>LS915454.1:578024-601192 GCA_900490955.1 Micoletzkya japonica
TCCGTATTTTATCTAGAGGGCCTGGCATCGGGGGATCCCTGGACCGATTATATCTTCGTTTTTTCTCTACTATAGGTGGAGTGATTTGGGGATCACAACAACCTCGAATCAGGAAAGAAATTGTGCAAAATTGTCAGATTCAGGGAAATTGTGAGTCGAAGTAGCGGACTTTATTGCGTCTGATATACTATTCATCAATATACTAGGCAGCAAACATTAGCAAGGCGGAAACACTTGAATCCACTGGGACACGCTCCGTTGACGCAGATTCCGGACTGTTCCGACACAGGACAGATGCCGGGTACTCAAACGAACAAGAGCGGAACGCAAAATAATACATTTACAACTACGTTAGAATCTCTTTGCTTTGTTGCGCAGTGTTCATTTTCCACAATATTTATTATTGCTAAAAGTGTTGGGCTAATAAATCCCTAATTTCGTGTAGGAAATTTCAAAAGAGCTCGGAAAGAGTTTTAAAAAGAGTTTTAAAAATAAAAAAAGTTTACACATACTCGACTGCAGGGCGAGGCAGTCCCCACAGGGCGACCCTCCGGGAATTCGTGCGAACGCATAGCCCGAGGGACACAAGCCGCCGATCGCCGGACCGGGAATTAGACAAATTACTTATTAGCCGGACCGGGAATTGGACAAAATATTTACTATCCATTTGGAATAGCAGATAAAGCTTTTTAAATACCTATGCTCGAGGCAGGATTGGCCACGGGACAGCACTGGATCGCGAGAGGAGCGCACGCGTAGCCAACGGTGGGACACGAAAGGTCTGACAAGGAAAGTAAGCTACTCTCAATACCCCATTTTCCTTCTCATTTGCCAATACTATCCCCATATAAATACAAAAATCGCGCAAGCGATAAGCGAATGGATGAATGAATTAAATAGCAGCGATTTATTTTTATCTGTTGGCATAAAGAGAAAATAAAACTCCGCCGAAACCTGTATTGCACGGTCCATTGATGGATAACGGGTCGCACGTGACAAGCTGAACATCAACGATATTTTGCGCTATTTTTCGACATTTTCAAGGTTTAAACATTTTCCATAACAGCCCAACTAATGATGAGAACGAGATCGAGTAAAAAAGATCGATCGTTGGCTTTCTATAAAATCATTCCATTCTACTTTATTTGGTTATCTCTCTATTTCTTTATTTCTACTTATTTCAATGGTATGATAAATTATTATTATTAGGCGAACCTTGATCGCCTACCGCTACATTATTTTTTGTGCCATACTTTTATTCATTTCTTCTCTTTGTTTTCTATGTTTTCCGCGTTTCTCTGAAACAGCAGTAAATCTATCTATCTATCTATACATCTATCTATAGTAGAGAAAAGCGGAACGTATAATTCGAAAATACGGTCGGGTTAAAGTTACTGGCCTTAGCGAGAAGTGGAATTTATGCGTCATCTTCGGAACGATTTATTTTCGATTTTACTGCTATCGATTTATTCTGTATGTTTGGGTGCTGCGTGCGTTCTTACAGCATCTTTTATGTTTTCTTTTTCAGTTTTGCTCATTATTGAGATTATGATCTTGCATCTAAAAACCGAGCTGTGATCACACAAAATAATGCATCAAATGTGGTTCGTGAGTGTGATATTATGGAGAAATACTCAAATTGAAAAAAGAAAACAAGAAATGACACGAAATTACAACAAGAGACCTCTATAACCACTTCAACAGTTTCGCGAAATTCCCGGGAAGAATAAATCGTTCCACGCATAAACACTTCCGTGTTTTATCTAGAGGGCCTGGCATCGGGGGATCCCTGGACCGATTATATCTTCGTTTTTTCTCTACTATACCTTGCAGCAGTTGCCCCCAGTCAGCAGGTTTCCATTGGGACAGAGTCCGTTGACGGGCGGACCGAGGTAGACGTAGCCATTCGGACACGAGTGGAAGGCCTGGAAATCATCAAGAAATGCTAACTTTCAAATATATTCAAATAAAGGCAGTTATAAGTTATACCAGCGACTGTCGTGTCCAAAAATTCATGACCAGCTTTTAAAGCTTTTAAGCTTTTTTCTGTATATTTTAAAGTGCTGATGATTGACTGCATCAGGATCTTTTCATACAGTGTCTACATAGGCTTTTTGTTTAACTATAGGGTTCACTACATCATAAAATATTCTAAATGTTGAACTTACATGCTCGTTTGCATTACCAAACCTCATCTACTCTTCACCCAGTTAATATATTTTATAGAAGTTCCCTTTATCCATACTTTCGAACACCGTTAAACACTCTCAAAAACTTTCATTACCCCTTTATCCACACCAAAAGTTGTAGTTGTCTCTGTTTCTTTTCTGCTTTTCACTGCCAAAACCTACAAACGCACTGAGCGAAAATACCCTAGCACTTTAGGGAATTGATTCTCAATAGTATTATACCGTATAGAGTCTTGCACCAAAACTCCATAGGCGTCTAGGGTGATTTTGCGTTTGAGAACAATATCCTTAGCGAATGCCGCATCGTAATTACCCTTACAATTACTGAGTTTTCGCTCAGTGCCCATACCTACCTATTTCCCTGGAATTTTCTTGTATTTCCTTTTCCCTTTTTTATATTTCCTTTTGTGGCTCACTATTTGGGGCAAAATATGCAAATAGAAATAGAAACTTTAGAAAAAAGTTTGACTATATCCTAAACGTTTTTTCTTCCTTTCCCTTTAGCTAGCCTTTCATAACTCTTCATCTACCCACACTATCTCTAACTTTCTAGAATTTCCTCCAACTTGGTTCGGCTGTCGGTATTTTACGACTTGCAATTAGAAAGTATCCCTGGAACTTCAATATTTCGCCTCTATCCCTTGGCACTGCTAGACCGCTCCTCGTCTTATATAACTTTTAATAAGTGTCAGCTTAGCTCATTTGGGAGGCATGCTGACTGTAGAGCGGAAGGGTGCGTGTTCGAGCCCCGTTGATTGGAGGAGCTTTTGCAAATTTGGAAAACGTCTATCTGAGTGTTCTTTGGTCATGTCCACGGACAGACGGACGTTTAGCGAATTATATAATAGTATTGATATTTGGTTGATCCTCTATAGAAAAGTGCTGAAAATGAATCGTGAAAATGACCTCAAATGACAATCGAAGCAGAGGGAAGAGGAAAGCGAGAGATTGCATGGCCCCAGACTGTCTATGCAACCGATGAGCAGTGCCGAACTACGATTCACCCGCAACCTGCAAGAAGAAAAGCTAAACGATATCGCAATCTTTCACATGGGATCATGAAATACTCTGCACAACATAATTGTATACTATTTGAGTGAATAAGGGAAACAACACGTCATAATAGTTCCTACACTAGCACAGGCCTCCCAAACGTTTTTGCACTGTTTTATGGGCGCACATTCCATAACGGTCAATCATTATATATCATGTGCATGTATGAGTGGGCTCTCTTGTCGAATCCATCGATTACGCTCACCATTCGTGGTCTACAATACTCAGCGAATGCTTTGGGGAAACACGGAAACATTTCCCCACGGTATATCTTGGTATTTGTGGGAGCGTGAACGATATAAAGAGTCAAAAAGGGAATGCAAACGTGCCACAGCGCAATTCAGTCAACAATTTATCATCGCACATCTCATTCAGATTCAAGGACAAAGGAAAAAAAGAAATAATTATATTTAGTTGAGTAACATTGTTCGGCAGTGAATGCGGGGGAGTAAGAGAACGAATAAGGGAAGCAGGAGAAAATATAACGGGATCAAGAGGGGGGTCATGGCAATACGGCACATAATTCAAAGGCAAGAGAGGGGGCCCTCGATCGGAACTTTGAAAGCCAGCCTTATTTGAGAATAGGAAATAAAGATTACTTCAAATACGGCCGACCATCAACCCAATTGCAAGCGCCCCCAAGGCACGGAGTGAATGCACAGATACTTTGAGTTTGAGAATGAAAGCTAAGCTACAAAAAGGGGGACCTTAGCGGTTAAGGTTTTGGGGCCTTAGCTAAGGTCGTACTTATGGAGAGAAAGAATAGGTTATCGGTTCTTCATGCACACTTGGCAGCGAGAGACGCGGTCCTTGAGACCACCTGCCTTGAGCGTCTGGGACATTGGCTTCCGGAACTGCTGGTCCTGCAGCGATTGTTCGGATTACGGTAGCAGCGATTGTTCGGATTACGGTAGCAGCGATTGTTCGGATTACGGTAGGTCTTGCATTTTCAAAAAAAGGGCATGAGATCTTCGCTATTCTTTTTTATATTCATTTCTAAAAGGGGCGGAGATTCGAATTAGCCAGCTGGAATCGCGGCAATAGATACTTGGGCTATACATAACGCTGTGGTTGCTCTTACCGTAGGCACGATGGCCCTCTCTTGAACGAGTATAATATCATCAGATGTTAATATTTTTATGTATTTATGCAGTCTTTTTAAACCGTTCCTCCTGCTTACCTTGGGCACGATGGCCATCCAGAATCCGTGGTTGGTCGCGTAGTAGTTGCACGTTCCGCGTCCGTGGCACTCGATGAAGGGCACGGCCCGGAACTCCTCCATGCAGGACCCGGGAGACTGCAGCGACTGGCCCGTGCCCTCGCCTCCGGCGGCCGTGTGCTGAAAGCGATTATCATTTTAGACGTTTTCTTATTTTTTCTCGTATCTACGTATTTAAGTGCAATTAGCAATCTATAATAACCATAGCGTAATTTGAGCATTCGTTTCGCGTTTTTATGCATATGTTTCGCGCATCATTCATAGCCGCGACGCGCCTCGTCACGAAAAGCAGCGAAACATATTGGTCAAGAATGCTTTATCTATTTGTCATGAAACACGTCATGATGGCGTGAATTTTGCATTGTTTGCTGTGCTGCATAGTTTTGCTTTTGAATGCACCAATTTTTAAAGGAAGTAGCTGCTGAATGTCAAAGCTTTCGTTTCTCTAGATTGCTTACCATCACGAAGGAGTAGCCGGACCACAGTGGAGACCAGCCGGCGGGGCAGTCGGGAACGTTCGTGTCCTGAAACAGCCATGATGAAATCAAGGACAGACGTTAGGTGCCTGGAAAAAAGGTTACTGGAACTGCAGCAATCGAGATAGATTACAAATTTGAACGTAGGTAGGTGTCGTGCTTCTCCCGTTCTTAGCAGTTCCATCTAAAGAGAGGCGTACCTGCGAGTGGACCGCCATAATCTGCGTGGGCAGCTCGCACACCGCGCACCGGGAGATGTACGGCCGTATGGCGGTGCCGGTTACCTGAAGATGACGGTATAGTGAGATAAAAATATCCGTCAGTTTATCATTCCGAATTTCTGGCGAGAGAGTGTGCAAAGGGAGAGAATTAGACTCATTTTGGAATCAAGGAAACTGACGGACCGCTTTGTTCTACTATAAGAAGAGGACTGCGCCGAGCACAAAACAAATATTTCCCCTGAACATTTCCCATATATTTCCCCGGAATTCTCTGTAGGGCGAGCGCGCAACTTCCCCAGCCGGCTCGAGAAGATTCGCAGATTCGCGCTTCTAAGGGTTGAATATGAACGTCTGTCTAGTGTCCTCACTGGTGTTATTATAAAAATGCTCATTTTTGCTCGTTTTACCTAGATGAAAGGAGTGGATAGAGCCGTCGAATAGTATAAGCATGGAGGAATAGCATGCAGTATGGAAGAATAGTATCAGTATAAGCAAGATATTGATGGCTTTATGTAATACGTGAAACATAACCACGAAAAAAAGACTCCTCGATTCGACGGCTCTAGAGTGGTTATGATTCTCCTCCCGAATTACCGGGTTCATCATCGGCGTCATCGGCTCCTCCGTGCTCATCCAGAAGGAGTAGTCGCTCCTCGACGCGACATTACACACGCTGTTCAGGTTGCAGAACATGAAGGGCATCGTCGAGAACTTGGGCAGGCAGGAGCCCGGCTGGCCTGCATTTTTTTCCTTTTTCCTTTTTTTTCTAAGATTTATATTTGCTTTATTTTATTGTCTTCGATTTAATATTGTTCCCCGTACTCTTGTTCAGAGCATTACGCGCAATATTGTGGCTCAAGGCAGCAACCCTGCTTGATTCAGACAGAGCAACTGATGAAACGGAATTGTTCGTTTACTTTATTTTATTTTATTTTATTTTATTTATTTTATTTTTCTTATTTTCGAATCGATCCTACCGAGATCCTGCCCGGCGCTCTTTCCGTTGCCTTGCAGGTAGAGCAGCGAGTATCCGGTCCAGAGTGGGGGCAGGCCCTGCGGACACTGCGGCACCTGCGAAGATCAAAGATCAAAGATCAGAGATCAAAGATCAGAGATCAAAGATCAGAGATCAGAGATCAAATATCAGGGATCAAAGATCGAACCTGCGTGGTCTGCGAGTGCTTGGCGAAGGTGAAGCCGCGGCTGGGCGCCCACACGCCCTGGGGGCCGGGGAAGCCGGGTGCTCCGGGGTATCCGGGGCCTCCCACTCTGAACGGAGACCGTTACCTATTTAGCGTCAAGGGCAAAATGATATGCTATCTATTAGAGATTCTGCAATCGAGTCCCTTTCATCAATATGTTTCATTGCCTTTGACGACTACTAGATGCTTCGCGGTTATGAATGAATATATATGTGTGAAACATATGCATCAAAAGGACTCTATTGCTCATCTCTACTATCTATTACTGTTCCTTATTTAATCTTCAACAACCTATGTCCTAAAAGAGTAATATACCCACGGCTACCAAAAAACTTCATATCTGCAAGCACAGAAGTTATTTACTACGTGCATATCTAAATATTTGACCAAAGCACGGAAAGACGCGACTCACCTTCCGACGAGTCCCACAGGTCCGGGCATACCGTACTCGCCCTTCGTGCCGGGAATTCCCGGCCTTCCGGGAAGTCCAGCCTGCCCTGGCGGGCCGGGAAGTCCGTCGTTTCCGCGCTGACCCGGTCGTCCTGGAAGAACGCTATTAGCTATTCCCTTTCCCCGTGCTTGCAGAAACGAAGAGTAATTTTCCGGAAGAGAATTGTCATAGTGCGCGCTTTACCACAAATCCACCATCCAAAAGCGCTTTGTGAAACATTCACCCACAATTTCACCAGAGAGATGGGGTCAACAATTCACCAGTAACCGAAAATTCGCTAGCCCGGTTTTGGCGGTGTATAGTGGATTAAAAAGATCCGTCGGAAAATCATTCCGAATATAAGGCGAGAGAGTGTGCAAAAGTAAGAGAATTAGACTCATTTTGGAACGAAAGAAACTGACGGATCAGTTTATTCCACTATATGTGTGGTGAACAGCATGTCACAACCGTTTTTAAGCGCACAAACTCAACGCGCACAAAACATTTAAAATGCACCCAATAACCGCGACGAGTAAATACCTACGTATTGAGAATGGATGTTTTAAGTCAAGATCTGACTACGGTATCAGCTCTCAAATACTCTAATAGGGAGTTCTGTCCCGCAGCTCGATGTAGGTTATACTCGTACGTGCATGGCGCCTACCGTTATCTCCGGGCAGTCCGGGGTGTCCCTTCTCTCCGGGGTATCCGGGGAGACCCGGCTCGCCCGAGGGGCTCGTGATCGGGGCCACGGCCAGACCGGGCAGACCCTGCGGGCCTGAAAAAAAGGAGAGAGTTTAGTAATTATTTATTTATTTATTAGAATATTAAAATCAAATACTGTTGTTTTTAAGCTCCTTCTGCATGATTACCGTGAGTCGTTTTGGGAAAAATTTTTTATCTATGATGCTATTTTTGAGAAGAAGCAAACGACGCGTCTATCTACGTTCTTCCCTACGTACCTTAGAGGTTTAAAATCGGTTGCTTTTGATGCGTATGTTTCGCAAACATCATTCCTAACCGCGACGTCTCTGCTCTCCAAAACCAACGAAACATATCGTCGGAAAGGAACCGATTTTAACATCTACAGCAGTTATGAAATGGGGATTGAAAGATTCTCAACACATCGCAACACGAACCCATGCGTCCAGGCAATCCGGGCAATCCATCGGGTCCCGGTAGACCGTCCATTCCCCGCTCTCCCTTGGGTCCCGGATACCCGGGTGGCCCGGGGTATCCGTCGTTTCCGGGGGCTCCAGGGTAGCCTGGGGCTCCGGAATCACCCTTAAATAGCGTCTCATAAACATTTTTTTTAATTTAAAATATCATTTTTGTTAATATTTTCCCAGCTTTCCAGGTTTTTTTGATTGAATAGCGAAATCGTACTCGTTCTCCGGGATAGCCAGGGGTTCCGTCAGTTCCGGGTGTTCCGGGGTAGCCGGCATCTCCGGGGGGTCCGGGAAGTCCGGGGCTTCCCGGTCTTCCGTCGGGTCCAGGCAGACCAGGCGCTCCGTCGTGTCCTGATAAGATAAATAATCATAAACAAAACTATTATGGAGCCCTGCAAACTAGTGTGAGACAATCGAGTAAATTTACATTCTCTCAATATCTCGTTCTCTTCATTCTTCTCTGCTATCTCGGGTGGCGTGATCGCATTATCTGGCGCTACGCCGGATGAGAACCGCCCGCATGAGAACCGTTTTTGCGGTCAAGAAATATGGATAACAGGAGCAATTTTTAACTTATTATTTTAGACGCAAGCTACCCATGTTCATTTTTCATGCTGATTTCAATGGTGAAATCCGTTTTTGAAAATATTGATTTTGAACAAAGTTATAATAGAAAAGCTTGTAAAAATAGCATGTTTTCTACATTATCTCAGCTGAACGACGATATTTTCGAAAACAGATTTCACCATTGAAATCGGCTTGAAAAACTAAATAAGATTATCTTGAATCTAGAAAAATTAAAAAAAAATGCTGTTAAAAGTTAAAAAATGCTCCTGTTATCCATATTTCTTGACCGTGAAAACGACTCTCGTTCGGCGCAGTGCCACATTATCTTATTCGGTAGCCGAACTCTACCGTAAACTGCTATTGCAGCATTCATTGATGCCAGTCTTATTTTACAATTTCCATTACGCACCTCGCTTTCCATCGATTCCCACCAGTCCCGGCTCTCCGGGCATGCCGTTGTAGCCGGCATCTCCGGGCGGGCCGGGAAGTCCGGGGGCGCCGGGGAATCCCGGCTCTCCCGGCTCTCCGCACTCGCCCTCCAATCCCGGCTCTCCGGGCAGTCCCGGGAAGCCCGGCGTTCCGTCGACTCCGGGAGGTCCGTACCCGTCCTGAGAATGTAGTCTGTGGAAAAGAAAAAGAAAGACATATTTTTCCATTATTTGTATTAGAGATTAGAGGATACGAATCGTGTACTTTTGATGATTATGTTTCGCCCATCCGAAGATAATAAGGCAAAGGTTCATTTTGAATTAATCGTGAAACATAACCGTCAAAATTACACGATTCATATCCTCTATTCTAGATCCGGAAAGGAACA
The DNA here is from genome assembly GCA_900490955.1 of Micoletzkya japonica. Taxonomy (NCBI): domain Eukaryota; kingdom Metazoa; phylum Nematoda; class Chromadorea; order Rhabditida; family Diplogasteridae; genus Micoletzkya; species Micoletzkya japonica. The sequence goes on from LS915454.1 coordinate 587,368, forward strand.
TGCTACCTTCGAAACCTCGTTTTGTCCTCGTAGTTCTCTCATTATCGTTGAGGGAACCTCGAAGTTCCCTTACATTACCATGTGCGAATTTGGCAGGGAACTTTTCAAGGGAACTTGGAGAGGGACTCATTCTTTGCTCATAGCATCCATTTTCGGTCTATTTTGATGCAATTATATATTATTATGCTAACCAATATAGCCGACCTCTGTGAGAACAGTGGTAAAGGAATGATGAGAGGGAAAAACGAAGAGAGAAGCACAGCATTCCAAGTGTTCTAATAGCGAATAGCGGTTTCCGCGCCTTGCATCCGATCCTGTAGGCGAACCATTGAACTAATATTCATGAATTTAAAAACTTAAGTTCACCACCGTGAACTCAATAAGCTCTGAAAATTTGGTACAGATTGGTTTATCCACTCATGAGATAATTCAAAAATAGTGGTCAATTCGCTATTAGACACATTCCTCACCGCGCGGAATGCTGTGGAAGATAAGGCAACGAGGTTCGAACATGTAAAGCGTGAAGTTCGAACTTCTCAATTAGCATGCTCGAACTTCCTCCGCTCTCATCATTCCTTCACTCTACGAGGTTCGAACCGGGATCATTTCCGGATCTCAAATTTGTCTGTAATTCCAATCAAAAGGCGCCACAGCACCCGGGGAGGCCCGGGGTGCTTCCACCCGGGGAAGAATGTGCCCAATAGCGAAATGACCACTATTTTTGAATTTTCTCAAGAATGAATAAACCAATGTACACCAAATTTTCGGAGCTTGTTGAGTTCATAGAGGTGAACTTAAGTTTTTAAATTCATAAATATTCGATGATTGATTCGCATACAGGATCGGATCATATGCGCGAAAACCGCCATTCGCTATTATGACGCTTGGAATGATGTGGCGCTTGTGTAAACGAATCGTAAGCGTTACTTCGTAGTTTATGCCACTGCTGAAACCTATTTCAAAATTCGTCGCTCTCATCTTCTCTATCTCCAATTTGAGTGCATTTAGAACAGAAAAAAAACATCAAAATACTACCTACCCATATTACACAATTCGCTAAACGTCCGTGTGTGCACAGCGAGATAAAGGGTGGGGGGGGGGGGTAAAATTTTTAAGAAGCTCAAGGGATGGTTTCGAATATGGAAATATTCGAATATTGCTGTAAATACCATGCGCCACATCAAAGAAGAGGTTCGGAATGCATTCCGCTAAACCACTTACAGCTCCAGGCAGTCCGGGTGCCCCGGGGGTTCCCGGCTCTCCGGGCAGGCCGGGGGCGCCGTCGCGCGCATCCGGGCCGGGAAGTCCGTCCAATCCCCGGTCGCCCTTCAGGCCGGGAAGTCCCGGCCGTCCGTCGTATCCGCGATCTCCCGGCATGCCAGGTACGCCCGCATGCCCGACGTCTCCCTGCAGTGGTGAACATATTTTTAAACTTTATTATAATTGACGAAAACGTTCCGTTGGTCGTCGCATTCCTACTTGGTCTGGATACTGTCACAGTGTTCTAAATGTTAAGCGAACGAGCCAAAATGCTTAGGATACGGTGTTTTCCGTGCGAGAGTTCCCACCGAAATCAGGGTTATATTTCGGCATCTCGTTCGCTTAACATTTTGACTGTTGTCAGAATGCTGTGCTGTTCACGCCCCTCCGTACTCGGAAATAGGCATGAGACGACTGAGGGAACATTTTCGTCAACTATCTACACATAATATCGAGCCAGGGATGGTATTAAATTGCTATAATAATATAATCTAGCGGTGCGTTCAGTGCCGACGGAATGGTAAAAATGCTCCACTATTTGCTATGATTCAGAGTTGTCGTTCAAGGTTGCTAACGAAGAGCAATAATGCTACAGAACAGTATGCCTTCCACTGACCGGAGCGCCAGCCAGTCCGGGGCTTCCGGGTGTTCCGGGGTATCCGGGGACTCCGGCTTCTCCCTTGAATCCGGGAACGCCTGGGGCACCCGGGATGCCCGGAAGGCCGTTCTCGCCCGGCAGTCCCGGGTAGCCCTTCTCTCCGGGTGGACCGACCGGTCCCTGAAAGCATCATAATTTGCCCTGCCATTCAATCAAGAGTTTATATTTATTTGTTTATTTTTGCAGCAATTATTAACTTCTTCAAAATGAGTTCTTAAAGGAGCCGGACCACGTGTTTCTGACCATATTCGCTCTTTACGTCATTCAGTAGATCTAAACACCCTGATCGGATTTTTTCCGAATTTTATGCAATTTCATTCACTCTCCGCGGAGTACTGAAGGTGCAAAGGGCGACGTGCTTTTCACAAAACCCTTCATAAAAGATATATCAGCTGACTGTAATGAGATATATATCCACGGCTCCGATTCACTGACAAAACGATTTTTCACATTGCTCCGATCATTTTAAGAAAATAAAGAACGTTTAGGAAAGGTGAGCGGAAAGGCTTAAATTGCGATACCAGGGTAGCGCGCAATTTCAAATCCTATCGCACTCGTGGGCCGGCTCCTTTAAAAAATTATGTTCGTGATTACCACACTCTTCTGGAATGTGATTCGTGTCTTTTTGATGGTTTCGTTTCACAATTAACCGATAATGACCGTTGTGGAGGATGAGGCATCCAAAAGACACGAATCACATGCTCTAATCACGAGAGTTGTGCATGAGAGTTCTTCTCTTCACGCTTATGTTTTGCACATCATTCATAGCCGCGACGTGTCCCGTCGCCAAAAGCAATGATACATACTAACTAAGAGAACTCGCATGTACATCTCTACTAATCACACTCCGACTCACATCAAATCCATTCGCTCCGGGCAGTCCCGGAAGTCCGTCGTGTCCCCTCTCTCCAGGCAGACCTCCGATGCCCGGCAGGCCATCTCGTCCCTTCTTGCCCGGAATTCCGGGAAGTCCGATCTCTCCGTTCGGTCCCGGTCCTCCCGTGAGCCCCGGCATGCCCGGTAGGCCGGGCTGCAAAGCGAGGATTAAATACCTGGTCTATTTATTCTATCTTTTTTTCTCATTATTCATTGAGAGAGTCTTGCATCTGCTTTAGAGTGGCCTGCTTTAGAAATATAAGCACAGCATTCCGGCCGAAAGGGGAAGTGTCTAATAGCGAATTGGCAACTTAATTTGAATTTACTCCACTATGGCTAAATCTTCAAAAATAATTTGCCAGCTCTTTGCACTGATGGGGAGGACCTTAAGTTGTTAAATTGGTAATTTTCGTTCATTACTACGTCCGCAGTGACTACAGATCACAGCGGAATCGGCCAGTCGCTAATCGAAAGCTGGGAATGCTGTGTAAGATTTATGAAGAGTTGTCTTTGAGAGCATTACGCTTACCAGCTTAATTGTGAGTTCTTTATATTTTGATCTTTCACATAGTACAACGCATTAATCGCTACTCTTATCTACTCTAAAGGCCAGATACATTCCAAATATCTTCTCCTCTTTTCTACTATAGTAGAGCTCTAACCAGTCCATCGTATCCGTCCAATCCATTGTCTCCAGGAGGCCCCTGGAGCCCGGGTTGTCCCGGAATCGCAATTCCCGGCTCGCCCGTCTCTCCGTGCAGTCCCGGCTCTCCATCGGGACCGGGAAGTCCCACGGGTCCCTCGAGTCCGGGATATCCGTCGTCTCCGGGCGGGCCGGGATGCGCGGTATTTCCCGGCTCTCCGGGCGCGCCCCGCAGACCGATCGACCCGTCGTCGCCCCGCTCGCCGGGGGCTCCCGGATAGCCGTCCTTTCCGTCGATTCCGGGAAGACCTGGAAATAGGACGTTTAATTTTATCTTCTCTAAATAATATCTATGGTGCCTAAGCGAAAAAATAGCCAACTGACTATGCTTTTTTATTATCTTGCTTTATATCATTAAAAGTTTCAGATTCCTGTTTTTTTGTCGAGAAATAGGTATATGGCGCACTATCTGAGAGAGTTGACATAACTTGGAACGTAGAAAAATCATGAATTTTAAACATTCTGGAAAAAAAGTTTCCAGTTTTGATGGAGAAAACGATGAACTTGGTCTCAGGTCTCAAAAAATTGTTTCCCGGAGCGGTGCGGAGGCCGCTATCAACAGGCAACTCATCTTCGTAATATTTCTGTTTTTCGTAATATTTCATTTTCGTAACTTTTTCCAAAATCAATATTGTAGACGTTCATTAGATAGCCCGTTAAATTCTCTGCAAAATGCGCTGCTTCAGTTGACTACTTCTACAAAGTACACGTTTACTATGATCGATGGAACATTTCAGATTTTGCAATTTTTCCCTGAAAAGCTCAAATAACCCCCTTGGACGATCGAATCCGACCAGAAACATGCAAATTCGGATTCAACGAGGCTTTTTATTGGGTTGTTTCATAAGTCTTGTATCACTCGAAAATTTTAATTTTCAAACTCAAGCAAAGCGACACCGCAATTTTCCCAACATAGATGGATGCCCATCTGGCTTGCCCACAAATCACATTTGTTTCACATTGCTCACTTATCATAGAGCGGAGAAATGGGCTGAAATGTTTGAAAAACACAATATCTTAAAATCGATGCAAGAGTTCTTTAAGATGAGATAAACTTCTGCTGTTACCAGGGAAAGAATATTTGTTCTCGGGGCTAAGCTTTAAAATAACTAGAGCTTAAATTAATCAATGGAAAAGTTTTAAAATTAAATTAAATTTGAATATTCAGCTACCGAAAACATCATTTATTATTTTTCAGCTAATTTTTACCATTTTGAATCCGATTCATTAGCATTCCTTAGGTTATTTTTATTCCGCATCCTCCCTGAATAGAGTACAGAATTTAGTTCTTTTAAACAACCACGAGATCAAAGCTTTTAATTTTTTCTAAAGAGCGGCTGATTAGCATATGGTAGTAACACCAGTTTTTTCTCCTCATATCTTAAAATTTCGTTCCGGATTTCAGCTGAAACAATTCGAATGTTAAGCTTTGGACACTTATGCGTAATTGAGAAAAATAAGAAGTCAATTTGATTCACTTATTAAAGAAATATTAAACCTTAAATAGAAGTTTAAATAGGGCTTCAGGTACGAAAGCAGCAGAGAAAGTGATAAAACCAATTTTTTCTTATATCTTAACAGGGATACTATCGTCCTGCTAATGTGTTATTATATACTAAGTACTATAGTAGAGAAAAATGGAAGATATAATCGTTCCGGTGGTAGCGCCGATTCCGGTACCTTTCAAACTGATCTTACCAAATTCTAATGTGCACTATGCGAAGCTCTAGGTAATACTGATCTCAAAAAGCTATCCATGTTCCTGATATCTTGTGTTGGATCGGAATGGTATCTTTTCGAAGCGTGAAAAAATCGCTAAACACCGTAGCGGCGGAATCACGAATTATACGTTCCGATTTTCTAGACAATACGTTAGTAATAGTGATGGTGTTATCACGAAAATTCGATCTTCATATGTCGCAAAATATAAATCGAAATTTCTAGAACTTAAGGTTACATAAAAAATTCATTTTTTTACACACACGTAACAAAATAATGAAAGTGTGGCAACCAATAGTAGATGCCCCAAGGATAATCACTCCCACTCGGTATAAGTTTCTCGCTGCCTATGAGAAAGAAAACTTAATTTAAATAGTACTACATGTACCGGTGTAAACTAGAAGACTCGGCAACGGTTTCATAAGGGACTTCGCATACAGTCCTATGCATGTTTCACATACTAGGGCCCCTTACTGTGTTGTTGGTGCAAACAGGTTTTAGTTGGGAACCAATGGAATTGAGAAAAATAATTTTGAAAAAGTGATACTTATGACTTATGAAACAGCCTAATAGTGTGAAAATTGCAATTTGCGATTGAATATACAACTCGACAACTACTACTCGGGGTCTCAGAGCTTACCAACTTCGGCACCTCGCACGTCATAACTTCATTAGTAGTAAATATTTCTCGACAAACTCTTAAAGGCCCCCAACGACCACTTTTTTTTCTTTTTATATACCCTATGCTTTTTTGACATCATTGGATAGCTCTCAGTTTGCTGAGTTCCGAGTAAAAAGTTGAAATTATGAAACTTCGCCGTTGCTTAGAAAAAGCTGCGCAAAGATTCCTCTCGCTTTCTGCGTCTCTTCGTTCCCTATTGTCCCTCACAATCAATTAACCGCACACGTTAATTGGATGTACCTATAAATGAATGATATGGTCGGAGGGAGCCTTAACTCATCAGAAAGCTCATGAAAATCTCTACAAAAAGTATTTTTCCGATAGCTCTATCAAATGGTTATCAAATGGTTATTACCCATTTAATAATTCAGATACGATTTATTTGCTCTGAGAAGTGCAATTTTCTTGGCATATACTCAACTATGCTTTCTATTCCAGTTATGAAACTCTCTAATGCAAGTTCTGCAAGTATTTGTTCATTTATTATCAAATATTCAAGCAGGTTGAAGGTAGCTGTTTTTTTCATAATTTACTCTTGAACTCCTGAAACATGTCGAAAAATATTGATTTTGGACAAGGTTACAGAAATAATATATTACGAAAATGAGTTGCCTCTTAATAGCGGCCTCCGCAACGCTCCGGGAAACAATTTTTGAGACCTGAGACCAAGTCCATCGTTTTCTCCGTCAAAAACTGACCCTAGAAACTTATTTCACAGAATGTTTAAAGTTAATGAATTTTCTACGTTCCAGTGTAATGCAATTGATGTTGACTCTCTCAGATAGCGCGTCATATAATATTGACGAAAAAGTTCCGTCAGTAAACTCATTCCTGCATTGTCTGCATTCTCTTCAAACCGCTTCGTTCTCTCGTCGGAAGTAGGAATGAGACGACGGACGGAACATTTTCCTCAACCATACTTACCGTCAGCCCCGGGTTCTCCGGGGTATCCGGGCGTTCCCTCGATTCCGTTGTCTCCAGGCAGCCCGTTGGGTCCGGGAGCGCCCGGGTATCCGGCGTCTCCGGGGAGACCCTGAAAATATTTTTTTTGGTTTTTTAAACTTATCTAGATATGAATAACTTATAAGTAAATATGAATCTCAATTTTTAAAAAGTAGGTTTTCGTCTTTTTTCTGCAAAATTTTTGAGGAAAGTTTGAGCTAATGAGTCGTGCACTGGAAATGCCACCATTGTTGTAATAATCTGGGAATAGTGTTTTTTCTGTAGCAAAGCTGATCATTGTGATGGTAACATAATATATTGATATCATAATCTGTAAATCTTCCTTACGTTCAGACCCGGGAATCCGATCGATCCGTCTTCTCCGTTCGCTCCGGGAGTTCCGGGGAAGCCAGGCTGAAATTTTTCAGTGCATTTGTGGTCTTCAACCACTGAATCTCTTTTTTCAATGCCTAATGAGCATGACTGCGGCATTTTTTGAAAAGGTTTCATGCTTCCGACAAGAGAGAGTGAAGCGGTATGAAGAGAGTGCAGACAAGGTAGGAATGAGTTTACTGATGGAACTTTTTAATGCTATGTAATACCTGTCCCGGAAGTCCGGGAAGGCCATCGTGGCCGGGTTCTCCGCACTCTCCCTCCAGCCCGTTGTAGCCCACGTCTCCTTGGGGTCCGGGCGCCCCCGGAATGCCGTCACTGAATTATTAGAGGTTTAAAATCGGTTACTGTAGATGCTTATGCTTCACAAACCATTCCTAACCGCGACGCCTCTGGCCTCCAAAAACAACGAAACATATCGTGGAAAAGGAACCGATTTTAATGCTCTATAAATTGCATCGCCGTCACAGTGTTCCGCCCGGTCAAGAATGTAATAGCGAATTGATCACTATTTTTGAATTTTGTCAAGAGTGGCTGAACCGATCTACACCAAAATTTCAGAGCTATTAGGAATCGTAGTAACGAACTTAAGTTTTTAAATTCATAATTTTTGGTTCGCACAGTCGCCTATAGGATCAAATCCTATGCTCGGAAACCGCCATTCGCTATTAGAACGCTTGGAATGCTGTGCCGTGTGCATCGCCTCGTTTCCCTGTGATATTAGCAGTGTGGATAAATGGATAAATTAACGAATGAAAACACGAAATTATGAAGTTGGCATTTAGGCATCGCATATTATAAATTTATTTGTCTGCGTTTTTTTTCCTGTATTTGCTGTATTTGTATTTGTCTGCTGTCCGCATAGATGCTTGTTGCTAAAAATTCTGCGATGACCCGTGACTGGTCATCAGAAGTGGTGTAAAAAAAAGAATGAAGAGACGTGGATCATGAGAGCACGTCCATGACTTGGTCATTCATCTGGATCAGCCTACTCCGAGAAACCGAGTAGGGCGACCCGGACGAATGACCCAACTCCGGTCCTCCGACCTTTTAAAAAGCGTAAAATACGTACGACTTCAGGCTATATCACCCTGATTTAGCATAATTCACGGCGACGAGATTGCATAAATGTGCATGTATTTACTGCTATTTTGGGAATTTACGTATATTACGACCGGAGGATTACGTCATGAAAGGGGGCTCTCGTTGTCTGAAAGCTCACCGTCCGGGGACTCCGGGCTGGCCGTCTCTGCCCTGCTTGCCGGGAATGCCCGACAGTCCAAGCTCGCCCTTCGCTCCCGGCAGACCCGGAAGACCGTCACTGCAAGAAAGCAAGATGGTTGAGGAAAGCGTTCCGTCCGTCGTCTCATTCCTATTTTGCGGCCGAGCGTTTGCCGACGCAACTTGTTCGGTATGTGAATTGACTCAGCAAAAAAGCCCCTAAACCACTTCAGTCATGCAAATGAATCCATCGGAATCACACAACCACAAAATTCCCGAGCTAGTAACTCACAGTCCAGCCGCGCCGATCTCTCCGGGGTATCCGGGGGTTCCGGGGAGGCCGTCCCTTCCGGGGCCTCCGGGCCCTCCGGGCAGCCCAGCCTCGCCCGTCTCGCCCTTAGGGCCGGGGAATCCCGCCTGTCCCGGGAACCCATATCCCGGCTCTCCTCGGGCGCCTTAATTGCAAGGGTTTGACGGACTTAAAGCTTGCTTAACCCGATTTACTTCGCTCAATGTTAGATGCGATCAGAACTAAACAACGCTGTAGAAATGAAGATTCGCTCAGCCGTACTGGAGTAAATTCAAAATAGGTTGCCTATTCACTATTAGACACTTGGCCTTTCGGTCGGAATGCTGCTGTGTAGTGCAGGATACGGATCAAGGCCATCCTCTGTTCTCACCGGGAAGCCCGGGAAGTCCGGGGTGACCGTCAGCGCCGGGTTCTCCGCACTCGCCGTCCAGGCCGTTCAACCCGACCGAACCCTGCATTCCGCGCAGTCCCGGCTCTCCGTGAAGACCCGGGAAGCCGGGGAGGCCATCCATTCCTGAGCAAGGTGAGTATGCAAGACTGCAGATAGCCCTTTCTACCCAGCAAAGAGATATCGAAAATGCACTTGAATTACCCAGTGAAATATATGCAATCTTTTTTTTGTTTTTTTTCTAATTGTGGTCAGATTTTTTATCGTGCGCTTCCTTGTGAGGTGCCCGTAAAGTTTACATTTTTCATGATGTCCGAAAACGTAAATTCTTGACGCATGCGCCCTTCGTAACGCATCAAGTGCGCCTTACAGTGTTCCTTCAGTTGTCTCTTTCCCACTTCAGACGAGCGGGAAACGCGATTACTGACGGAACACTTTCGCACATGATAAATATATTTGAAATGATAAATATAATATATAAATGATAAATATATATATATATATATATCTACCTCGCTCTCCGGGCAGGCCGGGCATTCCGTTGGGTCCGGGTCCTCCGGGCAGGCCCGGCAGACCGTCGTGTCCTCGTTCTCCCTTCACTCCCGGAATGCCGGGAACACCGTCGCGACCCGGGAAGCCCTGAGGATAGTATTTATTTATAGTATTATTCATTTACGCCGCAGCGTTCTGTATTACATGTGGTATGCTCCCCTTTTCGATCCATCTTTGACATAAATTGATTCCAAAGGATGTACGTAACACAATGTTCTGACAACAGTGAAAATGTTAAGCGAACGAGTTGCCGAAGAACCCCTGATCTCGGTAGGAACTCTCGCACGGAAAACACCGTATCCTAAGCATTTTGGCTCGTTCGCTTAAAGGGACATGGAAGCGAGAAATTTTGTGAAACCGAACATGACCATACTTCTAGAATATGTTTCTGAGAGGACAATAAAGATAATAGTGTTTGAAAAGTATTTTTGAAAAATTTCTGCGGCGAGAGATATTTATTTGTTCCGGGAACACGCCGATGCCGTTTACCTTGTTCCTATGCGCTAAACGCCGTAAGACTGCGCCTTGGCTGGGAAACGATCTTTAGGATACCTCGCGAAGTCGACATTTTTGTGCACTCTGGTTTTGGTTTTTATATTATTTAGGCGTTAAACTTTCATATGAAAGCCAATCTTTTTTGGCTTCCATGTTTTTTTAGAATTTAGAACACTGTGGTAGTTTTTATGTGTAGTTAGTTTTAGAATAAAAGAGGGCTTAAATTTTATAGGAAGCTTAAAAAGTTTAATAAGAAGAAAAACTCACGACCGCTCGCTGTGCGGGGGGCGCGGGAATTCCCGGGAGTCCAGCTGGTCCTGGTAGACCGGGCAACCCATCCATCCCTGAATCAATCAATCAATCATTTACACACACTTGTAATATTACTGGAAAATTAGGCGATAACAAGGCAATAAGTAGTAAAAAAAGAAAAGAAACTCCCAGAAGTTCGATTATCAATTACCTCGTTCTCCCTTCGCTCCCGGAAGGCCATCCCGACCGGGGAACGAGTCTCCAATAGGACCCGGCATACCCGGGATGCCGAGCTGAAATAATACAATAGATATTAGGATTCAGCATCATTTAATGATTTTCGCGTTAGTTTCAGCAGCGCTGGTGCTACCTTACAATCAGGTGTGTTATAGTCTAGAAAAGCGTAACGTATGCCTAAATCCCCGCTTCTGCCACTACGGCCCTTACGCATTTCTTTCGCGCTTTGAAACAGCATAATTTTATTCCAAACCAAGAAAGCAGGAACCTCCTACAAAGGGGATGTTTATGTCTTTCATTTTTCTCTGCTATCTTATGATGCTGCATCATGTCATGCTTTTTACAATACATTTACACTATGCGTACTGTTGTTGCACGGCTACTCTGATCTTTGCAAACGAAGCATTCACAAGTGTTCTGTTACGCGCAATCCTCCTCCTCTGGTCAACTCACATTTCCGTCACGTCCATGCTTGCCAGGAATGCCGACGAGACCGCTTTCTCCAGGTGCACCAGGGAATCCATCAGGACCGGGCGTTCCTGGTAGTCCCTCCAGTCCCGGTTTGCCCGGTACTCCGGGGTAGCCTGGAAAAAGACTGATGTTCTTATCGGATAACGCAAAGTGCTACAAGTAGAGGTCAGTTTCGCTAGATGCTATAGTGTGTGTTATAGGACTATTCGGAACTTTTTCGGTACCGATGCTTTTTACGGTGTTCGATAGAGATTGTGAATCTGCACGGCAAAACGCGTAAGACGGGTCTAAGTCTGCACGCGGTAAACTTACCGTAGTTAACGAATGCGTCAGGGTTTTCGAGGATTTTGGTGGTAGTCAGCGTTCTACTGTATATTTAGCTATCAGTCCAACTGTGTCAAATTTATTATTGCTTAGTTTGGTTGTGATTTTCATCATAATCAGCTACTGTTCTGTGTTTAGCTTCCTCTCGCTTTTGTATCGAAGGAGTAGACGATTTTGTATTTCCTTAACGTGATTTTAGTCCACTGTTTTCCAAAATGTTAGGTATGGTGTCCATAACCTGTCCAGTGCACTAAGCACGATAATACATATCGGGAAAAGTACAAGTGCCACGAAAAAAAGTATGAAAAGGTTCGGAAAACATAATAGGAAAATTAGACTTGCATCGATTAAATGATTTTTATAGTTCCGAGCGTCGCCCTCGAATTTGCTACCTCCCGTGCCGTCTCTAAGCCAAATGAACCCGTCAAAAATGGCTTGTTCGACTTGCCGTGAATCTGCACAATTCTGTCATCACAGCATTCCAAGCGTCATAATAGCGAATAGCGGTTTTCGCGCATAGGATCAGATCCTGTATGCGAACCAGTCAACGAGAAATTATGAATTTAAAAACTTAAGCTCGCCACTATCAATTCAACAAGTTCTGAAAATCTGGTGTTAATTGGTTAGAGTTATGATCGAAAAGTGTTTTTTTTTAATTTTGTATCTATTTTTTTAGATTTACAGAAGAAGGGGCGATTCTCAAGTCAAACCAAATGGACATTTATATGTACTGTCAATCCGCGCATTCAAATTTGCGTTCCGACGGTAATGATTCCGTCTTCCGTTGGTTATTTGCACGTTTGACTGTGCACTTATGCTAAACAACGCAAGTCAAATTAAGAATGCGCTGAACGAAAATTTGAATACGAGGACCGACAATACGGTTTACGGGCTTTCCGTCAAAAGAACGTTCATGTCTGTGAATATCAGAAGACCTTACCAGGCGTTCCTCGCTCTCCCTTCTCTCCGGGATACCCGTCGGGGCTCTCCATCGGGCCGGTGACCTCTCCGGGCGCGCCCTTCTGTCCGGGAATTCCCGGCAAGCCGGGAAGTCCGGGGAGACCCTAAATACCGGCGTCGGCTCCTCCGGAATCTCGTTGATAGCAGCACTCACGGGAATGCCGTCGGTGCCGGCGGCTCCGTTCTTGCCACTGGGTCCCTTGGGTCCGGGCGATCCGATGGGTCCGTCGGGACCGGGGGGTCCCGGGTATCCGTCCGCGCCGTTCGTTCCCGCATCTCCGATTTGGCCTGGAATCGATCCGATCATTCAACCAACTGCAATATTACTGTGATTTTTTTAGCAGTTTTCAACAATATGAATAACGAGGAGGATCAGATATGTGCAGATAATCGGTAAAGCTGCAAATTCGCGGCATATATACCAGGCAGTCCATCGGGGCAGTATCCGCAGTCGTCTCCGATGGGGCCCTGCTCTCCGGGGCCGCCGGGCTGACCGTCGATGCCGAATCGTCCTCAAACAGTTTTTTTTAATTAGATTAGAGTAGCCTTTTAATTAGTTTTATTAGAGTTTAATTTGACTTTTCTTAAAGGCCCCCTTCGACCACTTTTTGACCGTATGCTGCTTTTTCGACATCATTGGATAGCTCTCAGTGTCCTGAGTTTCGGCCAAAATCTAGAAAACATGAAGCTTCGCCGTTGCTTAGAAAAAGCTGGGCAACGATTTCTCTCGTTGTCTGCGTCTCTTCATGCCTCTCTTGTCTCTCACAATCAATCAGACACACGTTATAAATAGTGGAATAAACCGATCCGTCCGTTTCTTTCGTTCCAAAATGAGTCTAACTCTCTCACTTTTGCACACTCTCTCGCCTTATATTCGGAATGATGATTTTCCGACGGATCTTTTTAATCCACTATAATTGGTTGTACCTAGAAATGAATGAGAAGGTCAGAGGAGCCCTTTTTTAAAAATAAGATGGCTAACAAAAAAAAGGAGATGGTCTGACCTCGCGGAAAGGGATTCAAATGAGACATGTACCATTCAAAAGAGCGTCAAAAACGGAGTAGAAAACTATGTTCATTTTTTGCGGAGGGCGTATCTAGAGCGAGATAATCGTCATTTTCTGGAAGTAGGGATCCGCCATGGCGCCGCTTCCTCTTGTGAGGCGTCGCCTGCAGCAGGCTATCAGCAGTCGTCGGTAGCGCAGCAGGTAAGAGGTCGGTCTGGATTGGGAGGGTAATGGGTTCGAACCCCACGCCGTGCATTCTTTTTGCACATTTTTCCACAAGTCCCGGACTTGTGATTTTTTCAAGATTTTAACAAATTTCAAATTTTACCAAAACTTCTTGCCTCGTACCTGGAAGTGATTTGGAGCTATAATCAT
>LS915454.1:604815-614944 GCA_900490955.1 Micoletzkya japonica
AAGATTACGGTAATGAAAGTCAAGCTAAACATTCGACCAAACGTAATTTTCCGCAAACTATTCTGCGGATATCTTACTGTATTGGGTCTAAATAATTGTTCGCGCCTTTATTTTTTGAATTCCCTGTACATCAAGCAGATTTTCAATTACGTTTTCTCGGAAATTTGCGCATGTTTTTGATTTATACTACGCTTTTGTCGGGAATTAAAAAAAAAAGGAAAAAATGCCCAAATTCATAAAAAGCCGGCCCGATGAGTACCACAAAAATTCTGTTTACACCACCTTTAAATGAACATAAATCTTTCCTAGATAGAGTTCTGCTTCCACAAATCGATAAGGCATTGGTTCGTTATCATTTTATTATTTAGCATATTTAAGTTAGTTGAGCAACAAGCGATTTTCCAACCAGAAATGCTCGATTTCACAAAAACTCTTCAACTAATCCCTGTTTTACATTATCGCGGCGTAATCTTTCGCCCATTTTGTTGACTCTCCCTCTTACCCGTCCTGTCCCCTGTCACCCTTCTCCGAGAAGCCGGGATATCCGTCCTGTCCCGGCTGTCCGGCCGGGCCGGGAAGTCCGGGTGCGCCGCGGTAGCCGGTCGGGCCTGGGAAGCCGTCCTGCAAATAGTATTGGTAAACGCATTCCTCCTTCGTCTGCACTCTCTTCATACCGCTCCGCTCTCTCGTCGGAAGTAGGAATGAGACGACTGACGGAACATTTTTGTCAACCATATTTTTTACGGTTTGAAAGCCAAGCCTTTTGGCCACATTACGAGACCGAGAGAGTGATCAGAAGCATGGAACAATGAAGAGAGTTAGACGATAAATACGCTAATCGCGCTTGGTTTTCAAACCCTAGCAAATAGAAAAGCAGTCGCCGCCGATGCTCTCCCACTTATTCACTCAAGTCATCGGCTCAAGTCCATCGTGCATCGCTCCATAGAAAACAAGCAAAAACTGGAGATTGTCTTGGATCAACTAGGTGCGTCATTTCGGAACTTGAATAATTTACGAACTTTCGCCTCTGTCCTGCCGTGTGGTGGAGGTAATTTCCGCTTACGATCAGTGTACGGCACGAGAATATATACTTCCATATAGCGTTTGAAGACCAAACCTTTTAATCACATTATGAGACCGAGAGAGTGAGATGAGGAAGATGGCATGAACGAATGCAGAGAGTCAGACGATAAATACGCTATCTAATCGCGCGTGGTTGTCCAACCCTACTGCCCACCTTTCCCGGCAGTCCCTTCTCGCCCGGTACTCCGTCCAGTCCCATGCTTCCCCTCGGTCCGGGCTCTCCCTTGCCCTCCCCGAAGGCGCCCTCCAACCCGCAGTCGCCCTCCTCGCCCGGCCGGCCGTCATAGCCCGGCTCTCCCGCCTCGCCCTTGGAGCCGGGAATTCCGGGAAGTCCGGAGAGGCCCTGAAGTGTCGCGGATGGAAGCCGGCAAATGGACAGCAAACTTACGCCCTCGCCCTGCGAGCCCTTGTCACCGTAGGGGCCGGGCAGGCCGTCCTTTCCACGCTTGCCCTGAATCACGGTATAGTATCGTTGCCCGCTCAGCCTTGCAAGATTCGCTTTCTGCTTTTCTATCTTTATCAATTGCACAGTCGTACTAAGTCTTAAGCTAAATAGTCGGCATTTGTGCACTTTAAAACCTAACAAGCTTTTGACGACTATGTTTCACGCATCATTCATAACCGGGACGTGTATTGTCGAAAAAAAACAGTGCAGCACTAGTGGAGGATATTTGATATTAGGATAACAAGCCATTATCTCCTTATCAGCGTATCGTGAAGTAGAGCCATTAAAAAAGACACGAATCACATGTTCTACAGTAGAGGTTTAAAAACGGTTCCTTTTTGACGATACGCTTCGCTGTTTTTGGTGGCCAGACGCGTCGTGGCTGCGAATGCCGTGCGAGCCATAAGCATCAAAAGGAGCCGATTTTAAACCTCTACTCTACAGCTTACCCTCTGTCCGGCATCTCCCGGATCGCCCTTGTTTCCCCTCAGTCCAGGGACTCCGGGCGTCCCATCGAGACCAGGCAGACCTGGCATGCCCGTGGGTCCCACGCGTCCCTTCTCTCCCTTCGGCCCGAGGTCGCCGGCCGGCCCGCGCACCACCTAGACGACTTTTCCTTTGATCTTTGATCCTTGATCTTTGATCTTTGATCTCCCACCTCCGTATCCGGCAGCTTGCTGCCGGCGCTGATCGTTCCCGCAGATCCGGGCGGTCCGGGAGGTCCTTGCATACCCTGCGATGATCAATTTTCATTGTTAGTGCATATGTTTTCATGCATAAACTATCGACGTTTTCCGAATTCGCACATTCGGGAAACAACAAAGTCACCGAGTCGGTTCGATTGCTCAACCATGATCAGTCATTAGTAGAGCGCAAATACCGACAGCCGCTTTTCGCTGCTTACGTTTCCTTGTCAACGTTAGGGTTGGCAAACCGGCTCTTTTTCGCCCCTTTTCAGGGTTATGTTTCACGATGGAGTACTTGATATATCTTTCATTCTTGTACACATGATGAAACTTACCCCAGGGAAATTATCCGGTTTGCCAACCCTACTGAACATGTTAACATGATCCGAACCACCCTCCTGATACGTATGGAGTGAACCATAACGCTGTACGAAGTGCCCAGTTGAATTAAATAGTATCATCGATTCGCGGGCTCTAGTCATTATTATCGGTCCTCGCGTTCAAAAAATTTTCGTTCCGCGCATTCTTGATTGGACTTGCGTTATTTAGCATACGCGCACAGCCAAAAGTGCAAATAGCCAACGGAAGACGAAAACGTTATCATCGGAATGCAAATTTGAATGCGAGGACCGACAAAATAGCATTGGTCAAAGCGGACGCTTCTCCCCCCCCCCACCTTCTCTCCCTTGACTCCTGCCGTTCTCGGTCCCATGCGTCCCTTGTCCCCGGGGGGTCCCCTGAAGCCCGGAGGGCCCACCGACCCACTGTCGCCCTTCGTTCCCTTCAGACCCGGATATCCGTTGACTCCCGGCGTTCCCGGAATTCCCGGCATCCCGGGCGTTCCGGACTCTCCCTGCAACCGGCGATTATAGCAGAGCCGATTGCACCAAATGATAGCCAAAAACAAAAAGAAATGAAATGAATGAGAGCTAACTGGCTCTCATTCTCACTCCTTCCTTCGCGAAGGAGCTGTTACACTCAGAGAAATTTGTGGGGAATATTTCCCCACGATTTGCACTTCGGGAATAATTCACCAGCCGGCTGGGGAAATGTCGGCTTTTTGGGGAATTATTCCCTAGCGGGCTGGGGAATTTATTCCCGAAGTGCATTTCGTGGTGACATTTGTGGTGAATTTTCGCTCAGTGTACAGGTCTCTCGTGATATTGCATAGAAATACGCCAATAATTTGTATCTAGAGACTAGCGAAGATCAGTTGTCCGATTCCGATACCGTACCTTGCGTCCGGGCGAGTTGATGCCGCCATCTCCCGGCTGGCCGGGAATTCCCGGCCTTCCGGGGGCTCCGGCTCCGCCGTGCGGCCCTGGGGCGCCCGGCATGCCCGGCAGTCCGGGGTATCCCTGAATATCAGGTTTAGATCGACTAATTACTGGCTCTCATTGCTTCTTGAATCAATTACGCGCTGTGGAGCATCTTTGTATCCTTACAATTAGATGTATCTACCTGTGCAGTTTCACTCTGATCTGTGAACAGTGCAAATACATCTTTGCTCAAACGAAATGAACATCTTCCCCCCCGCAAGCTGTATAGATTGATCAAAGCTTAGTCACCCCTGTGTGCCCCCCTCCTCTACTTCCATCAGCTCTCCCTCCGTCTCCGTCCCTCCTTCCCTCTCAATCTCCCTCCTCCCTCTTCCTCTCCCCTCATCAGTCGTGCCGTGGACCTCTTTACACTATGCCTGACACTCTCGATGGAGAGGGGGGGGGGGGGGGTAGGGGAGGGATGAAATTTATCTTGTGGAGGGACGGAGGAGGAGAGAATAGCGCCAGACTGGCTATGTTCTGATCGCATATCCCATAAACATCCCCAGCTATCGATTGGCATACGGATAACCCGAATTCCGTTGCTAATTCCCATTTACTAGCAATAAGAAAAGAGCAATGCGGATAAAGATGCTTCTCTGAAGCTCCATTGAAAGCTAATGATCGTTTTTTTTAAAATACAGCAAACAAAAAAAACAATAAAATTAATGGATCCCTTGTCAAGTTTGCACGCCGTAGTCAACTCTCTAACGAATTTCAACGTAAGCGCTACGAAAAGCGAGTAGAACTAGACAGACGGGACTGAGTTGTCAGAAATACGAGTAGGCTGAGGGGAGAAAGTGGGACGCAGCAAAAAGCGATGGCTAGGGGAACTTGGCTGTACTTATAGATAGCGGTACTTGAGCGCGAACCAGCACCATTTACAACTAACTACGTACGTTAGAGACAATATTTTAACGCCGTTCACCTTTTATTAATCTGTAATAATAAAAATAACTGTAATCTAACTAGGTGACTGCTATTGTTGGTCCTCGTATTCAAATTTTCGTTCCGCGCATTCTTGATTAGACTTGCGTTATTTAGCATAAGTGCACAGCCAAAAGCGCAATTAACCAACGGCGGACGGAATCATTACCGTCGGAACGCAAATTTGAATGCGAGGATCGACAATAGAGGCTTCCACTTAGAATCAGATATGCTATCAGAAGAGACTAATTGTGTAATATGTCGCGATAGCGAGGCTCATACTCTGGCATACTATGGTTACCGTAACCAAGACTCACGTCAGTTCCGTTGCAGCCGGGAATTCCGTCAGGTCCGATCAATCCGGGCAGGCCGTCCGGACCGGGGTATCCGTCGCGTCCGGGAAATCCTGGAGCGAAGAGCTCCCTTGTGGTATACAGTATGCTAATCGATTCATAGCACAGATGGTCGTTATAGTGTGACATGACTACTTTTGCAAGTTGTTCCAGCAAAGGAAAGTTTACTGCTTTTTCAGCAAGTTAGTTGAGAATTTATTTTTTTTTTCAAAAATGTATCCATTCAGAGGAGAAAAGATCTAAGACCAAAGATAAAAGATCAAAGATCAATCTGTCCCCTACCGGGCGGTCCGCGATCTCCTCGATTGCCCTTCGGCCCCATGTCTCCGTAGTCGCCCTCGGCTCCGACCATTCCTGCAATTTTCAAACTTTGAATTTTGCATTTTTTTCGATTTTCGAAGATTCGCAGCAATTCGCATTGCTTCTTTATTCATTTCTCACATACTACATAAGAGTTTCCATGCCATATTGATCAAACAACGATGCGCTATGAATCTTATCTTCATTTCGGCACCATAGTTAGATCATTCTAATCATTCCGTTTTCCTCTACCTTGCGGTCCGGTCGGTCCCTCGGGTCCATCCTGTCCTGGTTGTCCTTGGAAGCCTATATCTCCCGGGAAGCCGGGAAGTCCCTGAAACCACGATTTTCCGGTCGCGAAACTTTACGTGCCCTCAGGGCCCTCTTAGTAGTGCACACTTCTTATAAACTATCGTGAGCCCCGCTTCTGAGTCAGTCAGTAGTTTACAGAGAGACATAGGGGGGTGCAAGAAGAGTAGGAAGGGGCTGTCAGAAAGGGCACAGCTGTCTCGCGAAACTAGAGTGAGCACGAGAGAGCGTGCGAAGCGAGGAGGGCGCAGAGAAGCAGAGCGGGCGAGAGAGTACGCGGATCGAGGAGGGCAGGCCGATCGAGCAAGGTGGCAAAAAGGAGAGCGACTCGCAACAGACTTGGGGAAGGCTTTTTGAGGAGTATTAAGAAACGGCGGGAGAAGAGGGATATGAGGGAGCGAGGGATGGCGACACTAATGGTGCAGTGAATAGTGGAAGTACGATAGGATGGGCTGCATCGAAGGATAGAGGAGAGGCACAAAGATCAACACGAAAACTGTTGCAATAATGATTAACTTCCTACGGACTATCAGTATCTCGATATTAGAGAACGAATGGTGCAACTCATTCACATTTCCAACGCGAAGCGGTAAAAGAGTGCGGACGAAATAGGAATGAGCGTTTACTGGCGGAACTATATACTCGTATATGATAACTTATTATTACTATTATTATTATTATTATTATTATTATTATTATTATTATTATTATTATTATTATTATTATTATTATTATTATTATTATTAACTAGTTTGCCAATAATACCTGTTCTCCCTTCGTGCCGGGACAGATGCACGGCGGGGCGCAGCCCTTGCACGCCGCTCCCTCAGCGAAGAAGCTGCCTGAACGGAGCGGATATATCCCTATAGGGCTGTCCATCCTCATTCCGGCTTCATTATAAACTGATCTCGTCAAGTCTAGTCATCGAAAAGACCCGAATCGAATGCTCGACTAATGGATTATTCATCTCACAATCAGTAAATACTTCGTAGAAAGAGCTTATTGTTAGAGCTACGCACTACTGTAATAATTACCCAAGGAGATTTTGAGCTCCATGGTACGCGTGGTGACAATCTTGCCAGGTAAGCAATTCTATGTGACATTATATTTTTTTGTCTGGTCAATCCAAACCAACTCACGTCGTCCTTCGTCGAAGAATGCGATGAGCACCACGGCGGTAACGAGATACCTGCAATTAGGACTTCGCATCGGCTAGATAATATATAATAACTATAAAAATAAATGAATCATTGATAATGGAAATTTGGGACAGTAAATCGCGCATGCTTACTGTCTTCCTACACATCTCTCATCGGAAATAGGAACGGCGGTAACTGACGGAACCTTTTGTTCTCAACCATATCGGCTAACGGTTCCACATAATCATGTTTGGCCCGGTAAATAATTCACCATCAATAGGTCAGTAATATTGACTCAATATAAACCTTCTCTACAGGTCTGCGCATGTGTCTTTATAACGTTCTGCCCAAACTTACCGTAGTATCCTCTCCCGACCGCCTCCTCCTCCTGTACCCATTGTGCGGGCCAACACGCTCTACTCGCAGCGAGATGGTACGATTCGATGATCGAAGGGCCCAAGTACCGTACTGCAAACCGTTTCACGTATACGCCTTTTTAAAATAATAATGTTTATCATTCTTATTGCATGACAAACATAATTATTAAAAAAAGGTGCATACATGAGCTAGAAATGAGCATCTCCATTAGGAACATGGCACGCGATAATGCGAACAAAGCTACCGGGAAGACGCGGATTTCCGTAGTACGTTTAGCGTTGTTTGCAGCGGGAGAATAATCTAATACCTGACGACCCCTAATGACATGAGCGGGTTTTTAAAGAATATTTGAAGTCTCTCACCGCTCCTATCTATATCAAAGCCCCCTCCTTTGGACCCAAATCCACTGATATTCCAGATAAAGGTGTAAAACTGGAAACTGGAGCGGGAAAATCTAATACACAGAGAAACGTATGTGCTCTTTTTCGCCCCTGGACATATAATGTGCCCCACGGAGCACCCAATGTGCCCAATCGAGCACATTATGTGCTCCATGGGGTACATATATGTCCAGGGGCGAAAACGAGCACATCCGGGTGCCATATAGAGCACACGTTTTTCTGTGTGTACATGATGACCCCTAACCACGTGCTGCAGAAAACAGGTATTATAACGTCAATGAAAATGAGAGGAACGTTTCTAGGAATTTTAAGCGAATTGTGCTCCGCTAATAAGCAAGTCACAGTCTTCTAAATATTAAGCGAACGAGCCAAAATGCTTAGGATACTGTGTTTTCCGTGCGAGTGTTCCTACCGAAATCAGGGTTATTTTTCGGCATCTCGTTCGCTTAACATTTTCACTGTTGTCAGAACACTGTGAAGTGGTCTCAGTATCAGTGCGGTATGCTTTTGAAGCCTTTTGAAGGAGACGTGAAACAGACTCCAAGATCAATTCAGCATTTTCGCAGTTGCCTAAGGAAAGCGATGCTGCAATAAACGCTTAAAGTTGCTGAAATGCAGGCTATTCTGAGTCACTCAGCCATACGAATCCAATAAATGCATCTTCTTATTACGTACAATCACCAATTTTTCCTAGAAGACATGCCTCCCATCTGGTCGACAACCCTCCTATCTAGATATCCCTTCTCCCCTCTTCTCTCGCACTTCTTCACCTCCCATACGTGCCATCTGCAGCAAATGTGCGTGAAGAGAAGAAGACACAAGATGAGATCGCGATTGAGAGGCATGAGAGGCGATCGATAAGTGATCGAGGAGATTCTCAATTTTTAGCAATATTTTGAATGATTTAAGAGGAAGGTCTCTGCTCAATCGTACTCAGATCAACGTGGACTAAGTTGCAAAGCCAGAGAAAAGGATAGAGGGTGAAAATCATTTTGATCAAAATACTGGAGGGATTCAAACTCGTCTATCTTTGAAAGTGAAACATTCCCGTAGAACTGTTGAACATTGCAATGTATTTCTGTGGTCAAATCGCTTCAAATGTTGCATAGAGATTCCAGTATAATTCCCAGTAATAAAGAAATAATAGTTCATTTTTTAGTATTTATTACTAGGAGCTATGCGATTCGAAGCGACACCATACGTGGAAAAAGCTTGTAGATGCACAAATCAGTGAATGACGGTTTTGTCTGATCGTTGGATGTAAGCAAAGCACCAAAGCTGCTCTAAGGCGACAGCGCTATGCCGCTACCGTAACTCCGGCAATCGCGTCGGGACCTGGAACGCACGTAATAATGACCGGAGAGAAGGTGAACTAGAGGACTGAGACTGACAAGGGGGGGGGGGGTGCAGAGTGACTCATCTAGGGGGAGAGATAGAGGTACACTGCATCGAGAGGAGGGAGATGCAAGGGGACTCTCTCTTTCTCTCCTCTCCTCTCCTCTCCTCCCCTATCCATCGCAAGCTTCTTCATCGGGGCTTCTTCTAGCCTCGACCAACTGCTACGAGACTCCTCCTCGATCCCCACACTCTATCGCGCCCTCTCGCTCTCTGGTTTCTCTCACTTTCCTCTGCTATCTCGCTCTCCGTCTCTCCCTCTCAGTCTCGGAATGCCCCCCCCCCTCTCAACTCTCTCGCAAGGGGGGCAGGTGGCGGAGAGGCTAATGCCCTGAAGGCAAGAGGGAAGAAGACGGGTCGGCTAGTTGGAAGGAGAAGCTATTGATTAGTTACGGCTAGCCGATCGATATGGTTGAGAAAAACGTTCCGTCAGTCGTCGCATTGCTACTTCCGGCGAGAGAGATTACGGCTATGAAGAGAGTCCAGACAAAGAAGGAATGACGGTTGCAACGCTTTGGCCGAGGATAGTAAATAAGCAGTGCTTTATGCGTCGTTGATACGTATATCTACAGTGATAGCTCAACAAAATAATAATCATATTTACACGGTAAAAGTATTGTATAAGCAGGAAATAGCGTATTCTGTATGAAATGTGAAGGTGAAGAAGGTTGCAGGATAGTCCGGGTCACGCACGAGATGCCTGGCTTACGGTAGGGTAGAGGATTACGGTAGGGTAGAGGATTACGGTAGGGTAGAGGAATACGGTAGCAGGTCGACCACGTGCATTTCCACCTGAATCATAGGTAGCAGAATTTGCTGATCATCGTATTTTCACATATTTAGGTCTTTCAAAACGTACCACATCCGTGGATGGATATTTCAGGAAACTAAAATGCTTCACGAAATTCATGGAAAAGTTCCGTCAGTAAACTCCTTCCTTCCCCACCCCATTTGCTGTCTCGTCGTAAGTTGTAATGGGGCGACAACCGTTTTCCTCAACTTCGCCTCGTTTCAATTTTGGACGAGGGAGCGAAGCGGTACAAATATTACAAGCGCCAAAAAGTTTGACATAAAACCGTTCCGGCCGTAGCCTCATGCCTCCTAAAGACCGTCTATGAAATAGGAAAAGTTTGACATTTTCAACTTACAGTAAGCCACGCCAACGGACTATCGCAAAATGACAAGCAACATTTGCTTGCCGCTTCCTCCTTTTTCGAACCACTGTTATTGTGAAATGAATAAAAATAACCACGAAAAACGTTAAACATCTGTACTTAGTGAGAATGAGATAGCTAGCGGCCGGAACGTACCGCCATAACATGAGTCTGACACAACGAACTCAAAGTGACCCAGAGCAACATCGCGCAGTCGTCATTGGCGATGTACGAACTATT
>LS915454.1:615044-628167 GCA_900490955.1 Micoletzkya japonica
TCCAGGCAAAGTAGTGAATGAGTTTACTGGCGGAACCTTTTCGTTAATAATAAAACTTACGTGTCCGTGAATCCTGACTATGCTGTAGTCGACATCTGGCCGGTGTGTTCGGTGCTTGAAGAAGCCGATCTCCTTGTTGTTGAAGGTATACTGTAGAGAGAGAGAGAGAGTATTTCTTGGTAACAATATCAGCATGTGGCAAACACCAAACATATCTCAGAGCCGGCTGCAGAAATGTTCAGTAGATTTTCTCCTAGTCACAAGCAAAACCTTTTATAGAATTGTCTGCGACTTATGATCATTGACGAAAAAATCTGGACTCTCTTCACACCGCTCCGCTCTCTCGTCGGAAGTAGGAATGAGACGACTGACGGAACGTTTTCGTCAGCAATAATAACCCAGTTATAGTGCATTAAAAGGATCCGTCGGAAGATCATTCCGAATATAAGGCGAGAGAGTGTGTGAAAGTGAAAGAATTAGACTCATTTTGGAACGGAAGAAAACTGACGGATCGGTTTATTCCACCTAATTTAGGAGATTGTAAGTCATGCGGCTTGAGCATTACCCGAACGCCGGCGGGCTCATTCGCGAAGATGACGACGAACTTGCGACCGACAACGAAGGGAAAGGGCCCGTCCCTCTCCTCTATCCCGTACACACTACCGTGCACGCTCGTACGGACTATCTGCAACGACAGGTCCTGGCGTTTTGTGGTTTCAAAATTATATTAACTATATTTTGTTTAAAAACGAAAAAAATCTACCATACAGATCAACGATTATTCAGGCATACGACCCGATTTTCGCGACTATGGTGGATGACGAGAAAGATCCATCGAAAACAAATCATTCCGAATATAAGGCGAGAGAGTGTGCAATAGTGAGAAAATTAGACTCATTTTGGAACGGAAGAAACTGACGGGTCGGCTTATTCCACTATTTCTATCAAGCAAATTGCCGACCTCTCGGTCGTGCATACGCGGATTAAAGTGGAGGGGCTCGTCGCCGTTGTCCGAGCGGAAGTCGATCGTGAACTGGTCCCCCGTCACCACGCCCACGAAGCGCATGCGTTGACCGGCAAGGGACGATATTGACTTTCTAGAGCACATCGTATTGGAAGACGGAGTGCACATCCTATTAATCAACATGTATCCCGTATACTTCTGCCTTACCAGACCGGTCGAGGGACGTTTGTATCTTGGGTTTTTGTAGGCCAAGCATGAATGAGAGGATAAAGCCGATGAATATGATTATTGGCAACACTGATCGATTGCTTACCTATGCGGAATCCACCCGGGATCTTGGTCGGCTTGTCGAGAGGCACAGAAAGGGGCAGACTGTTGACCTCGCGCTGCACGAACTTGTCCAGATCCATTTGCTCAAAAATAAATTATTAGTTTTTTTTTTGTTTTAGCTTCTCTAAAAGAATCTGATGCAATTTCGTTGCATGCTCACCTCCAGCGTCTCCCCGACCGGCTTGACCTCGTTGCCCTTGTTGATCAGCAACAGCTCGTCCACCCACTCCTGGCTCTTCTTGGCGCTCGACGGCCCGATGCCCAGCGCTACGATCTTAATGCCTGAAACGCGCGGCATTAGCCATTATTCGATTTTAGAAAGGGCTCGTTTTTCCCTTTTTTCCTATAGTTTCTCCGACGAGAGAACGATGCGGTATGACGAGAATCCAGACGAAGTAGGAATGAGCTTTTTCGTCAATAATCCCTATTATAATACCTGATTTGAGGGCCAATGCCGCATTCTTCGTGGCCGTATTTCCCTTCGGACAGTGCTCCGGTCCATCCGTCATAAGAACGATAACGGGCGCTTGCTGAATTATGCGCAATGTTTATTATTTGTTAATTTATATATTTTTTGCCCTGTTCACCATCAAACATAGCAATTTACCTTTCCGGCAAGTTGTTTTGTGGCCAGGGCGATAGCCTCGCCGGTACACCGATCTTCGCCCTGAAAAGTGAGTTTTGATTTACGTCACATTTCTTTTCAAAAGGAAATTCTAAGTCACGTCAGGCGAAAGCTACGTGAAATGTATTTCCCGCACGAGATCATTCCATTCGGGTCTTTTTGCGGCGTATGTTTCATGCATTAGCCATAGCCGCGACGCGTCTCGTCACCAAAAGCAGCGAAACATATCGGCCAAAAAGACAACCCGAATGGCTCCATTCCGTACACAGCGTTCAGAATGTTAAGCGAACGAGCCAAAATGCTTAGGATACGGTGTTTTCCGCGCGAGAGTTCCTACCGAAGTCAGCCGCGCGTTCAATCTCACTCATTAACTGCGAATTAATGATGGCCTCCTCGATAAACCTCTCGTCTCTGCACACTCTCTCGTCGGAGGTCACCAGTTAATTGCAGCTTAATCTCGACAGATTGGACGCGCTGCAGGGCTATGTTTCGGCATCTCGTTCGCTTAACATTTTTCACTGTCGTCAGAACACTGTGTGCGTACGTACGTACCTACCCAGGGTACGTACCCAGGGCGCGGGCAGGGCTTCGATGATGGCCGCGAAGCAGTCCGCGTTGACGCACCGGTCCAGGCTGATCCAGCGGGAAACGTGCGACTCGTAGCGCTGGCATTACAGAGTTTTTAAACATTAAAAAAATTTAAAAAAAATAAATTAAAGAGTTTTCTCAAAAGAAGCGCAATTTGTTTAAAAAGCAATTTGTGCATTTATCGCCTGCCGCTTACTCCTTCCTTCCCGTCGCGCCTCCCTCTCTCGATCGTATAATGCATTGCTTAGTTTGCAACTCCTGCATTCTCTTATTTTCACTTGCATCCGCACAATTATCGTGACTATGGTTGAGGAAAGTGCGGTTCGTCAGTCCTCTCATTCCCACCTCCGACGATAGAGAGCGACGCGGTATGAAGAGGGTTCGGACAAGGAAGCAATGACGATTACTGACGGGCCACATTGTCCTCAACTGTGGTCACGAGAATTGTGAGGATGTAAATGTAAATAAGATAATAAAGTAGGCCTGCCCGGGGCTGGAAACCAAGCAATGCGTATAGTGGAATAGAGGATACGAAACGTGTACTTTTGATGCTTATGTTTCACGCATCATGCATAGCCGCGACGCTTCTGGCCACCAAAAACAACGAAACATATCGTCGAAAAGCACACGATTCGTATCCTCTATCGTGGAATAATCCGATAGGTCACTCAGTTTCTTCCTTTCCAAAATGAGTCTAATTCTCCCACTTTTGCACAGTCTCTCGCCTTATATTCGGAATGATTTTCCGACGGGGATCTTCTTAATCCACTATACCACAATGCCGATGTTGCCGGCTCCCTTGCGTGCGGTGAAGCGCTTGAGCCACGGTTTGACGACACCGTCGAAGTAGGACGAGGGCGTGGCCGCCGACTCGGCTATCACCAGGATCACATCTCAATTTAACTTAATTTAATTTTAATTTATTATTATTTTATTTTAATTTTAATGTTATCTACTTTTTGGGTAGAGTGTAGATGTAGTTTTGCAAATAAAAACATAGATTCTTTGTCCGCACTTGCGGAAGAAATTCAGAAGGCGAGGCTTTTATATTTAGGTAGGAGCGAATAGGGGACATTGTCTTGTTCAATGTTTTGGTTGCTTTGAACATCTGTATCAAGCTAACCTATTTAGCTGTATCTTTGATTCCAGTTTTTGATCCCAGACCATCATATTCGGAATGCACTACCGGCGTGTATATGCAGGTATTTATTGCACTACGCAAATGACAGTACGCGTTCAAAATTCCAGCAATAAAAATAATGGTTAGTTATAGTAGAGAAAAATGGAAGATATAATCGTTCCGGTCGTAGCGCCGATTTCGGTACCTTTCAAACTTATCTTATCAAATTCTAATGTGTAGTATGCGAAGCTCTATGAAATTCTGATTTCAAAAAGCTATCCACGTTCCGGATACCTTGTCTTGGATCGGAATGGCATCGTTTCAAAGTGTGAAAAAATAGCTAAACACCGTAGCGGCGGAATCACGAATTATACGTTCCGATTTTCGAGACTATGCAAGATTTATTAAACATTTTTTGAAGAAATTGATCGCCGAATTGAACGGTGGCAAAAGCCAAGGTACTTACGTATGCAATGAAACATAGAGCAGCCTGGTACAGGTTATATAAGTATTGCTGCTGAAACATTTTCGTCCGTGAAGTTTACTGACGAAAACATTTCGGCAACAGTAGTTATAAAACGTTACTTATAAACAATACTTGTAAAGTACCGACTGAATATATTCCTCTGCCATAAGCGACGATTTGGACACTCACAAAACTGTGTTACCATTCGCTATCGTAGATTCGGCTCCAACTCGCATTATTGATGTGGTAACCGCAACGCAAAACAGGTGGCCAATCAACATTATACTTTGATCCTGAACTTATTGTTAGGATTAAGCGAATCTCGATGCAAACAAACAGACAAATGAAACAGGTAAGTCAAATCTGATGAACTCTCGAAAGCATGTGTTTAGTTCTATGTGAAAGTGAGATAGATACGTTAGACGGAAATGTGATTAATAAGTGATGAAAATAGAATAAAAGACGAGAGGAGAAGAAATGGAGAAAATTCGCAAAGAGGAAAGCCGTAGTTGATGACAATCTCAAACAGCGTAAAGCGATACGATTGAACGCGAGCTGTTTTTATACTGTACCCTCTCCTCTTCTCAGCGTCCCATGCTCTCCCAAATGTTGCGAGTTGAGTTTCTCCTTCTCGAGAGTAATGACTGAGCTTTTTCTCAGTTCCTTTTGCCCGTGTCTTTGTTCGGGTCGCTTAGCAGTTTCTATCAACGAAAGAACGAATGGAAGATCAAAATCTTCTCTTTCTCTTTCTCCTTCTCAAGGCTCTTTCCATCAAGTCCCCTACAATCCTCACTAAATGTTTCCGAACTTATGTCCTTCCCCATTCGGTCCTCAATTTTGGAATCCTCATTATTCAAAGGACATTCAAAAGCTTGAAAACATTCAACGTCTCTTTATCCGTATAGCCTTCCTCCGTTCCACTCCCTCCTTTACCCTCCCCCTTATCGCGATCGGTTGGGAGTATTGGGACTTGGTCCGCTCGATGAACGGAGAGTGGTTGCTCATTTCGTAATGGCTAGACTGATCATGCACGGTGAAGTAAACCTCCGTTGCAATGATTTTTACACTTTTCGACCTAGCAAAGGCAGAACCACTTCCTTCTCTGTTCATAAGAAATTCACTAGGAAACAGCCCGGATTTCATTCATTCCCCCCTGAGAACGGCCCCGTTGGTTTAGCAAGTTGCCTACTCACATATTGTCTGCACCTAGTACGAGTTCTTTCATGTACCGTTTAGAACATAGTGACATCCCCTCCCTCCTTTCTAGTCTTCGTCCCCTCTAAGTCCTACCATTCCCCTATTGTGCTCTATCGTCGAATCGGTCATCTCCTCGTCAACTCCATGACCCACACTCACCCCACGAGTCCGACCCCATGCCTCCCACAGCGTTCTGACAACAGTGAAAATGTTAAGCGAACGAGATGACCAAAAGCAACCCTGATTTCGGTAACAACTCTCGCACGTAACACACCATATCCTAAGCATTTTGGCTCGTTCTTTTAACATTTATAACATAGTTTATAACATACTCTGGTCCTGTCCGTTCCGCTTCACTGACCTATGCCCTCTCTCAGTTGACGGCTATTAATTTTGAATTTACTTCCCCACGGCTGAACGAATCTTCTCCAAATTTTGGCAGCTCTTTGGACTGATGGGGAGGACCTTAAGTTTTTAAATTGGTGAATTTTCATTCATTACTGCGTCCGCAGTCACGATAGAGCGGGCACCGCCATTCGCTAATCGAACGCTAGGAATGCTGTGAATATATCCGATTTTGTCAAAATCGCGTTGCTCTTTACATCTTCAGTACTCCGCGGAGAGTGAATGAAATCGCGAAAGATTCGGGATACCCGCGATTTCGTGAATTGTTGTACACTATATGATACAGTGTTGTGTTGCCAAGTGAGATTGGAGTATGCGCAGTTACGAATGACTGCGAGGGTACGGGAGAGAGTATGCGTTATAATTTTATCTGACAGCGTGCAGGACGTGAGATAAAATTACTCAATGCGAGCCGCAGTGAGAAAAATATGTTTCAAAATATATATTTCTGCTCACAGTTTTCATTTTAGCGTTTACATAGTTTTCAAAATTAATAATATAGATAAGCATACCGAGGTGAATGAGCTATTCTGTAATATTATTGACGAAAATCTTCCATCAGTCGTCTCATTCCTACTTCTGACGAGAGAGCGAAGCGGTGTGAAGAGAGTGCAGACAAAGTGGTAATGAGTTTACTGATGGAACTTTTTCGTCAATAAGAAAGCAATCGTATTTGCTTGTCTGAGCAGTTTTTCTTTGTAATCCTTTTTAGTAATTATCTTCTTCGGTTCTTCATCGTCCGGGGTTGCTTTCGTCTGTTTTTGTGAGTATATCACATTTATTGCCTGTTTAGTAGTGCTAATTCGCTCATAAAAGACTTGTCGGTCACTGCGCAGGTTTTAGCACGTTGATTGGGCACACACGGGGGAACTAGGAGTAATTGAACTTGTGCGAACTCCGCCACAAGTGAACTCTTGACGGCGCGTAGTAACGAAAAACTTTTTTCATAGAAAAAAGTGTTTATCATGCATCCAGTATTGTGACACAAACTACGGTGGTTACACATTGAATATTCTACGAAAGAAAGGAAAAAGGTGTATATCATAGGGAAATGGTGGACGGATAAAGTTCCACTGGAAAGCATTGAACGAAGTCGGGGAGAGGGTCGGCTTAAACTCCAGAGAATTCGATGCCGAAGACCTCGACCTAGAAGCAATTTGTTTTACAGGTTTTTAAAAGTCTTTTTTCTGCTTTTTTGAGTTTTTCCGCTTTCGTATAAAATCCAATAAGAGTTTTTAAGCGTTTTGTAGAACGGTAAGACTCACCTACAATTCCTCTTCTGTTCCTACCTGCCCAAAAGCTTTTCTAGTTTTTTTTTCGTGATGATTCATTTGAGCCATTTGCGTTCATTGTCAGCGTAAATATACTTTAAGTGGGGATGAATGAGTTTAGTCCTCGTAGAATTGCGTGTTAACATGCGCATTCTCGCATTAAATTACCCCCCCCCCCCCCCCGCTGAAACCGACCTCTCCCTGGACGCGCATTCCGATGTAGTCGGCCGCCGGGTTCTCCGTACGGTGTGCGAAAGTGCCGATCTGGTCGCCGTTCACCAGAATCTGCAGAGATCAACGATCAAAGACCAAAGACCAAAGATCAAAGACCAAAGATCAAACCTGAATGGAGTAGGGCTCGTTGACGATGGTCAGGTCGAAGGCGTGCCCCTTCTTGAACGGCATCTCGCCCTCGCGCTCCTCCTGGCCCCACACCTTGTTCTTGCACGAGTTGCGCACAATCTGGAATATTTGAATCTCGCGCCAAATCGCGACCCGAAAAGGTGACGGGACGCTGTAGGCGGTTTTTTGCGAAGTTCAGAGATCAAAGTTCAAAGACAAAAGATCAAAGATCACCGACCTTCTTCTCGCCGAGTCGCGGGTTGAAGTGGAAGAGGATGTCGCCGGTGCGGCCGATCAGGTCGACGTTGAACCTATCGCCTCGGGGCACACCCTGCAGGTGGATCTGCTGACCTGCAATGCAGTATTTTATGCAGATTTATGCAAATTCGGTTATGTTACGATTGCAAAGATTACCTTTTGAATCGTATTTTTCAGTAGATAGTAAAATGGCAATTAACGAGCAATGATTCATTAATTAGATAAGCCTTTTTACAGGAGTTACAAAATAGCAAGTAAAGGGCCCGAGGTAAAAGGTTCAACAATTTCAAATCGCCACCCACCAGCCTGGAGCGTGCCATTAGCAAATCCGGTCTCCCACGGAATCTCGTAGAACTTGCCGCCCCAGTGCACCTTCGTAAGCGCGACGTCGCCCTTGACCTGAGACAGATGTCAATGTCACTATGGCATTGTCATTGTCACTATGACATTGTCATTTTCCAAAATGAATGAATGGATTGTCATTGTGTCATTGTCATTGTCAATATGTCATTTGACCGACAGGTGACAGTCTTACCTGGAAGTATTCGACCTCGGTGAAGGGCTTGCGGTGCTTGAACTTGGCCCACTCTTCGCCGTTGCACCAAATATCGTACGCCTCCTCGGTCACGCTTTAAGGGAGTTGTCATTGTCACTATGTCACTGTCTGGTTGAGAAATACGATTGAGCAAAATGTTCCTGTGCTTGCCCCATTCTTATTTCCAACGAAAGAGCAATGCATGAAGAGCTCTTTCGATCAAGAAGGAAAGGCGTTTACTGACTGAACTTTTGCGCCAATAATATTAGCATGAATGTATTACGATAATTATTTAGAAAAATCAACATCCGACTCGATGATACCGTGGTCCGTTTTCATCATTATTCCCTTGTAGATAGCAATAAAGGTACTTCCATGGTTGCCTCAGTCACTAGATAGATCAATGCGCTCTTTCTGATTGTGAGCAGTTGTTGCTTGATTTCTTGGTCCGTAAACAGGAAGTGTCCCCTTCGTCTCTCTCGTGTCTCACCTCGTCGTATTGATATCCCCGCGACAGGAAGATAGTACTATCAAGGAAGTAAACAAGTTTTGCGCAGTCAATGATATGCCACTTTTCGAACCAAGGTCGAATCGCATCAAGTTTTGTTATTTTTCCAGTAACTTTCTCAAGTTTTTCATTGTTCAGTAATATTTTCTCCATATTCCTGTTCTTACCGAATGCGCATGCAGAACTTGTCGCCCTTCTTGTACGGCATCTTCTCGCGCTCCTCCTTGCCCCAGACACCGTCCTGGAAAAGGTCAGTGATCAAGGTTCAAAGATCAAAGATCAGATATTAAAGATCAAAGATCACCTACCGTATACGAGTTGAGGACGAGCTTGCCCTCGTCGAAGCGGAAGGAGCAGTGGAGGTAGGCCTGGGCCTCGCCGATCTCCGTGCCACCCGCCAGGAGGTTGACCTCGAAGCTGCAATGGTGGATTAAAGGAGCTCGCATTCGGAACCACCGTAATCTATTCAAATTCCTGATGGCATCGTGATGGATTCGATTAGCTTTCCTTCTATTTGCCCTTCCCTCTCGCTATGCAAATCAGTCGGAATTAGCCTGGGCTACGGTACCGAATGATCCTCCTTTAAAACGGTCGTGGTTAGGAGGCAAATCCTAAGCTAGGGTTGGGAATGTTAAAAAAATGTAACTAACGAAGGTGAACGGTACAGAAAAAAGAACGTTCATATTCCAGAATGGTTCACATTCCCAACCCTAAACGGTGGTTATCAACAGGAACAACTTATCTCGCCTCACTGCGGTGGAACCCACCAAATTGTACTCAAGTATTTATGCAGCTAGTTCAGCTTCTTTTTATTCAGCTTCGTCACGGTGATGCACGCTAATCTTCAGCGCAAGTGGTGTGATGCTCTTTGACGCTTTTTCACGGTTATGTTTCACCGTTCGACCTCTGCAGGCGCGATCTGGCATTTACGGGAAGCGTAACCGCGAAAAATGATCCGCAAGAGGACCCGTAAGGCTCACCGATTCGCGTCGGCGTTGACGGTGCCCTGGAAGGTGAGCGACTGGCCGGGCACGAAGGCCGACCCGAGCTTCGACGTGTACGGGACAGCGATGTTCTGGTTGGCCATAGCTGACTGAATTCCGCTATTTACGCATCTGTATTCGTCGACGATTCAACGAGGACGTCGGCGGTATGGGGTGGTGAACAAATGTTCCGTCAGATTCCAACCTAGATACTTCCGCCTAGAGAGCCTATAGTGGAGAGCGAAGGGGCGTATGAGGAGCGTGCAGACAGAATGAGGAATGGCGTGTACTGACGGCAACTTCTTCGTCAATAATATCTTCAAGCAACGATCGCACAGATGGAGGCTACAGGAAGCAGTGCCGATTCGCGGATTTCAATCGCTTTCGAAGTAATTGAGGAATGCATAGCGAGCTATGATAAGGATCTCCTCAAGGCCTACTGCATCATTCAAACTCGAGGAAAGCGCGCGAAAGTCAAACTTCAAAACAGTGAGGTGTCGAGGGATAGCCAAGGCCGTGTGGCAGTGTGTGTTTTATAGAGGCCGCTCCGTCTGTCGTTCTTCTCTCCTTCTCTCTTCTCCCCCCCCCCTCTCTGCCTATTTCTCTCCCCTACGTGAGTCAGAATGTTCGCACAGAGTAGTAAAGAGAATGGGGAAGAGATGGGGAAAGAAGAAGAAGGGGAGCAGGCGAAGGAGCAGACGAGGAGCTATTGTTGTGAAACTCCACTTTAACCAGCCAGAGAGTATCTCTCCCCGTTCTTTCGGTGGTTTTATGAGCAGGTGAGCAATTTAGCGCGAGAGATGTGGCTATTTTGAGAAGCGCGCTTGCCGCATCAAAACAACCATAATGGTCAGCTTTAAATTAAAGTTAATTCTCCAGCTACCTGACTATAATGGAATCTCCTTCTAGAAGTTTTGCTGGAAAATCGTAGAAGCCAAAACTCGTGAGCTTACCGCGGATAGCTGTTTATTACATTGTATGAGATATTACCCACCGATGCGAAGAGAACAATCGCGAAGAGCAACACTCTACGGGGACCCATTCTCCATGGTTGGCAAGGCAAATCAAATGGCATTCCCTTATCAGAACAAAACACGCAATGCCCAGTCCACAACTCTACACGGCAAACGATAAGGCTAGTCTTTGAAGATTTCGTTGCGCAGGTTTTTTGAACCACTACCATTACGATTAGAAGAAAGGATTACTTGTGAAGAATTAACCAAAGAAAGCTACTGCAGCCCGCGTGCATAAATCAGCAGGGGATGGCACACGGCACAACAGCCATGATAACACTCAGAAGTGGGGGGAGAAGGAGAGTATGGCCATGGCACATAACAACTCTCCGTTCTGTTTTCCTCTTTTTCCCGTTCCTCTTCTCCTCCCCCCTCCCCCCTCCCCCCACCCTCTTCCATAGCGGAGCATACCCGTAAACACTCCTCTATCTACATACTTGCCGGATGCTCTCAATGCAAGTATGGAGAATGAACGAAAAGACAACGGCAAGCGGGTCTGTTGTCGCCTGGAGCCCTTGCGCAAATATTATTTACTTACTTCTTGTTCGCCAATGCACAGCTCCACTAGCAGGGAGCACTTTCCTCAGATTGCTCAATCAGAAACATGCGAACATCGGGGAAGCGATCATTCTCTTTGATGAAATGGACGGATATTTTTCCCGGATTTCAAAAAGTATACGAGATATGTTCACGAAATCGAGAAAATCGTGGCGAACTCTAAATAGTAATTGATTGTCAGATTTAAAAATCATAAAAGGCAAAATCGGAGAAAGCACATGACAAGAACAAATTGCTTTAATATTGTTGGTATTATACAACGTATTATTATAATATTTACTAGTATGATTAAAATATTTTAGTATTATGAATACAAACAAAACGGATTTGCTGCTAACATAATAGTAGCCTCTGTTTGAATTTATTTTCTGTTTGAAACATATTATTGGCAAAAACGGTCTCTACAGTGCTTCTAATTCTCTCACTTTTGCACACTCTCTCGCCTGATGTTCGGAATGATTTACTGACGTATCTTTTTATTCCACTATATGTACCCTTTTTCAAATTAGCAACAGCTCCTCCGAAATTCTGTTGTCTACAGCCCCCTCCATAAAATAACAAGAGCCCTCTCAGATTGCTCACACGAGATGAGTCAGATTTTTCGCTCCTTCAACAACAATTTTATCGCTTATTTCGCCATATGTACATCGCCACCCTGACCTATTGTAAGATTGGCCATCGGCTTGAACAAACAATGAACGAACGCGTATTTAGATATATTCCGAGAATGGCACGAGACTTTTGTAAGATATTTGAATTAAATTTCAGTACGCTTAGATGCAGATCCAACGAGCTATTTCAGGCGTAAAACACACGTTCCTGAGCGCCACTATACATTAATTCCCGCGTGGATCAACAATGCCCCCGGGCACATACACACACATAGCCTCAGGGGCGTGAATAGCCCCCCCCCCATTGTCTTCCCCCCCTATTCCCTATTCACTCATTCCCCCATCAACACCCCGGCCGCCAAAGCTACGTGGATCGCCTTACGGCGAAGCACTTCCAATGAGAAGTGATAGGTCAGAGAACAACCACCTCTACATGACCCTATATCAAACATAGCGAAAGATCAGCTTCTGACGGTGTTGTACAGGGTAAACATCTTAGGCTGTCGATGAGTCACACCATAGCTGAGTCAGTTGTTGTCATTCATCTTACAGGAAAGAAACTGAAGCTGTACGAAGTTCACACCATGAACAGAAACCATAGAAATGGGAATATCAGCGGTAGTGTAATCGGCATGCGTACTAATAATCCTAGTCAACAAGCAAATGTTTGGTGAGCACTATTTATCTATCTATCTAATAAGTTGGTAATCGTTCGTTTTTTTTGTATAATTTGTTGAAGCTCCTTCAGTCCCTTCAACTGACTACCCCCACTTGGGGTCAGTTGATTTTCCGCCCTAAAGTGTGCTTTTTTTCCTCTTTCTCTCTGGGTGTATGTTTGGCTAGTACGGAAAGGGTAGAGCGGGGGAGGGACGGAGATGAGGAGACGAAGAAGACAGCAGCTCCAAGCATTGGTTGGAGGGGGGGAGTCACCTCGCTCCTCCGTTTAAGGACTTCTCAGAGAGAAGCAGCCGTAGACAAAAGCACAGGAGGGGGACGAAGCATCCCCTCCGGGAGCAAACATTATAAGCTAGAGGGAGGAGTGTGGTTAAGGAGAGAATGAGGAGAACCACCTCTCTAACCCTTCCAACCCCCCTCCCCTCTCTAGGAAGCACTATCAGCCCAGCCTACCCCCGCGTCTGGAGCACAGTATCTATTTCGGCCACCCTCTCTCAGAATAGGACACAAGGCGAGGCTTAGGTCGTGGATATTATAACCATGAAAAGACGAAATTTACAGGCTTTAGGCTTTAGAAAAGAAAATAGAAGTAAAGCAAGAGTCGAATGGT
Organism: Micoletzkya japonica; assembly: GCA_900490955.1. NCBI lineage: Eukaryota > Metazoa > Nematoda > Chromadorea > Rhabditida > Diplogasteridae > Micoletzkya > Micoletzkya japonica. The sequence continues at coordinate 628,104 of LS915454.1, forward strand.
CGAACATCGCTCATTCCTCTCTGTTTTCCCCTCTCTGCCAGCCTCACCCCCCCCCCCCCCCCCC
>LS915454.1:632310-647468 GCA_900490955.1 Micoletzkya japonica
GGGGGGGAGACGGGGGAGGGGATACGGTAGCGTCGTCGTCGTCGTCGTCGTCGTGCCCAGAGACAAACCCGTACGCGCGGCGGCGACGGCGACGACTTGGATCGGCCGGCTGACTGGCTGGCGCTGGCCGATTACACTGCAACGACCTCGATCCATGGTAAGCGTATGATGCATTGGCCGCCGCCTAATTTTTGATGCAGGACGCCTACAACGTCGCCCACTATCGACTGGTACTTTTCAGAGCCCTGGACAAAGCGGAGACACACCACGACACGCACAGCAGGAAACCAGCAGCATTAGCAAAACCTTCACTCGTCTCCTAGGAGTCCCTGTAGAGGGACGGTGGCACTTACACTTTCGCCTCCGGACGCAGGCGATGCCCTGGGCGTAGGCGATGGGCGTGCAGCGGCAGACGCCGAACTCGCACTGCGACAGGCCGTCCGCGTGCCCGACGCACTGCGCGTGGTGGTCGCACCGCGCGCCGATCGGCTTCGTTCCTGCACACACAACAACCACGCTCAACTCTCGCGCGTGCCCTCACGGGATAGATAACAGCAGCGCGCTAGAGCTGTCGCCATTACCACATCGTATTATTCCGCAGTGCGGCAATCAAGAACGATGCGGTCATGGACAGCTCTAGTAAGCATTGACGACGAAGAACAGCCAGGAGGGAAAGGAACGGAACGGGGGGGGGGTCACACTTACGCATGAAGACGTTGGACGGGGCGGGAGTCGAGGGGACGGAGGAGGGCGGGCAGCACAGGTTCGAGCCGGGCACGCAGACCAGGCCGCCGCCGCACTGGCCGTCCACGAAGCAGCCGCTAACTGCCGGCTGCCCGTCCGGACACGAGCCTGCGACGGAACACGGAGATGATCACACAGCGAACACAGCGAACACTGAGAGCTGGACGACGTACCGCGCCTTTTCAGCTATGCACTGCTTAAGCACTCGGTTGTTGTTGTTGTTGCTTGTTGCTTGTTTGCTTACTATAGCAATTGATCGAGCAGCATGACCAGGCAAAAGGACCGAATGCTCTGCTTATGCTTCGTAGAGAAGAAAAGGGGGGTGAAAAGGCGCGGCGGCGTCAACAACTGCTCAACGCGGGAGGCAAACACACTCTTCGGGACGGCGGCCGGCTCGGAGATGGCGCAGCAGAAGTCGTTGATGCAGGTGAGGCCGGCGCCGCACAGCCCGTTGATGCAGGCCGAAGCGGCGGCCGATCCGTCGGGACAACCGTTGGCCAGGTTACGCGCGGCTGCAAGGCCACGGACTGGGGGAGCGGGGGGGGGACACTCAAAGCATAGGCGGGGATACGACGGCAACACACAGGGAGCGGCACAACAACGGGAAGATGGATATGTTGAGGCTAGATGTACAATAAATATATTATATTATATTATATTATAGATCGTAATCTTCTAGTGTTTGGACTAGGGTTCTCCTTTCGACGCTTTTGCTCGGCTACGTTTCAGTTTGCATCATGCTCTGTAGGCAGATGGGCCGGGTATTTATGGAGGGCTGAAGCATAACCGTGGAAAAGGCGTCAAAAAGAGAAGCCCAGCTTACGCAGCAGGTGGGAGACGGGCATTCGGTGCATCCTCATCGTTGTCGTCGGGCAGCAGACGTCGGCCAGCGTGAAGCACGTGTAGCCGGAGCTGCAGGCGCCCGTCGCCGTACAAGGACCGGACTGCAGCTCGACGCTGCACACGCCGGGTACTGCAATGGGATCAGGGTTGGGAGAGGACGTCGTGCTATAACAGGAAAAAAAGGAAGAAATCTCTACACAGACTCAACCCGCGAATAAACTGGCTACATGTTAATGTGGAGATTCGAATTCGCGGCAACTGTTGGAACTATCTATGAACAAAAAAGCAATGAGCTATAAAATACTGCGTGAGATCTATTTCGGAAATCATCAAGAAGTTCATCAAGAAGTTTATTAGTGTCAATGCGATGTCAACATCCGAATCTTTAGCTCCATCCCAAGGCATGTCGATATCATGTATAAAATCAGTCGTACCGGACTGGAGCGAGACGCACTCTCCCTCGGTGGCTCCGCCAGGAATCATGACCATCGTGTACCCGATCGGGCACAGACCCTGGATGGCGGGACCTGAACGGGAATTTGATTAGCTTTACGGAGCGACAAAATCGCTTACCGATGATGTTAGCAGAGTTCGTGTAGTCAACCACAGGGCAGCAGTACTGGGCGGCGGTGTCGCAAGCGTATCCGAGAGTCGGGCAAGTGTTATCTGAAGATTGAGAGCTCGCTTTGCATATACGTGCCAATGCGATGTTGGAAGGCAAAAAATCGTTGAAGGCTTACCGGAATTGCAAGGTCCGTTGGAGATTGTGGCATCGCAAGTGACGGCGGTGGCGTTCTAAATTAATTTTAATGATCACCATAAATGTGATGGTAATTTTCTATGATAATTAAAAATATACTTTTATTTGATTTTCAATGATAATAATTTGTCAATGTGATGTTGGTAGGCACACCACATTATCACTAAAAGCGCATCGCAACCGCGTTTAATGCTCTAGAAGGTAGGGGTAACCGTACGGAGCAGCAGATGGTGCCGGTAAGCGTGGATCCGGAGGGGCAGACGCCGTTAACAGCCGGGCCGACGCTCGTCGTGCCCGTCGGACACGTTCCGACCGTCGAGCAGCACTGGTTGCCCTGCAATCACACACTTTGTACATCCGAGTCACCACGAAGTTAGCTACTATAATTTTAAATTTAAGAAAATAAGATATATTTAAGTAAGTTAAGATAAATGAATGAATTTTCTAGCGTAAGATACTGTACATAGTTAGCCTCCCATTTAGCTTTTCGCATTGGTTACCGCTATTCGGCTTCGTGAAGTGTGCTATCGGCTTCGTGAAATCGCAATAAACATATCACCTATCCACGTTTGTCTCATTTTTATACGAAATTATCTATCTATATTAGTTACTATAGTTGAAAGGATTCATAGATAAATAGACATTCCAAATAGCCAAATAAAATACAATGACAAGGAGTGGTTGTAACCATGCGGAGAAATTTCGATGTGAGAAATATCATTCCTGATACAGTTTTTGTGCTGATTCCGAATATCAAGTTCAAAATTTGCGGTCCAAGAGTTCTTGCGAGATAATTGAGATTACGCGGTGATCCCCTGATGTGTGTTTTACTGCTAAATTTGCTTGACTAACCCCTTGAAAGCTTCAAAATACTGCTGGAAAGCGTTGTGGACAGAATTTCTATCTGTAAGTATCCTCCCCTGAAGTTGACGACCCGTTTTGCTCTTTTAAAATCTCTGAACAGCTTCAACAATTGAAAATTGAGAGAAAAGACATTAGAGACTTGCCCACTTTGACTCCCATTATTTCAAATATACTCTTGGACCGCAAATTTTAAACTTAAAATTCGGAATCAGCATGGAAAGCTACACTAGATGCAATATTTCTCATCTTCAAATTTCTCCGCAAGGTTAAAACCTCTCCTTGTGAGCGAAAATTCACCACAAATATCACCACGAAATGCACTTGGGGAATAAATTCCCCACCAAAAAAGTCGAAATTTTCCCCAGCCGGCTGGTGAATTATTCCCGAAGTGCAAATCGGGGGAACTATTCCCCAGAAACGTCTCTGAGTGTACCTGGAGCGTGTATCCGCTGGGGCAGAGACCGTTAACGGGAGGGCCGATGGGCGTTCCGCCGAGCGGGCAAGCTACAACGGTACGTGTTTGCCTAGCTCATGACGAAATTCGGAAAATCATCACTTCATCAAAATCGGGTCATTTCATCAACTATATTTATATCATGCTGTTGCAATGGCCGCTTTGGTGAAATGGTGGTTTCCCCGAAATTCAAGCTATTATAGTTTGGGGGTTGTGCCTACCAGAGGTCTGGCAGCAGATGTTTCCGGTGGTGCAGGTGTATCCCGCGCCGCACGAGTAGGTTACGGTAACGCCGCCGCACATGTCTCCCGTACACGAGGGAATGCACGCGCCGACCGCCGGAGAGCCGTCCAGGCAACTGCAAAGGGTTGACTGATCCTCTGCTACGTCGCGCTGCTTTGCTCCTGTCGTTTAGCTATAGCATAGTAAGCGTTTCGTTAGTTTCTATGATGATGTATCTTTTTTTCTCCTAGGAATCATTAGCCTGCTAAACACTTGATCTATTCATCACAGGCTCCCTAAGGCGGTGTTTATCGTGCTACTATCTCGTTGTCTGACCGAGGCGTGGCCGAGGAGGTGGAGCAGCACAGGCCGTTGTTGCACGTGTACCCGGTGCCGCAAGCTCCGTTCACGCACGAACCGACCGCCTGCGTTCCGTCGATGCACACTGCAAACAGCAAAATCTCTCGTCCCCTCCTCCCTTCTCGTGCTTATTTTACTCCCCCCCCCCTTCTCCCCACCACCCCCCCCCCAAAGATCGCGCACGCTATGGAGCAAACACACACAAAACGGTACAAGAGTCGAGTCGCGCCTAATTGTGGTCCTATTTTGGGCGCCATCCGCCAGAGGGCAAAGTTCTCCATTTCCAAGTTTGAGAGTAGCACCAGAGATCGCAAGGAGAGCATTTCACGTTCTCCTTGCGATCTCTGGGTCTGTCGATGGCTATGCCTATCGCAGATGACAAGCCATAAGCTGATCATCGTCTGATCATGAACGGTAGCCATAAAAACCCGAGCGGAATCGCAAAACGCATAGAATGCTTATTACAAGAGCCATGGAGTTTGACATACTTGTAGCATGTTTCAAATCCTTACATAAGGCATTCGTTATTTGCATCAAAATCATCATATTTGTTTGAAAGAGGTCCGAGACAACCGATAAGTGAGTTTTCTCAACAGGGAGGAGAGCGTCATAGGTAGGAATTGAGAAAATTCGGAACGGAAATATGTCAAACTTTTTGGCGCTTGTAATGCATATCATTCATTCTCTCTGTTCCCCTCGCGCGCGGTCGGCTCTCCATTTCGTCTGTCATCTGAGTGCCCCACGTCTATTCAAAAAAAGGAAAGAGGATGGATCCTCCCCCCCCCCCCCTGAAGACTTGGAGCACGGGCGGAGTAGCTCCAGACGAGGATCGAGAGGACTACTCAAGATTCTACGGCAACTCGGACTGAGTGGGTTTTTGAAGAAGATTCGAGGTTTCTAACCTCTCCCATCTATTATATATCAAAGCCCCCCCCCTTGGATCCCCATCCACTGCTAGTCCTGATAAAAGTTGTAAAACTGGCAACTGAAGCTGAAAATACATATCCCGTCTCGTTACTAATACGTTTTCGGATAGCAGTGTGGATGACGATGAATGAAGTGCACGGATCGCTTACCGAAGGGGTTCTGGGTGGGACAGCAGTTGTTCGAGTTGCAGGTGTATCCCGAGGCGCAACCCCCGTTCACGCACGATCCAACCGGCGATCCGCCACCCGGGCAGACGACTGCAAGGCGACAACAACTTGTCAACCAAGGAGACTCGTTGCAGAGATATAATCATCCAGATCTAATAGCTAAATCCAGCTTTTCTATCGCTACGTGTTGCACACGACACTATTGAGGCTGCTGAATTGGCTAAAGAAGAGTGAGGGGGGTGGCTTACAGGTGTTGGTGGAGTACGAGGGGCAGCAGCCGCCCTGGTAGCACTGGTATCCGGGCGAGCAGCTCGAGCCGAAGTTGCACGAGCCCGAGGGATAGCCACCGCCGGGGCACACCGTTACAGCTGAAACGGCCGGCTTCCACCCCCCGCCCCCCTTTGACGCACAACGTTCTGACAGCAGTGTAAATGTTAGGCGAACGAGATGCCGAAAATTAACCCTGATTTCGGCAGGAACTCTCGTGCGGAAGATATTTATTCCAAACATTTGGGCTCGTTCGCTTAACATTTAGAACATTGTGAGACTACCGTCGAGCAAGAGACCGAGAAAGACCAGAGGAAGAGATGGGGACAGAGATCGGTGGCACGTTCGGTACACGGGCACTGTGAGGCAGTCAGCTTGCTGCATGACAAGAAAACGCTCGAAAGAGGGGGGGTTTAGCTTCTAGCACATTAGCAGTTATTCGAAGGAGCAGAGCAGAGTTGTCTAGTGGTTGTAAGGCGTCTACGCAGGACGGCAAAACGTGGTCAGAGCAGCACGCGGTAAATGCCAGGCAACGGTGTCAGCGGTGAGCGTGTGTTGCGGAGTAGGGCCGTCGAATCGGGTTTGAGATCGTTAGTCGTAAAGAGTGATTCGACGGCACTAGAGCGTTGAGCAAAGAGCGTATCGTGGAGGCTCAAGCACGAACAGTCGTCGTCGTCGGGACAGCAGACGCCGTTGTTGCACGAGCCGCGCTGGCACATGTTGTTGGAGAAGCAGCGGCCGTAGGGCATCTGGCCGCCCGGACAGCTGTTGGGACAGCAACCGCAGCACCCGTCCGGGCCACAGTTGCTGCCACAGTCGCCGCCGCCCGAACACGCCGTACAGCAGCCGGTGTAGCCGCGCGGACAGCCGCCTCCCTTGCACAGCGAGATCGTTGCGCCGCCCTCCGCTAGAAAGGAGGTCAATCCGTTAAGCATCCGGAATACGTGTCATGCGGATTAGCGTCCTGGGAAGAGGCCCGGAAGAGTCGAGAGGGACACGGTATGGGGGGGCGGGTTAGGCATTGGCGTGCTGGTGGACGGACAGTCGAGGAGCAAGAGTAGTGAACTCAGGTGACGGTGGAGGGAACGCAAAGAATAGAGGCGATAGGAGGAGAAGATGGAAAAGGTAACGGGGCGGCTCACGGATGGTTATAACGTTAGGAGAGGCGTTGCAGCCTGCGCCGATGCAGTTTGAAGCGAATGAAGCTGAAAAAGCGTAGTCATAGCCTTGGTTACGGTAAGTCGGTATTATGGCCGCGACAGGTCGCGAAAGCTCCCGAAAGGATAGTGACACGAAAACGAAGAAGAAGAAGAGGCAGTCTGGTGGGTAATAGGATGAGAAGTTGGGAGCGGGCGCAAACCGAACATGATACAGAGTGTGGGCAACAAATAAGGATGGGTAGCAGAGGGAGACGGGAGGAGAGGAACTGAGGAGGAAGAGCGAGATGAAAGATCGGAAGGGCTTTGGTTAGTAGCGTCTACTGATGGACAGCAGCAGCATAGCACGGAGAGGCGGGGAGCGGTGGTGGCAGAATCGAGAGAGATTCGTTATGCAAAATATAGTGGAATAAACGGCGATCCGTCAGCTTCTTCCGTTCCAAAATGAGTCTAATTCTCTCACTTTCGCACACCCTTGTATTCGGAATGATTTTCAGACGGGGATCTTTTTAATCCACTATATCTTTCTACGCATTGTTCACAGATCCTTTGAGAGTAGCTTAGATCGTTACCGATTCCACCAACACCAGCGGGGTAGCAGGTAGTAGTATCGTGCACCACAAGCAAGCACACCTGGCTGGTAGCGTTTCATGGGCCTCGTCATGTTGCGCGGTCGGACTCCTGCCATTCCTACGTTGTTGTTGTTGTTGTTGAGGTTGTTGAGGTTGACGTTGCCGTTGAGGTTGGCGTTGCCGTAGGCCCCATAGGTCGGCACGGGAAAGGACCGCGGGACCGACCCGTACGTCGGGGTGTTGGTCATCTTCAGGTAGGGTGTCTTGTAGCCGGAGGCCGACTTGACGCCGCTGGGATGCGGCTTGTACGCGTGGTAGGGCGCCGACGAGATCGTCGCGTACGTCGGCGCGTTGGCGATCTTCGGCCGCCGCACGCGCTTCCCGGGCGACGCGTGGACGCGCGCGGTCGTCGGCGCGGAGAGCGGCAGCAGGAGCGGACAGCACCGTTCGATGTGCGTGTCGCAGAAGAGCCCCGGCGGGCACTGGCCGTCGTAGCACGGCAGATCGGAGCGGAAGCCCGCCGCGCAGGTTACTGAAAAGCGGCGAGGGTAAGCAAGCCCGGTAAGCGTCTATAGCAGCGCATAATAGAGGCATAGAATCGGTTCCTTTTGAAGCGTATGCATGTTTCACACATCATTCATAACCGCGACGCGTCTGGCCACCAAAAAAGAACGAAAAGCATATCGTCAAAAAGTAACCGATTTTACACCTCTACAGAATAAACGGGTACGCCAGTCACACCGTGGCCATATTCGCACCGGAGTACCCGTTTCGTCTAGTTAGCTAGGTCAGATTAGGCTGTGCACAAACGAACTTCCGTCGCCGGTGGCCCGTATTAGTATGGCGTCAAGGTCGGCCAGCTCCCGCGGGAAGCCGTAGCCGGGCGGGCCGACGGGCCAGTCGTCGGTCGACGTGGACGGGTCGTGGCGCTCCTGATTCTCCTCGTCGCTGTCGCCCGACCCCTCACTTCCGCCCTGTGCCACCACCGGGTACTCGCGGGCGTCGCGCGTCTCCCGCGACGAACTTGAACCGAGCGCTTTCAGCCGCTTTTTCGGCCGCTCCCTTCGCCGCTCCTGCTCCGCCGACTCTGTAAGAGGGGTAAGCGGAGAGCAAAGCGGGGATTAGGAGCGTAAGCGGGGAGAGGAGGAGGACGGTTTACGAGGAGAATGGGGAGGGGAGGGGATGGGAGGGGAAGTTAGGGACAAATACCCTGAAAGGACGACGGCAAGAAGAAGAAGAAGCAGAGAGACTGGGAACAGACGGTTGAGCAGAGGAAGACGATGCAAGGGACAGGAGGGGGAGGAGGGGAAAGACAGAGAGGAGGGATGTGACCCCCCTCCAACCAAAGAGACAGAGAGAGGCGTACGGATGGCCGATGACGAGCAGCAGTAGCCGTTGTTGCAGCTTCCGACGTTGCACGGGTTGTTGTTGCTGCACGAGGAATACGTGCACACGAGTCCGTTGTTCGAGACCTGACCTGCAATCAACTATGCTCGTACTATGCTCATCTCCCGAAGACTTCTCATGTCCGCCACCCCCCCCCCCCCCCAGGGTATCATCTCGGGTTAGTCAGTCATTCATGCGGGTTAGCCACGAAGCGGTCTGCAAAGCAGTCTTTATTAGAACAAGCGAGGTTAGAGAAAGCGGTCGCGGTCGTCGGTGGGATCCTGCAACGAGGTCATTATGCTTAAGTTTGCCGCAGCTGCGCGCTACCGCGTCGGGTATGCAGCAGCGCCCGGCTCGGTTGCAGTAGAAGGGCGACGGGCAGTGGATGGAGTAGCGGCAGAAGTCACCGATCGTCGGGGGAACCTCAGTACTGCCCTCAGGGCACGCGGACGGATGCTCGACTGCAAGACGCGCGTATGCACCACGACTAGAGTTCGGCAGATGACCCAATACCAAACAAATTGTTTTACTCCTTCGTCTCTTCATTCTTCTCGCCTGTCTTGGTCCAATCTTGCACTTTCACGACCCAATAATGACCCCGATTATGGTGCATTTGCCAAACACTATGCACGAGGGACGAGGTACCTATCGCGGGCCGACAGCACGCCTTCGAGCTCATCGACGGAAGACGTTCGCACGACTGCGACGAACTCGGACACAGCAGGGTCGAGGAGCACAGCGCCTCGGGCGGTAGGCCATCCGGGCAGAAGGCCTGCATGCGGCAGCACTTGCGGTCCAGCGAGCAGGTGAAGCCGGCGGGGCACAAGTCGGCGATACTCGAACAACGGCGACCCACCAGACAACGCGGCTGTAACCTCGAGAGTCGGACGCGAAAAGGCGAATGTCTCAGACCTGCTGCAGGGCCGCTCCACGGGCCACGACCGCAGCCAGGTTCGCGTCTCCGCAGTAGTTGGCCGTAGGGCAGCACTTGCCGTGCTCGCAGACGTAGTTGGCCGGGCAGTCGCGGTGGCTTGGACACTGGGCGGGCGTCGACAGCGCCTCCTTGCCCGACGTACACAAGCGACTGGCAAAGTTGACGTTGGCGACGAAGGGCAGGTCGTCGTGGTCGATCGCGCCGGACACCTCCTCTTCCAGCCCGGAGGCCTCCTGGACGGTGGGGCAGCACACGTTCTCCTGGCATTGACTCCCGATCGGACACTCGTCGGTCGCCTCGCAGGAGGAGGGAAAGGACAGTGCCCGGGGACACGTATCAGGCACGTTCCCGATGAGACAACAGCGGCCGTCGATGCAGTCGGCTCCTTCGGGACACGGAGACAGTAGCGAGCAGAGGTTCTGCCAACCGGGCACCGGCCGACAGCTCAGCTCGGTGGGCGGCGAGAACACGCGTTGTCTTGCTTTGGATTGCCTTGCCTTGGCGTCTCGTGCTTTGCTTCCGAAATACCGTTCAATAGCCTCCGACACTTGAGCCGTCGCAAACGGATCAGCGCGTATTGGTTTGATCGATTGGGTTGCTATTGTTATTGGCATTGCGGTTGATGATTGCACGGTTGTAGTTGGTCGAACAGTTGTAGTTGTCATTGGTTTGCTGGATAATCGTGCATGCATTGTCGTTAGTGCGGGGCTCATGGACGTAAGGGTAACTCCTCTGTTTCCGAAATACAAACCGACGGGAACCGTCGCGGTCATAGGAGTAGGCGTTGTAATTGACATGACGGGTCCAGCCTTCGAGAACGAGGACGTGTTCGGACTCGAGTTCAGTGGATTCTCCTCTCGCGAGGCAAAGGTGGGCTTCTTGTCCGACCATGATCCCGTAACGCTGGTTCGCAGTGGGTCCTGGTTCATCTCCAACCTTGGCTTCTTGTCCATCTGCATGACCTCCGCCTTCTTGGCGGGCTCATAGTTGTGGCTCTTCGCCGTCGCCGACTGCACCTCAAGCTTGGCCTCGACGTGCGTCAGCGCGTCGATGCGCTGCTTGTAGGCCTCGATGATGCGGCTGCGATTGACGCTGCCGATGCTGCTGCCCCTGCCCAGGGTGGGTTCGATGGCCGCAAAGGGCGGGCAGCAGCCTCCGAAGACGCACCGTCGTCCCCTCCGGCACTCGTCCTCCTCGCCCGCACAGCTTCCGGTCGGCGCCGCTCCTCCCGGACACACGGCCAGCCGGCAGCAGCCCGCCAGACAGTCAAAGTCCCGCGGACACTCCCGCTTCCGCTGGCACGCCACGCACTGCGGCGGCGTACAGCCCGCTTCAAGTGCACGCACGTTACTTTCCGTATCTCTTGGCTTACTGTCCTCCATCATCATAGGTCCTGGCTTCGGAAACAGCGGATGGTCCCGGGCGGCGAGGAAGTAGCTAACCCGCCGACGAGTGCGCCGCGCGGAAAAGGTAAAGGATTAGCGGGGGGGAAAAGGTTAGGCAAGTAAGAGGATAAACTGGAATCGTGCACGGTCAAGTCATGGTGCGTTGAAGCGATAGTTAGAGAAAAGTTGGCCTCACTCGGACTATACGGAGCGACGATAGAGTTAGCGGTATTACAGCCACCACAGTTCGCCGGTTCGGCGCACCCCGAACAAAAGCCTGTATTAATGGTGTATGCTGAAGTTAACGGAGAGTAAGTATGCTCGTAACTGCAAATTAACTGCGTGTGTTAGATAGCCTAGTTAGTTGCAAACGATAAACAATGTTCTGACAGCAGCGTAAATGTTGCTAAGCGAACGAGAGATACCGAAAGTTAACCCAGATTTCGGTAGGAACTCTTGCACGGAACGGAAAGTATTTATTCCGAACAACTTTAGCTCGTTCGCTTAGCATTTAGAACATAATGCGATAATGGCGAGACCGTAACAGGCGTTCGTTCGACTTACGCGACAGCGAGTGCACACGCTTCGGCACGACGCAAGCCTGCTGCTCAAAGTTGAAGATGGTTCCCTCGTGGCAGTCTCGTCGGTTCCAGACCATCTTGCTGCAGCAAGTGCCTCATTACAGCATTTTCACCAGTTTCATTAATGTCACTCTGTCTATTTCGTTTCATGCCTGGGCATGTAGATAAATATATAAATATATAACATTATCTTCTTCCAGCATAATGCTGCTCTCTCTCGCACACACTGCCAGCTATCACAGCAGTCTCCGGTCCGAATGTAGCCTATTTATAATCAAGGCGGTGCGGTGCGGTGTGATGCGTATCCATCTCATAATCTTCTATCCTATGTTTGCAATGTTTTCGTTCGCTTTTATTCTTTCTTGTATCTCTGCGATTTTTTTCTTTGAAAAATTGCAATAAATGATGATAAGACTCACGTCTGCTCGCACTGAAGGTACGCCGACGGCATGTCGGGATGCGCCTGCAGGCACGTCGTCGAGACAGCACACGCATCTCCCTCCTTCGCGTTCACGTCTTGTTCTCAAATAGGCGCTTCTCGTTTTGACGCATTTCCACGGTCGGTTATGTTTCAATTTTCAGGCTCTGTAGGCACGTCCTTGTATTGGTAGACGTCGTCGGCAACATAGCGCCGAGAAAACGCGTCAAAAAACGAGATCCCTATTCTGAAAGGAGCCGCCAGCCCTCCTTCCGGGTGTTGCTCTCTCGCTCCTTCCTCGTTACAATTCTACGCCATCCTGAGAATATCGTGCGTGCGCTTTGCGTTCGCCGTTCCACCGGCGGAACGGGGGAAGGAGGCATCTTTCTCACATCACTATAGTTCGCAATCTCGCCCTAGTCGTTCGCGGTGTTCCTCTGAGGAGGAGGAGGAGGAGAGGGAGTGTGGTGGCGCTATCTCAATACACACACACACATACATTCACATACACCTCCTCCTCCTCCTCCTCCTCCTCGAGGCGAGGAGGCAACTTTTTGCGAACGGGTTCCTTCTCGGATTAGCGGCATTCATGCAGGGAGAAGGAGGCGAGAGTGTACGGCGAGAGTGGAGGGCGCTTGCGCGCGCGAGAATGCGATCTGTATTTGCTGTTCTCTTTCTCCCCTCGCTGCCCCTCTCCCTCTATCTCTTCCCCTCGCACCGCCCTTCTAGGACCGCAGGCCGACAACGGCCAGAGAACCAGATAGAGGATGTTGGAGCCCAACCCCCCCCCCCCCCCCGAAGGCGTTGCCCATTTCTCTGCCAGAGCGATCAACCACACTTCTTACATGCAAGAAAGGCGCAGAGCAACTACACGCGGGTTTGCGCAGACAAGCTCCAGGCAAGGATCTCTGGAAGGAAATAAATGGCCACCTATCTATGCCAAGACGCAGCAACACCATTGACTAAACCTCCTGAATCGCATAATTGCGCTATGTTCTTTTTCCATGACAATGTTTCCGTTATTCCATGCATGCGGCAAGGGATGTCTTTGCTTTCGCCATCTATGGAAAGACTTGGTGATTGGACGCGATTCAGGGGGGTTCGCGCTGTTGACTCGAATGAGCTACTGTCGTCAGACTATACGAGTGCTCTAGGCTGACAAGGCTAACATCAACAATCGCGGCTTCTGTCCCTCCGTCCCCTTATCTGCGCTCCTAACACCGGCGAAAAGTTATCAACAAACCAAGAGAGGAGGAGACGTCGGAGAGGGAGAGGGATCGAAAAGACCGAGGCAAACATGGCGGGCGCAAAAAGAAAGGAGGGAGGGAGATCGCCTCACTTTATCATATCAGTCCCAGTGCATACGGTAGCCGCGCTATTTCCAGTTCAAGAACGCTGCACACACGAAGCGGACGCTGAGCACAGCAAACACATTATGTCAACCAAAAACACAGGAGGCCAGCTTGGTTCGTCAGAGGGTGATCCAACTCTTCCTTTTCTTTTTTTTAGGGTGATCCAACTCTTCCCTAATCACTTTCATCACCTACACTAACCGATTATGAAATTTTTGCTAACCATCAGCGCGCACTTCCCTTAAACGGGAGGACGCGGCTAGCTCGGATGCTACTGTGCACTATTTGCTTGCGCACAAAGAAAACCCGCTGAATAAGCCTAGTAGATTATGTTTGCGTGTGCAAACTTGAACCAAACAGGAAAAGCATGGGGCATGAATGATGATCTGCTTGATCGATCGCGGCAGATTTCGAAAGCAGCAATAACCGCTAGGGTGTGTTCGCTATTGCATTATTCTAGCCACTCCCCCCCCCTGATCGGTCATATTCGTCTAAAGACCGATCGATTTTGCGTTTTATGCTGTGTCGATTCGCAACGCTCCCTTTCCACCCAACAGTCAGCGCTTTCGCCCATTCTAGTGGCGGCCGAGGAGAGCGAGAGCGAGAGAGAACCATTGTTGACCCTACAAGGAGGGTGAGGGAGAGTGCGGACGATAGAGCGCTCAAGTCGAGAGACAGAGGGACGCGAAGAAGCAGTTAGAGAGGAGCCCCTCAGGGAGAGGAGCGACACAAGGCTTCAGGTGCTCGAGAGACGGAGGGAGGGAGTGAGATACAGAGAGGTTCAGCGCAAACTTTCAGAACGTAGGCGAAGAGGAGGCAGGCAGGCAGGCAGGCAGGCCTCCTCCACCAGCTTGGGCAATGAATGCGCGCAAGTACGGCGTACAGACGGCAGAGAACATGGATTACGGTATCTAGAGCGACGTTCTGACTGACAGGCAGCTAGCTGACAATGGCCAAGCGAAAGACGGACCGAGCTCACGATACAATCGAGAAAGTCCGCAATATTATATATTTTAAAAAAAAGAAAAACCGTTCGTACCACAGATGTTGGGCTGCTTGTGGGCGACCTTCGGTCGGTGCTGTGGCTGCGTATTTTCGGAAGGCGGAGCGGCGGCTCGGCTCTTCACAACCCACACTCCCTCGCCGGACGGGCTACTGCAATCGGCCATTATGGTGGAATACACGGCGATCCCGCCAGTTTCTCTCCCGTTCCCAAACGTATACGTGGCCAACCTTCTTCCCCGCAATATTTTTAAAACGGGGCCTACTATCAGTGCACGAAATCAGGCATACAAATTGAAATATTTTATAGGAAATATAGGCCTACCAAAATAAAATTCCGAACAGATTTTGGCCTGCCACCCATACTTCGGGTCAGTGCTCACCGTATGTTCCAAAATGAGTCGTCGTCTAATTCTCTCGCTTTTGCAGACTCTCTCGCCCTATATTCGGAATGACTTTCCGACGGATGCTTTTAATCCACTATATCCATCCATCATCGTGTGCTGCAGACAAGCCCTTGTCAATGTCGATCACGTTTGCCGCTCATTGTCAGGCGGTACCGTTTCGCTTGGTCATACTCGAAAAAAGGCTTATATGTGCATTTCATCATCTGCATTGCGTCCCTCGATTGCCTTAAGAGGCGCGAGTGCTAGTCGTGCTGAGGACGGAGTTGAGCGAGGTTGAGCAATGAGAGAGACACAGAGAGAATGGGAAGAGACGAAGGAGGAGGAGGAGAGGGGGGGAGAGAACAGACAATCTTGTT
>LS915454.1:663876-699393 GCA_900490955.1 Micoletzkya japonica
CAGGACCCCCACTTTGGCACGGTGCCAAAACCACGCATTTCATGGGATATCAGTCTTCGTTATGAAACTTTTGACCGGAAACAAAGTGGAATCTATTCTTTGCGTCCAACCGCATCTTCTACAACTCATTCATAAGCATGATCTTTAACCACATTTGAAATAATCGTCCATTTTCATGGTGTGATCGAGTGGGGTCAGTGGCTATTGTGGCTGTCCGGCTGTGCGACGCACTATTTGGACATTGGGAGCATGACATTGGGAGGGATAATTTGATCTATGCCCGGCCAATCATAGGTCCGCACGGTTACAGGTACCGTGGTTGGGTGACTTGCTGCAAAAACTTTTCATCTATTGGTTTCATCTACGAAATAATTTATTAGCGAAATTGTGAGATGTTTATGTATGGGAGGAGGACCACCTGTAGTAAGTTACCGGCAGACCCTGCCCACGTATGCCCGGGCAAGAAAAAGTACCATGGGAAAGAAGTAGGTGGACTGGGAGGGATGGCGCAGGCCGAGAAGGGAAGTGAACAGGCCCGCATCTGCATCGACCAGCGCCTTCTGTCAAAAAATTAAGATAATATTTATTTTTAATTAATAAAATTCTCTTTTGTTGTATTTTTACACCATTTAGTTGAGGAACTACGCATGTGTCTCTTCCATTCTTCTCCGCTTTCCCAAAGCTATTTCAGGGGATAAATACTCATATTTGAAATTTACTGTGCGGTAGGGGTAATTTTCCGGCAGCGGTAGGGTGGGCATGTAAATCGAGAATTTAGAACAGCGGTGGGGGGTAATTTTGCGGTGCGGTATGGGTCATTTTATGGTAAAAGACGTTGTGCGGGCGGGAGGGGGTCTTATCCCGAAAAAATATAATCAAATACAGTATTTTTCCCCTGAGCTATTTGTCAGGAACGCGCTTTACCAGCTGACCTTTGAACCTTGTTAAAGGAGGACGCATTCGGTACCGTAGTCATGTTAATGAAGTGCAATTTGCATAGCGACAGAGGGAAGAGAAACTAATCGAATTCCGTCAGGATGCCGTCAAGAATTTGACTAGATTACGGTTCCGCATGGAGGTCCCTTACAGCTCAAACTACACTCTAGTTTAAGCCCCATTCACCAGAAACTGTTCATGGGGCGACCTCAGAACCATCTGGTGAAACAGCGACGTCGTGATCTGGCCCGACGACACGTCTCGGCTGATACTGAAGAGATCAAAAATCAAAATACAAGAGAAGATCAAAGATCAGCTTACATCTGGAACGACCGCTTGTTCTGCTGGAAGCAGGCCGCCTGCACAGCCGGAGTGAGCAGCTGTAAATTAGGGCTTGCAAAAACAAGCGCGATTAACGCGTATTTAGCGCCTGACTCTCTTCATTCTTTCATGCTCCTCATCACTCTCTCGGTATCATAATGCGATTAAAACGTTTGCTTTTCAAACACTACTGTAAATAAATGGTTTTTATGCCACCTACTTACCGTTTCAACAGTTTCTTCAAAGTATTCGCAACAGTACTTGACAAGAAGAGATTTTTCAAGGAGCAGCTTAGGCAATTTGCAAAAAAAATGAAGCTTACTCTTCTACGCAAAAGTTTGATAATTTTAGTTAGCTCTCAAACCAAAACCATCAATAGTAACAATATTTCCTAGGTCTCACCGACAGACTCACGACGTCATCGTCGATGTGAACCGACGAGATGCTAGCAAAGTTGACGTGAACGACGACGTGGCAGCTTCTGGAAGGCAACGACGATACCGTTATAGAAGTGAACTCTAATAGATAGAGCCGTTGAATCGAGCCTTTTTCATGGCTACTTGTTTAGAATTTTATTATCACACGCAAGCAAAAAAGATAATTAGCGAAAAATTACTCCAAATTTTATGTATCATTATTTTTTAAAAAATTATATTGCCATAAATTCTCCTGGTTATGCTGAACCAGACTAAAGACGACCATGAAAAGAACCCAATTCGACGGCTCTAGAGCTGCACTAGTAAGCAGGCAGGCAGTCAGGCAGAATTATAGCACGCAAAAATCAACGATGCATATGATCGCTGCACAGTTTTTAGACGGAGAAAAAAAGCGAAAGCTAGCCGAGCAGCTCGATATCTGAGCGAAGCGCACTTCACAATTCAGAGCCAAGAAAGCGCTACTAGCCCAACCAGAGAGCATAACTGCATAAACCCACTCACCACCCTCTCCACTATCCGCACAGGTCCCTCAAAAACTTCAAGGCGCCACGAATGGCTTATTTTTAAGTGCATTAAAATTAAAAATAACAATAATAAGAAAAATATAAATATAATAATAAATAAATAAATAAATAAATAAATAAATAAATAATAGGCCAACATGGGTTCCGCGACCATGGTAGAGGTAGCGACGATAAAGTGGTAGCCGATGGTCCGCCCGACCGCATCCACCCGCACCCCATTCGTGCTCTCCTCAACGGGAGTGCCCACCGGAGGGGCGGAGAGCTGCAAAATACGTGAGGGTGCATACATGGACACGAACCCGACGGTCGGGGGGGGGGGGGGGTAGGCTCTAATTTCGTCAAAACAATAACTTGGTAGGCCCCACATTGTACAAAAGCCGTTATTGGTAGGCTGGCCATTACTAAATCTATGCTTTGGTAGGCCACAGTCGAAAAGTAATTGTCGATAACTCTGTCCATGTAGGTGAGGGTGGAGACTTTAAAAAACGGCGCACATTTAAGGGCATGCCTCGAGGGCAAAGCGTAAGGCTAATTTGCTTTTTTGTTCATCACTTATCCGGGTATATACCACTGATACGTGGCCGCCGACCCGACGTACGCGGTGGTAGGGCCAATTCTTTTTGAAATTATACATTGGTAGGCTCATATTTATTTTTACTAGAATAAATTGCAATGGGTAGGCTACGATATTTGGCCATTTCGCACATAGGTAGTTCCGTTTTTTTTCTCTTTTCAAAACATTCCCGGAAATTCATACGCGGGCACCGATCCGAAGTATGGGTGGTAGGCCCATATTTGTTCGGAATTTTACTTTGGTAGGCCTATATTTCCTACAAAATTTCAATCAATTGGTAGGCTTGATTTCGTACACGGGTAGTCCGGTTTCTCAAAATATTGCGGGGGAGGTTTGCCCATGTATGCCCGGAAAGGGTGCCAACGTATGGGGGTATACGCCCTCCAGAACCCGGTTACCACAAAGCTTCCGATGGACAGCGTCGCGAACTGAAAGTGGCGCTGCTTCGGCCTGCGCGTCACTGGGGGAACGGTAGGCGAGGCCAGCTGCAAGGTTGGGAGCCCTCATTCATACGTGGGCACGGCCCGGAAGTATGGGGGTGGTAGCCCCGATTTTCGAGCCGGTAGGGCCGAAAATTTTTTTAGCGGTAAGGCTATGGTAAAGAAGAAAGCCAGTTTTACTTGACTGGTAGCCCCGTTCTTTTGGGATGGTACCCCCCATTCTTTTAAATTTTGGGGTTACCTGCCACGCATGACCTCATTTATACCTGAGCCGCTTACCTGAGATAATATTTGCCACAACAACAGCAACAACAAAACAGGCATACAACGTGCCACATCATTGTCCTACTAATTGAACGTATTTTTCACTCACTCATCATGGCGTCAAAAAAGCGAAGAAAATATTAGAATTACAAAAAATTAAATAATTAAATTAAAATAATATTATAATAATCGCACCGGAGTGCTGGCGTCGGAGCCGGCGCAGGAGACGGCCGCCTTCGGCCGTCGGCGACGCAGCAGCGACGAGCGGACCAGTTTAATCGTCTAAATAGGACCGAGATTATTGATTGGCAGCAACCACAACGTTGTAGATTACTCGATCCTGCCAAATACCGCACAACGCTATGCTGCGTAGAGTAGACTGGTACGCACAAATTAAGAGCATAGAGGCGAGAGAGAGAGCATGGAAACTGGAGAGACGCAGAGACATTCGGGCATTTCGGAACGCGGACTGGTAAAGCGTCGTGAACACCGTAGCTAGGGGGGGGCGAAAATAGCACTGCCTGGCAGCTTACTTGCGGGGCCTAAATAGGCCAAGGACGTACGTGTTATTATTGGCGAGAGCCGAATTTTCTACTTTTTTTTCGTAAATTCAAACCCTAGCAGCTAGTCGTGCTTCGCATGGGAGCCCTAAAGTGCTTAGACGGTTGCCGAATCGAACAGACAGACTGAGCTGTAGCCGAACGGACGCCGAAAGCGCTTTGTCACTATCCATTTCAGTTGGCAGTGCGCCAAGGCAAAATTTTTTCACTTCATGAATAAACAACCTTGACTGATTGCTCCTTTTTATCACCCTTTTTTAAAAAAACCCTCCCAACGACCGCACGCTGTGCGCGTATTCGATAAAGATAAAGATTAGAGCATGCCATTCGGGTCGTCTTGACCAATACGCTTCGCTGCTTATGGTGACAAGACGCGTCGTGGTTATAAATGATGTGTGAAACATGTACATCAAAAAGACCCGAATGGCATGCTCTAATAAAGTATAGATGTGCATGCGAGTTCTTTTGCTGCTTATGTTTTACACATCATTCATAACCGCAACGCGTCTCGTCACCAAAGGCAATGAAACATAGTGCCCAAAAGAACTCGCATGCACACCTCTCAGGGGATAAATACTCGTATTTGAAATTTATTTTGCGGTAGGGATAACTTTCTAGCAGCGCTACATTGGGCACGTAAATCGAGGAGAAGTGAGAACAGCGGTGGGGGTAAAATCTTGCGGTGCGGTATGGGTCATCTCCTAGTAAACTGCGGCCTGCGGGGGCGGGAGGGGGGGGGGGTCTCAGCCGGGAAAATGCAATCAAATACGGTGCTTTCCCCCTGACATCTCTATACTACACTACGTCCTGCTGCGTAGAATAGAGTCATATGCAAATTAGGAGAGTGTAGGCGAGAGAGCATGGAAATTAGAGAGACGCAGAGACATTTGGAATCTAACCTGTGCGTTCCGTGCACTGGGCACCGTTCCCTCGACCTCGCTGATCAGCATTCGCAGGTCGCGCACACTGATCATCGTCAGCAGCGCGTTCCTCTGCCGCTCAATCCGCTCCTCCGCCGTCTCGCCCGGCACCTCTTCTGAATTATATCAAAATAAATTTTAAAATTTTGAATTATTTCACAAAAAAGTGCATAATTCAAAGGCCTACTCGTCCGCTTGAGCAGCTGCACGACGCGGTCTTTGTGCCTCGCTGAAAGAGTAATATTTATTCATTTTTTTTTTATCTCACGGTTTCTCGTTGATCCCTTCGTTTGCCAACTGTATCCATACATACAACTTTTAGACAACTGATGCCGTAGTTTGACGCGTAAATGGCAAAGTCTAATAAAAATATTTTCAAAACGTCTCCTATGTGCCGCGCTGTTCCCCATCCATCGAAAAAAAACGGGTAAAGTAATGAGCAAGTTGTGATCATCACAGTGTGATTAAGCAAAAATTGGAACTCTTTAAAAATAAGTAGCTTACAAGGGGGAGGCTGCTGATCAGACGTGCCCGTCTCTTCTACAACGTCGAAGCTGGCCATCAGGAGAGGGGGAGGCACTGCAATAACAATACGATTCTTTCCTTATACGTGTGACCGCTCACGATCAGAACATGCCGCCAAAATAGGGTTTGAAAAACAAGCGCGATTAGCGTATTTGTCGTCTGACTCTCTTCGTACTTTCAAGCTCCTCATCACTCTCTCGGTATCATAATGCGATTAGAAAGTTTCGTTTTCAAACCCTACACCAAAATGCTGGCGAAAGGGAGAAAGGAGGAAGAAATGCAAATGCGATAACTGAAAAAGTCGATGGAAAATTTTAGCGTGTTGTGAGAACCACCGTAGTCGGACATCTTAAAGAGGCAGTTGACGCATCGCGAAATGTACAGTACACTTTATTTTTTCATAATTTCTTTCATTTTTTTTAAATAATTTATCCTTTGTTTTTAAGATTAACAATGCTATTTAAAGGAGTGATAGCTAAGTAATTGACTAGGGAAACCTCGCTCAGTGTGCCCCCTGTCACGATCCGAACCCTAAATTATGCAAGGGAAAAAGACCTGCTATTTACAAAGGCAACTCGATCATGCCAGAGAATCATCAAGTTATAAACGTAACGTGATGATTCTCGGGTTTTATGATTCAAATATGTTTTAATCGTTCACGAATTCGACTGGCGGAGCTTCAGCATATCGGACAACTTGCCCCGAGGGCAAAGACATGTACGAATGCAACCTACAGCTAACTGTGAGATACAACTTTACTTTAGAGAGCTGATACCGTAGTCAGATTTTGACCTAGACATCCACTACGCGTCACGTACGCCTCGCGGTTCGCCATTCGGTGTGCATTTTAGATGTTATGTGCGCGCTTATTTAAGCGGTCGTGAAAGAAGCCTGTTCTATGTTGCAGAGCGCGACCTAGGCACGCCGGCTTTGAACTCCCCAAGAATGTATCCCGAAGCATCTCCACCGAGGGTTCAAAAAAGAAGGAAAAAAAAGAAAAAAAGAAAAAAACCTTTACAACAAGATGTCTGAATAAGGCAGTTTCACAACATGCTTCGACTTTCCATCGGCGTTCTATGTTGTAGAGAGCGGCCCGCTTTTCTGATGAAAAAAATCCGTTGGAGAAGCTGCAACTGCAGTAAAGTGCGCCTATCGAACGAGATAATGCGATCAGGCACGCCGAGAGAGTAGAGAGGAATGAAGAGATTGAGATATCGCGGCACAACAATTTTAACGCGACACTGTAGCACAAGTAACAGTTACGACCCGGCGCTAGAAACCGATCGGAGCTACGATAACTCCGCGAACATTCCAATCTCGTGGTAGCTCGTTTGGAGGAGGCAGCATTAGTGGGCTCGGAGCGATGCTGTCTTCAGTGACGAGCAAGCCTCTCCTTAGAACGCGTGCTTGGCAACTTGAATGGTTTATTGTAGAGTTGTGCAGACTGGCCATTTTGGCCAATATGTTTTATTACTTTTGGCGACGAGACGCGTCGCGGTTATGAATGATGCATGAAACATAATCGTTCTACTGACCAGTCTGCACATCTCTAGTTTATTTGCTGGTTTACTAGCACGTATACCGTTTCCAGAGCACCTCGTCAAGCTCGCTGAAATGGGTGACTCGAGAAACGTGGATACGGCAAACAAGGGAGGCGGTGTCTAATTGTAAGAAGGCAAATAAGCTAATGTCACAAAACTTCTGTCCCTTATGCACAGCATTCCAAGCGTTCTAATAGCGAATAGCTGTTTCCGCGCATAGGATTTGATCCTGTAGGCGACTAAGTGAAACAAAAATTACGAATTTAAAAACTGAAGTTCATTACTACGATCTCTCATAGCTCTGAATTTTTGTCGTATATTGGTTCAGCCACTCTTGAGAAAATTCAAAATTAGTGGTCAATTCGCTATTAGACACATTCTTCACCGGGCGGAATGCTGTGTATGGCTGCTTCATTTTCGCATCTAAGGTTACCAGCGAATTGCCACTAACTGAGCTGCCTTCTTACTAGTTCAGCTGTTTAGCAAGCTTTCTTTATGAATCTCATATTGTTTGAGGCTCCTAGATTTGGTTGTGAATAGGAGATAGCCAATGGCGATTTGACTAGAGCCGTCGAATCAGGTCCTTTTTATGGCTATCATTCATCTAGTTCAGTATATATAAGCAAGACATTGATGGCTTTATGTAATACATGAAACATAACCACGAAAAAGACTCCTCGATTCGACGGCTCTAGATTTTACATGTGCCTTACCGCATAACACCTCTGGGCTGGTCTTATTGTTATTTAGCTCATATAAGATCAGGTGAACTAAAAAGTTATAATTATATATATATATATATATATATATATATATATATATATATATATATATATATATATATATATATATATATATATATCTTCCTTTCATTTTCTTCTTCCATTCTGTGCACGGTATAAGCACAGAATGAAGGAAAAGCTACGTTTATTGCTTCCTTTCCCAACCGTGGAGCAATCAATGCTTACAGGGTATGAAACCCTGTCTTAGTATCGTCTGAAATAGCGATCAGAACAAGCTATTTTTTTATTGTTTAGCTTGTCGCGTTGATCGCCGAACGTGATTCTGTGACCAGAAACGTCCTTGGAGGAAGCAGTGTGCATAGACCCTCCGTAATGATGAAGACGATCATGGTCTTTTGATAATCTGTTAGCTATGGTTAGTGATAAGGGAAGTCTATCCTTAGGTGAAGTGTACTCCAAACAGTTCCGCTTTAGTTCCGCTTTTATTTATTATTCTTTATATTTTGTAAATTTCATCTATAATCCCACGATAAAACGTGCAAGTTTGATGATTTCAAGCTGTTGCTTTCTGCTCAAAACTAGATAATAAACCCTCGCTACAAGATTAATGCATTTTATTCGGGTCTTTTTGATGTATATTAGAAGAAAAGGTTTATTATTTTGTAGGTTCTAAATAATAAGAAAAGACAACGTTTCATAGACTACGCTAATATGGAAAATCTACAACTAATGCTAAACGGTGCATAGCTGTTTCGCCTCCTTCTGCCAGACAGCTATACACCTCCCAAGGGGCGGAGGCTCCTCAGTGGAAAACCCCTTGGGAGTAAGGTCTAAGAACTATTGTTCTAGCATGTAAACCTATTCTAGAGTGAAAATTCAAATCACTTGAAAGAATATGTTTCATACATCACTCATAATCGCGGCGCGTCTCGTCACTAAAATCAGTAAACATAATTTTAAAAAATATAGTGGGTTAAAAAGATCCGCCGGAAAATCATTCCGAACATAGGGCGAGAGAGTGTGCAAAAGTGAGAGAATTAGACTCATTTTGGAACGAAAGAAACTGAAGGATCGGTTTATTCCACTATACCCGAATGGAATGCTCTATACAAGATGTCATGCACAATAGGGCAAATATGAGTGATCTTTGGCAATTGAAGGTACTTATCAGATTTGTTCTATTTTGCTTAAAAACCCGAGATCACGTCCTTTGTAGTAGATATAACAAGGTACAACAAGGACTACAAAGATTTGCTAAATCGAAGAAAATTGCAAGCCAATATTGCATATGTGACTCCCTTCCCTTCAGAGCAGTTCTTTATTTACACACAACGGAATCCTGTTCCAATTATGACAGTATCATGCGCCTTTTTTGTTCTGACTCTTGAACTTCGTTTACTTCGTTTGCTCCTCCTCCTTCTGCTTCTTACCATCCTTAACGACCCCCGCTCCGACCAACTTTCTACCATATGCATTTTTTAGATCATTAGACAGCTCTTAGTGCTCCTGAGCCTCATAGTTTCTCCTTTTTACTCAGAAAAAAGTAGGAATGAACTTACTGTCGGAACTGGTTCATCAACAATACAACGTTGTGTGTTCCACTTTCTCGTCGAACCCACCTTGACCGAGTCCCAGTCGCTCAGAATGTCGTTCATCGTGGGATACTCGGTTTTCTTTCGCATTGCCCCGTCCTGGATCTTCTTCTGCAATTGTCCACTTCTTAGGAAATTAACTTAATTGGTGTCCTGAATATCGCACTGTTAATGCACAGTTGGCCTAGAAGCATCAAGAGGGAGCTAAACTAAAACGACATAGCAAATGACCCGCACAGAGCAAAATATCCACACGTCCTTGGGGAAAGGCCTTGAGTGGCCGGCCCGAATATTTTCCCCAAGAATTCATTCAGCAGGGGGAGGGGGAAATTTCTCTAGCCGGGGGAAATATTCCCCGCCAAGCTAGAGAAATTTCGCTGACAATGAGACGCGACAAACCTCCTTTTCGTCGAGTGTCTTTTGCTTTGGTTTGAGAGCCGCGCTCTCCGAGATCTGGGGAATGCCGGGAACTTGACTCCTGGCCTCTGTAGAGCACATATATTGGTAAGTACTTAAAAAAGGTCGGCACTTCTCTAGTTTGACTGTGGCCCCGCCCCCGCAATATCTAAAAATCGTCACATATGAATCGCCACATATGAATTTTGACATGATTTCATAGCTCGCAATGTCCTGAATCTCATTAGAGATCGAAAGACTGTGACGATTCCAGTCCCTCATTCGGTTACATTCTTTTCTCTCATTCCTCCCTTCGCGGCATCGATCCCAACGAAGAATGAAGAGAGGGATCGAATGAGGAACTGAGAATCATTCGGTTCGTTTAGTGCCGTTGAACCCGAACCGATTCCTCTTCCTCACTCGAGTCCGAATGAGAATGAGGGGAGGAATCTATTCCTCGCAAGGAATGAATGGAGGACTCGATTCACGACTCGATTGACTCGATTGGCAGACCTCTAATTAGTAAGATAAGGCACTGCCCCCGCCCCCCTTTTCGGGTGGTAGGGCCAGTGCCTTATCTTACTAATTAGAGGTCTGCCAATGCGTCTTTTTTCTTACTGTAATGATGAGTTTGCCTTCTAAATGAGCTTAAATTGACTGCTATAATCGTGAAATCGTGTTTCTGTAATCCTGTGATCGTTATGAATCGCCATCATAGCCCGAAATGGTGAAAACATGGCGGAAAAATAACGTAAACTCAAAACAAATATTAGAAAATCAATGAATTTTTCGCACTGCCCTAGACCGGCGATCAATGATTGATCGCATATTCATTATTGGAAGTGAAAAGAATTATAATTTATGTCAAGAAATGGGAAATATAGCATTGTTCTGAATCGAGTCCTCCAAACGAATCGAGTCCTCGAGACCCCATTCGATTCCTTCCGACCGCCCCGGACAGGTGCGAGGAAGCGAATGGAATCCTTTCAAAGAGAGAGGACGCGATTCGAGTCCCAAGACCCGATTTGACGGCACTATTCCTCATTCGGTTACTTTCCAGCCTTCATTCCCTCTCCCTTTATACAGAAAGTAACCATTCGGTCACCGGAATCGATAGACGAACCGGTGATCATTCCTGTCACCAATTCATTAAAGGGCCCCTCCAGGCAATAACTCACAGCATTCCAAGTGTTCTAATAGCGAATAGCGGTTTCCGCGCATAGGATCCGATCCTGTAGGCGAATAAGTAAAGCGAAAATTATGAATTTAAAAACTTAAGCTCGTCAAGATGTATTGCAAGAGCTCCGAAATTTTGGTGCGAATTGGTTCAGCCACTCTTGAGGAAATTCAAAAATAGTGGTCAATTCGCTATTAGACACATTCTTCACCGGGCGGAATGCTGTGTCTACCATATGCATTTTTGACAACATTGGATAGCCCTCAATGTCCTGAATCGCATCCTCTCTCCTTTTTAGTTGAAACTTCGCCGTTGCTGAGAAAAAGCTGTGCAAAGATTTCTCTCACTGTCTGCGTCTCTTCATTCCTCTCTTGTCTCTCACAATCAATCAACCGCTCTTAATTTGTTATCTCTTGGAATGAATGAGATGGGTGGAGGGACCCTTTAATAGGATCGGCACCGAGTCATTCGATGACAGGGCAAAAGAATGGGAGGGACTGAATGATGGATTGGATCCGAATTTCGATCTCTAAATCTCATACTCTCTCCTTTTTTGTTGAAACTTCGCCGTTGCTGAGAAAAAGCTGTACAAAGATTTCTCTCGCTGCCTGCGTCTGTTCATTCCTCTCTTGTCTCTCACAATCAATCAACCGCTCGTTAATTGGTTATCTCTTGAAATGAATGCGATGGTTGGAGGGAGGACCCCTTTAAAGCTCCGTGTGCCTACGTTTGGCATTGCTTTCGGCACGGTGAGTGCTCGCCTTCTTCTCCTTCTCCCTCGCCTTCACTCCCTCCTCCACAGATGGCATGGAATTGGTCGGCACTAAACCCGTATGATTTTTAAATTTAAAAAAAAATTTATTAAAATTTATTCTTAAAAATGCCTGCCCCCCCCCCTTGAGCGCCTCTTTGAACGATAAGATTCGCGTAACCTTTAGCCGGCTTCTTCTTGATCTCCACTTTCTTTGATATCTGGGACCTCGCAGATTTCTTGCAAGTAGCTGGTGGGTTGGCTGTGTCGGTAACGGTAGTCATCAAGCTCTTAAAAATTTTTAAATTCACTGTTTTACAGTTGATGTTCTAGAGAGAGGTATTATGAAGAGCTGCATAATACTTTTCCAAGAAATGGGAAATTTACTGTTTGGGTGGTGGTTGGATCGGTGCCTACGGTAGGATCCGTGAAAGAGCTGGGCCCAGTCGTGGACGTTTCGCAAGAGTCCTGACTTGTGTCCTTGCTCTTAAAAAGTATGCAATTTAAGGACATTATGTCGATTTACATAATTGAAAAGGACGGGAATTTGGTTCAAACCTATACGAAACCTTGTCCTTCTTCCGCTTCCGTTTCAAGCTGTTCTTGGTAGGTGCAGTGTCGTCTTCGGACGAATCTTCCTAAAGAATGAGGACAGAGCATATTTACTGATGCACATGCATATTTATTAAGTGAAATTTGAGATACGAAAATAGAGCAACTAACTTCGGTCTCGGTTTCCTCCTTCGGTTGCGGCTTCTTTGGTGCCTTACTGTGGCTACAGGCGAGGATCACTACAAAGTTCAAAGATCAAAGATCAACGAGAGAATACAATTTACCAGCTATCGAGAGGCTCAAAACGATGAAGAGAACAGCGAGAGCTTGAACTATCTTAAATACCATTTATTCCTTCAAGTAGCATTGACCCAAGAAGTAAGTTCTCAAATCTCACTATGCAATGTGACAATACCGTTATCCATGTATCCATCATCATGATAAACATACCAAATACATCTTCGAAGGAGCGGGGAAAAGGCGACCGCCTGGGAAAAGTTCTGCGCAGAGAATGAAAGGAAAATGAGGGGTGTGTTGAAGGACATTGATCAAGCTATGAAAAAAGCAAATAAAGTTAGTTAAAAAAAGTTGAACATAAAAAAAAAATGTTGAACATCAGGCGGATTTTCAATATTCCGCTTCCAAGCAATTGAAAATGACCGGCACGAGTTTAGGCCCGGATTCGAATCCTTGCCGGTGCATTGTCCCTTGCACTTCCCAAAAACTTTCAAATTATGGCCCCGTGTAAATACTTATGCTAAATAGCGCGAGTTCGATCAAGAATGCGCGGAACGAAAATTTGAATACGAGGACCGACAATATAATGTGTGCACGTGTAGTAGATACACCGTATTCGTTCGCTTTATTTCGCTTTTTAATCTCGATCGAATCCCCCGCTCAATCGGTGGAGGGACGGACAGCACACGCCGGCCCGCGTGTAGCACGAGTAGCCCGTCTGGCAGGTTCCCTCGGCCGTGCACAGTCCTTCCTGACTGCTCGTCAGCCGGACACACCGCCGGGAACTGCAATTATGCAAATTTAGAGAAACGAAATATGCAAATTTAGAGCAACTGCTAATATACATATTTAGGGAAACCAAATATGCAAATTTAGAGCAACTGATAATATGCATATTTAGAGAAACCAAATATGCAAATTTAGAGCAACTGCTAATATACATATATTTAGAGAAACCAAATATGCAAATTTAGAGAAACTGCAAAATATGCAAATTTGTCCACTTCTTTTGAATTGCACAAGTTTTCTTATAGTAATTTCATGTTATAGAGGCAGGTTTTGATGGTGAACCCACCTGAACCTAACGGAACATCCTATCATTCTAGACAGACGTTGACTTTTGGTTCGGTGGATAAGATGTTCGATTTGATGCGTGCTGGAGGTGATAAGGACGTGCGAAGAGTTCACGAATTTTCCTGGCAATCAGTGAGCTCTTATCTCCGACGTTTCGGAGTCTCCTCCTCTTATCTAGACAAACGAAAACGATGTTCTGGATTTCGACTTTTCCGGACGTTCTGCTGCGCAAACGAAAATAATATATTATTGCGGAGACTATTCTGCTAATTTACTCGCAAGTAAGTGAGACAATTTGACCGCGTGACCGCACGGCGTAAATGAAGTAAGAAAAAATAAAATAAACTAATGGAGATTTTTTGATCAGTGCGGTATGAATAGAGTCCCGAAAAAAACAAGGACTGAGCTTAGTGGTGGAACGTTTCGGCAATAATCTAGTGGAATAAAACGGCAATCCGTCAGTTTCTTCCGTTCCAAAATGAGTCGTCTAATTCTCTCACCTGTTGCACGCTCCCTCGCCCTATATTCGGAATGATTTTCCGACATGGGATCTTTTTAATCCACTATATTTTGTACCCGACTGGAGCGACACGCACTTCCCCACCAGTCGGCCCTCCGGGAACGGCAACGGCGGTGTAGCCGAGCGAGCACAGTCCAACCACGGTCGGGCCTGAAAAAAAACTAGAGGTTTAAGATCGGTTACTTTTGCTGTTTATGCTTCACACAGCATTCATAACCGCGACGCGTCTGGCCTCCAAAAACAACGAAACATATCGTCTCGAAAAGTAACCGATTTTAAACCTCTAACAAAAACATGAGCGACGCGGAGATATGATTGAGCAAAATCTTCCGTCAGTCATCTCATTCCTACTTTCGATGAGAGAGGGAAGAGGTATGAAGAGAGTCCAGACAACGTAGGAATGAGACGACTGACGGAACTTTTTCGTCAATGATATACGCGTAGTCTTTTGGTCAATAGCTTTCATCGGTTTTGGTGACGAAACGGTGTCGCGGTTATGAATGCTGTACGAATGTCATACTACGCGAAACATAGCCACCAAAAGAACTCATGCAGAACTCTGATAGCTGAACATTTTCGAGCCGATATTAGTATGCTAGTCTGTTCTTTTGCAATGAAAAACCCCCCAAACTGCCTACCAACGATGTTAGCGGTGTTGTTGTAGGTAGTCGACTACCGGGCAGCAATACGACTGGTCAACGTAGCAAGGGTATCCTGGCGTCGGGCAAGCGTAGTCTGAGAAAAAAAAGAAAAATAGAAGTGTTAAAATGAGCATGGAAACCAAAAAAGATCAACCGAATCCATTGCTAAAATTGTCTAAAAGCCTACGCACTGTGCAAACGTCGAAATCTTGCGACGTTAAAGTTAGCTTTCTTTTCGTTTTGCTATTCAAGGACACTGATTACATACAGGATGGGCTAGGATGCTTTTCGATTGATAATCTTAGAATTAGTAATATCATAGGAAACGCAATCTATAGTCAAAAATGCATACGCACAGTCCGTTGACCGTACGGCCGTAGTATTCGTATCCAGCAGGGCAGGTGGACAGAGCCTCAAGAATTATCATAAGTATCCATTTGCTCTTGCAACCACATCAGGCAAATCATTGAGCTTAGTTGAATCAGCTATAGTTCAACAACTCAATGAGGTCTCATAGAGTTGACAGCATGCGGTATAGTTTTCCAAAACCCCTGAAGCCCTTATAATCATCATTATCATCGGAACTACGATCAGAAGCAGAGCGAGTTGGCTGTACCTAATGCGTGGTGTATCTGAACGAGAGCGAGGAATGAAGCTGGACTTTAGCTAAAAGCTTTAGACACTGGGATAATCACAAGAACAAGGGCTTGGGAAAAAACGGATAGAATCTGCTTGTTGCTCGGTCTCTTTTATACAGGCCACAGTGTTCTGACAACAGTGAAAATGTTAAGCGAACGAGACCCCGAAAAATAACCCTGATTTCGGTTGGAACTCTCGCACGGAAACACCGTATCGTAAGCATTTTGGCTCGTTCGCTTAACATTTAGAACACTGTGAGGCCGAACACGACAGATAAGCCTGACCTCGGCGCGGTTTGGGCTCGTCCTTATCGGATGCGAATGGCACGACATGTCCGACATGAGGTGTTTATGGACGTTGGAAACAGCACGTCAGCGCGTCTCTGTAGATTGAGCCTCCAGACGAGAGTCGTGTCATGCCCTAAGATGAGGCAAACCGGTACGTTGATGGAGCCCTCCCCCCCCCCGGTCCCATGTCCTCTTTAATAGCCAGCCCTTTCGCTATTCCAACGTTCCAAGATGCAGCGGCTTCAAATGTGCCCCCATATCCATCACCTGAATTTAGGAATCTTTCACCAGTACTACGACTTATTCAGAAATATCACTTAGATTTCAACAGGTACAAACGTATGCTATGCGAAGTTTATTTAGATATGCTTAGACCATATCTAGCAAAGCAATAAACACCAAGACGGAGTAGATAAGGGTACAGCGAAAAAATAATAAAATCCTTTTCATGCCCGTTCCTTCCCCCAGCCGGAGTACATCAAAGCCCATCTAAATTGGGAGTCAAAAAGTCGTTTCCTATTTTCGAGCACTTATCTTGCCCAGTTCGGAATACATAAAAGTTATCTAGTGAATCAACAGTCAGTTTCTATGTGCGTTTTGAACACTTCATAGAAAAACTGATTCCTTGGTGAATACATAAAAGATCTCTCCTTAAGGGGGAGCCAAACATCTCAGCGTATAGTGACGGAAAAGCACGCATACCTTCCACACCATACCACGCCCGACCTCAACCAAGCAGGTCCGCAACACAGCAGAGCAGAAAGCAAACACTGATTACCGCCAGTCGCGTCAACTCTATCCGCTTCGCTGCACTTCCAAGTTACTCGACTTCAAGCAGCGCCCATCGAATACGGCCAACGCCCAAATGGGTCTAACAGCCTCTCCGAAAAGTTGCTCCAGCGAACTTAAGACATCGACACGCTCCCGACAGGCACAGCTATAAGCGACACATCGCCCAGGTACTACCTGGGAGATTACGCGCTCGGCTCTTCCGATTTTACTCACTGCAAGATCAACGACATTATGATTGGGAAATGAAATTCAAAGGATGCATTAAAGGGCCCCTCCACATAATATGTATCGAATGCTTATAAAGTTTATCCAACCTCAACGAGAATTAAAAAAAACTATTATACACCGACTATCGAGATGATGATAATGCAAAGCCATACACAATGAAAGCAGTCAGATCATTCGGCGACAAGTCAAAGCTCCGGCTGTAAAACATTCGTTTACTTTTGAAAAGTCGTAATATCTGCGAAATCCCGCACTTAAACTCCCCGGATAATATACATTTTGCACACAAACTTCTTAAAATATAGTTCGCTTAAATATTTACTAAATATGTAAAATCTACCGAATCCATTGCCAAACGGTAATCCAGCTATACAAATGTTTCAAAGTTTCAAAGTATAAATTAATTGTAACCAAACAAATGAGATCAACCAGCGACAACTGTAAAAGAGCAAAAATATTCACATATTGACATGAGTATTTGAAGAATAGAATAATATTTCAACAATTTAAATAGTGCAAGAATCGTTAGTTCACCTTAGGCAGTCCTTTTTATTTAAATACTTTATTGCTTTTGGTGACGAGACGCGTCGCAGTCCAGAGTGCATAGGCATAAAAAGGACCCGATTTCACATCTCTAGTATCATTTAGCTCAGCTCGAATCCCGAGGCCGAGTGAATGGCGTACCGCAGCTTCTCCAGCAGAACCCGCTTGCTGTTGTAGTTGGGCAGCTTGAGCAGGTTGAAGCACGTCGAGGAGGTGGGCAATCTATGGCATATTATGCTTTTAAGCTTGCTATTCAATTGTACAAAGCCATGGAAAATCCTGCACCGGATAATGATGAACGCCAATCCAACGATTAACAAGCATCAAAACGCTTTTCACGGATAAAATATTATACATTTGACGAAGGTTCACACGGCCTGACCGTTGAGTAGAACAATGCTAGTAATTCATCTAGTCTTACTGTCTTTCACTGCTCCTTTTTCTCTTTTCTCTTTGTTCTCGCATTTCTCTGTTGTTCTCGCAAAATCGCGTAAATATTATTATTATTATTATTATTATTATTATTATTATTATTAATGCTAACCTGCTCGTCGAATGGCCCTTCTTCACGGCCAGAAAGCCGCGAACAACGCTGCCCAGGGTATCGCCCGTATCCTGCCAGAATTCCAGGATGTCAGAATGCCCCCCCCCATTTTTTAACGGTAATCTTATTGTCAGCTTCCCTTAGAAGATTTTTGTCAACGGGCATTCCTTTCCACTACCACACTGGTGTAGTTCGCAAGTACCGCATCTAATCTCCCGCTCGGCCTCTAATATCGTTGTACATACACTACCGTACCTGATCGTCGGCCACCTCCACACACCGAATGGAGAACGGCGGCTCGAGCGTGCTGAAGCCAAGCAGCGGCCCGCGTGAGCACGACGTAACAAACTGCAAACGACACCTCTCCTTAGCACTAGTGGGCTTGCACCATTATTATCACGAGCTGATCCCTCCAGCCTATTCATTGAGATAAAAGTATGAGCAACAACTCTAAACGAAAACGTTGTCTCCAAGCATTGGCCCTCC
Organism: Micoletzkya japonica; assembly: GCA_900490955.1. Lineage (NCBI taxonomy): Eukaryota > Metazoa > Nematoda > Chromadorea > Rhabditida > Diplogasteridae > Micoletzkya > Micoletzkya japonica. Next base: position 682,118 of record LS915454.1, read on the forward strand.
AGAGCTGCAGCCCGACCTTGAGGAAGAGCTTGCGCTCGTCGGCCGAGAAGTCCTTCTCCAGAATCTCCCACAGCCAGCGGATCAGCCGGTGGTTGTTGTGGAATCCGCCAAAGTACTGCACGTTCCGTCGCAAATCGGCCAGATCGATATCACTGCCAATTATTGCGTCATCAGTATTGCAAGATGAAATCCGACTTAGACTAGTGTCTACAAGCCATGAAGCTTGAGAACTGCATAATATTATTGTCGAAAACGTTGCGTCAGTAACCTGCACATTATCCTTACCCCACATTACGTGTATGATCTACATGCTTGACCGCACGTGAAAGCGTATTCAATAAATAAATAAATAAATAAATCTTTCCACCTGCTCTGTCCCGATATAAGATGCTGCAATTCGTGAGCGGAGAACAGCGACAGCCATCCCGGCTTGACGACCATCTGCAAGGAATAGCCTGCCAACGTACCCCGTACCGCCGGCTTCCGTGGCGCAATCGGCAGCGCGTTCGGCTGTTAACCGAAAGGTCGGTGGTTCGAACCCACCCGGGAGCGTACTCCTTTTGCGCATTTTCTCCACCCCCACAGCCTACCTGGAAGCCCTCTACAAACGCTCTCGACTGGTCTTTGGTCTTCTTGAAGACGTTGAAATGAGCCATGCGGTGTACGTAGTTGATCCTCAAGGTTGGCTTTCAGCATTAGACAATACCAGCCTCGCCCATGTCAAAAATAATCTCTTACTTGTTTTCCGGTGTCACCATAATCGTCCGTCCAGCCGGAATGATGTCCACAGTTTCGATCTACAAGAATAGATTTTCTCTACTTTGCCACGACCTGCTAATGTATATTAAGAAGCGCATATTGTGTGCAAAAAAAAATGTAAAAATTTTTCTGGTCGAAAAAGTAAGCCACGATTACTCGGGATCGGTGTCAGCGCCTACCTTTCCCAGTCGATTGACATCCGTCGAGAAGGTGAGCGCCATATCGGCCAGCTCCTCTTCCGTTGCCTTCTTCACGAAGGACAACGACCGGTAGAGCTCCGGGTCGAAACTCGACAGCTCGTCGAACGCACACAGCGACTGGTGACCGAGCAACTGCAATGCCTCGACAAGTTTAGGTTTGATCTTATTTTCGTGCATTTTTGTGTCTCTTCATTTTTTTACATATTTTATATAGCATAAAGTGTGTTATGAACGCTTTTTCTTATATGCTATGAATCTCCTGCTTATTTACAGCCAGATTAGCAAATACTAATATAATTTCGTGCTAAACGACGGTCTTGGAAGCAAGCGTATTAAATTTTCGGGGTGGAAGTGAATTGCCTATGGCGATTTCGACGTACTCCTTCTGTCTATGTCGACAAAGCATTCCCATGGGACAGACAATGAAATTGGTTCCAGAGCACAGAGTTAACATTTCTCTGGTACGAATATTTTTCGTAGCACGAATATTCCTACCAAACACCTCTTGAACTGTCCATCGCTTTGAATTCATTAATTGTTATATTTTGAATGCTCCTTTCAAGTTTTCCTGTATATATTAGCCAGGAAAATGTCTTAAGCCTTCCCGAGCATTGAACAATAGCATTGAAGATAAAGATTTTTTTGTTCTTCAAAACAACTTGCAGAATGTGCGAAGGAAGCCTGGTACATTGAAATCGGCAACTTCGTCGCCTTCCAGATGCTATCCGTTCCCAATCTTATTCTGCTCTTCATTGTGCAGAAAGCAATGCCCTACATCCGAATTGCCGGTAGCTTTACTTCTATCGTATAAGGCATAGGTGGGCGTGAGTGGAGATACTTCCGTGCCGAGCTTCCCCATCCCACCCCCCCAACCTACACCATCCCAACCCACTTAATATTCTAAGCCTTTCGATTCTGGAGGTCAGTATTGTCTACTCGCTATTTCGTTTCATACGATGCATGTCTCAACTATATTTTTCCGATTCCTTCTAACATGCCTTGCATCTTTCTACCTGCTCTCCCAGTTTTCCTTGCCGGTTTTCGGAATCGTAAATTACCTCACCAACTGCTTGCTACGCGCCTCCCAGCAACTACGAGCCACGTAAGAATTGCACAGTACAGTTATGGCTTTATCCCTCGCATTCACTGCATAATGGCACGCTTTAAGCCGAGCAAGCTTTTTCCTTCGATTTTCTCGTCTTCACCTCGTCCATGTCTTCGCGCCTTGAACTCATCATCACGATCGAACGCGCCTATGCGACGATTCGTGCTGGAGTCTACCACGACTCTGGAATAGCCACACGATGGTTATCCGTCGGGCTCGTGACAACTACCGCGTGGTGTGCTGCCAAAGCCCACGTTACAAACCACCGTAAGCACCGTTATTAGGGCAAACGAATCAGGTGTAAATGCCACTAGTCACCATATAAGAATGAAACGTAGTCAATCAGAAGACTCGAATCGTAAAACTAACGGGAATTCCCTTTCTCTACAGAAGAATTGTTGTAGAGAGAAAGCTAGCCTCGGGTGTCCTAATGATCCACACCACAGACTGGATTATACTTGCGGTAATCTCTTTATCAGTCATTTCAGACGCGAATGCGTAGATGCTCTCCCTCGTTGCCTGTGTTGCGACGTTGTATACATTGTACAATCTACCGTTTTATCTACATATCTTCTTTCCCCATACCTTTGTATTTAACCGCCTGTACAATATATATTATTATTATTATGCCTTCCCAAAAGTGCTCCGTTAAGCTCACCCTCTTCACCAAGCATTATCTGCAGGAGAACAATATGCGCCTCCGAAACAGTAAGGCTAAACGCGCGTATCAGGTAATTAATAGTATATTTCTTGAATAAATTCGCATTATTAGGCGAAGGAAGCGTACGCAATAACCGAGGTTCTGCTATCCGTCAAGACTATAAGTCTCGTTCTGAAGACTATTGGGATTGGTCATGCATGGACCTACATCATCTGGAAGTACGCAATCACGCACTACCTGTTCATCCTCACTTCAGGTTTATTAGAAAGTTGCAAACACAAAAAAAAACATAGACATGCGTTGACCCCAAACGCTTACGAGCATGTGTATCCCATTTCAATGCAGGTTATCTCAGTAAATGCATTCATCTGTCCACTAATCATGATACGCTGGCACGAAGACTTTGAACGGCAAACAAGGCGCCTTTTCGGATTGAGGTGGCTAGGGCAAAGCAGGGATGAACACTGTTTAACTATTCGATAATCACAATAATACTTGCAGACCGAAGAAAACATCCTTAAGGGAATTCGACGACCAATTCGAGCAGCTTTCGCGAATGTGGAAGAGCTAGTTCAGACAGAACGGAAAAAAAAAACTAATCAAACGTATTACAAAACATAGAAGAAAAAGAAAATATTGTGTATTGTTCTGCGCTCATTATCAACTCTTTTACACTCTGCGTACATAAAAGTGAAGTCTTTAAACGGAAACTTGATCTTGAATAAAGGGGTAAAAAATATTTTAATTGTGCTTCTATAAACATTTTCCTCGCTTTCCGCTACTTATTCCCATGGTATAATAAATATTATTATTAAAGAAGTTAGCTATCACCAGAGATTACGTTACGCGTGCGAATGAATACCTGTGAGAAGCACCATTAGAATCATACATGGGCAGCCTTCCCCGTAATATTTTGAAAACCGGGCCTACCAGTGTACGAAATCAAGCCTACCAATTGAAAGTTTGTAGGAAATATAGGCCTACCAAAGTAAAATTCAAAAGAAATATGGGCCTACCACCCACACTTATACGTGGGCATATCCATGTCCACGTATGAAGAGAATGCCACCAGGTGCCTATTTTATCTTTTCGAAACATATACGCTATTAGATGCAGCAGCTCTTTCTCGTATATTTATGTATTATTACTTTTTTTCCTTTTTACACTCCTCACTGATATCGCCATGCAAGTTTACTTGTAGCCTATGCAATACTATACATGCACACAAACAAAGACGAAAATCTATCAACAAAGTTCTGACGTCGTTTTCTTGATGGTCTGTTTGTGAATTGCTCTAACATGTCTTTACCTATGACATTACAGGCGGGCGACAATGTGCGAGGGAAGCCTTGTGCCGCAGATCTTCCACAACTATCCGATCATTCAAGCCTTTTACTTCTTCGCATTTCTTGTGTTATCGGTTCCCAATATCGTTTTACTAGTGATTGTACAGAAGGCTGCCCTCCATCCCAATTGCAGGTAAGTTATATCATACATTAATTTTCATGGCTTAAACATTTTACGCTTTTATTTTCGATTTCTACTGACGTGCTTGGCCACATTCTACCTCCTAACTCAGTTTGCTTTGCCTGTTTTCGGCATCGTAAATTTGATCACCAACTGCTATGCACCTCCCAGCACTTACGATCCACGTAAGTGATCGATTTGTTACTAAATTTTATAACTGATATGTAGCCTTGCCTCATTTTTTCCTTTATGTAGCCTTATCTCATGCTCATGCTAATGACTTGGCCTATTCACGAAAATACCCACTCCCCAGCTTTCCAATCTCACGAGCATTTCATTCCGTTCTCACACGACAACTGTTCGCAAGCTGAGCTGGGAAAGCATTGGGAAGCAGCATAGATGCGACTTAAAGGATCCCACACCCCACTTTTTAACAATAGTCACACTTCACGCCATGATATCAAGAGCACCCTGATTCAGAATCAGACTTTTTTTATTTTTTAGTTCTGTGTTTGAGCTATCGCGCTTATAGCAACCACTTTTGAGCGAGAAACCGTGCAGAACGCAGAGAGCGAAACAATCTACAGCCCAATTAGCACGCAAGGGCCTTTCGCCATCCTTTAAGCCGAGCAAGTCTTCTCCTTCGACTTTCTCACCTTCTCCACGTCCATGTCGTCCTGCCTCGAACTCCTGCTCACGATCGAGCGAGCGTATGCGACGCTTCGGGCGGGTGTTTATCACGACGCAGGTCTAGCCACTCATTGGCTAACTGTCGGCGTACTACTAGTCGTCGCATGGTGTGCCTTCACGGACTACGTTACATACCACAGTAAGCATTGCTAACTACAATGAAGATGCTTTATAATAGTATATTTTATATTTTGACGGCTTCATAAGGTATCACTATTGTGTGGCTCACTATTTTGTTGCATACAGCAACGTGAGCTTAGTTGTTGAGAGAACTACGGTATGTAAGCACCGTTGCAGAACAGTATCTAACAACAGGCGTTCTTCTAATACACATAACAGATTGGAGCACGCTTGCTGTACGGGATTTTATGGAATATTGTTTATTGCAAATTAAGCTTACGATCTTCACCAAGCATTATCTACAGAAGAATACGTCATGCTTTCACAGTGGTACAAGGTTGAACACTAAATATCAGGTTATCCAATATATGACTCTATAATGCCACATTATCAGGCAATGGAGGCCTACGCCATAACCAAAGTTCTCCTTTCCGTCGAGACCATAAGTCTTATTCTCAAGACTCTAGGCATTGCCCATGCGTGGTCTTACATCATCTCGGAGTATATAGTTACACACTACATCTTTAACCTCACCTCCAGCTTATTCGTAAGCTTACATATAGATACTATTGTTGAGTCCTAAGACCTTGTTTTTCTCATACTATTACAGGTCTACGCAGTGAATGCATTCGTCTGTCCGCTAATCATGATACGATGGCACGAGGGATTTGCACGTCAGACAAGGCGTCTTTTCGGATTGAGGTAAGTAGGGCAAAGTAAAGATTCACCAAGCGTATTGACGACTGCAGGTCTACGAAGCGATCCGCTGCACGCTCAACGGAATTCGACGACCACTTCGAACAACTGTCACGGATGTGGAAACGATAGTCTGCACAACCCACTGAGACAAAAGAAAAAAAATCTCATGATATACTGTGTACAGTTCTTATACACTCTATGATCATCCATACGGGACATTTACCAACCCTAACAATACGAAGATGAATGAGATAACAGAAGTACTATCACCCTTTTCGCCGAAAGCTTCTTCTCAATAAGAAAATTGACCGAATTGATGTCTTGCCATTGTGTTCTTTCATCAACCTTTATATATTACATAGGATACGTTCGGAGCGGAAGCGCACATCCAGATATGTGTAGACGAAACGAAAAAAAATCTCCTATCCACGTCTGGCTGTTGTCATAGCACCACTTCGAACAAATTTCTCATGCTGTTCAGAACGGATTAGTTAATCCCGGTTTTATTAAGCCACGTATGACTATGCCCCTCTAACTCTGAGCTCAGGATCACACGCCCGTGTGCTACTCTCCGATCAACGTGTATTCTGTTCAGCCAGACACGTTGGAACCAACCTATGACCTTTCTTCCTCAAATATTTAACGACTATCCCATCCTTCCACTGGTCCAGATCATATCATTTTTTCCTATTTGTGTTCCTACGATATGCCTTATCCTCATCCTACCGAAGGCAGCTTTACATCCAAACTGCAGGTAAGAAGTTCTTCTTCATGCATTGCAATAACTAGCAAAACTACGCTGTACCCGGCGATCCACGATGCGTGCCGCAGTCGCCCTGCTTATATGGTCCAGGAGCTTCGCTCCTGGACACATAACACAGGGCTCCCACGGCACGCTTCACGGATCGCCTAAGCTTTTGTGTTAGGAGGGGGTCTCAATACACCTCAACTACATTAGTTTATTTTTTCACGTCATAGTCAATGCTTTCGGAGGATCAATGCATACATGTGAAGGGATCTGGGAAGAGAGGACCAACCGCGCGCCGCAAGAAATGAGAGGCGAATGCATGCAATGAATCAAGCAAGGAGGAGGCTATCCCGCTCGCTCCAATCGCTTTTTGCACATTTTGCCAAAGTATCCTCGAAAAATTTCTCGAAAAAGTTTTTCTCTGATGACTTTTTGACCAAAAATGATCCCCGTGTTCTGAAACGCATTCTGACAAAAGTAGAACATTTTTTGAAAAAATTCAAAAATATAAAAAATTAAAAATATGAAAAAAATCAAAAATAAAAATACTTTCTCAGACAGTTTTCAAAATTTTCAAAAACTCAAAAAATGGTCCCGAGGTATGAAGAATTGAATGGGGGGGGAGTCTTGTAAGAACTGTTTTTGAAATTCGCAATTCTAAACGAGATAATCGACCTACGGACAGACAGACAGACACACACACAAACGAAAAAATTTGCAGTGATTTGCTAGTAAGAAGTAAATTACTTGCAGAGCGCTCCTCATTATACTGTCATTGATGTATCTCGTCAATGCGACTTCTTTATTGATCATAGCTGGCATGTGTATCTACAGCAATGCTTTCGTGCCGCCAACTATTATGTTTATGCGTATGTATATTATGTATATTTTAGTCCCCTTATGCTTCCCACGACCCTAATATACGTTGAACCACTTATATGCTAAAGTAAACATATCAGTGATGAGTCACTGAAAACCTGTTAAATAAACAGAGATAGCCAATATAGCATATCATATTTAGCTGGCGTTAATTACGCCTATGACTGCCTCATATTCACCGTCTGCATGTCTTCGTGCATTGAACTCTCGATATGTATCGAGCGAACGCATGCTGTCTTTCGAGCAGAGAAATACCACGAAACCCCCTTAGCCGCTCCCCTCATAGCTCTATTCGTCGTCGCTGCATCCATCTACAGTGGAGCTCTCGTTTACGTTTGTTACCACGGTAAGCCGTGGGAGTACTTGCGAAGAGTTAGAGCCTACGAAAATTCGTATACTTGTTATCTTGGCATATAAAGTTTCAGAAGGCCTGGAGGTCGCCGGATATGTCATGATTACCCTTCTCGAACTATGCGTGTTGATTGTAAGTGAAGATAGAAAAATACCAAAATACCAAAAGTCTTGCAGACCGTAATCGTGTGCCGGAGTTGCTACAAGTGTGCAGTCTCTGCTCATCAAGAATCCTACACATCGCTCAAGGCAAAGTATCAGGTTCGCGCAGGCCACGTCATTCCTGATCCATGATTTCTTATCATAGATAAAATAGCCACGTCCGTTGCATTTCAAAGTGCCTTCATTTTTCATGCATAATCAGGTAAAAGTGCCTAGATTCGCACTACAAGTCACCCAAAACAGCATAATTTGATGAAAATTGATGGAATTTGAGGTAAACGTGCCTTGATTCTCACGCTTTTTAGTGATAAAAGTGCCTTGATTACGTCGTTTCCGACGTACTACTTTATCTACGTTTCTTATCCTACGAAGCCATCCATACATACTTTCAGGCGTACGAGGCCATGGAAATGGCTCGCACCCTGCAGACGATTGTTGCGTTCAGTCTGACGATGAAGACGATAGCGACGCTGCATGGATGGGCCCACATGCTACTGACGTTCGTCCAGGTCAACTACGGCTTCTTTCTGACAACCTGCGTGCTAGTAAGCGACATCATCCGAACATTTTCCGATCAAACAAGTTTGCCCGCTTCATGATTACATGCAGCGCGTTCCGACGGTACGCCTTCCGTTGGATATTTGCACTTTTGGCTGTGCATTTATGCTAGAAAACGCAAATTCGATCAAGAAGGTGCGCAACGAACATTTGAACACGAGGCCCGACAATATCATGCCTCTCATTCTTCAATGCATCGTGAAACTAGCAAAACTACGCTGTACCCGGCGATCCACGAAGCGTGCCGCGGTCGCCCTGCTTATATGGTCCAGGAGCTTCGCTCCTGGACACATAACACAGGGCTCCCACGGCATGCTTCACGGATCGCCTAAGCTTTTGTGTTAGGAGGGGGGTCTCAATACACCTCAACTACATTAGTTTATTTTTTTCACGTCATAGTCAATGTTTTCTGAGGATCAATGCATACATGTGAAGGGATCTGGGAAGAGGGGACCAACCGCGCGCCGCAAGAAATGAGAGGCGAATGCATGCAATGAATCAAGCAAGGAGGAGGCTATAAAGCGCGCGATGAAGGGTCATGAGCGAAACTCGAGAGAAGCCTCGAGAGATGAGTGTGCCTTGTTAGAGAAGTGGTAAGAGTCCGGGCTGGGAGTTTATTCCATCCAAGTTCGGATCCCGCTCGCTCCAATCGTTTTTTGTACATTTTGCCAAAGTATCCTCGAAAAATTTCAAAGTTTTTCTCTGATGACTTCTTGACCAAAAATGATCCCCGTGTTCTGAAACGCATTCTGATAAAAGTAGAACATTTTTGAAAAATTTCAAAAATATCGATTTTCTCAGCCAGTTTTCAAAATTTTCAAAAACGCAAAAAATGGTCTCGAGGTATGAAGAATTGAACAGGGGTCTTGTAAGAACTGTTTTTGAAATTCGCAATTCTAAAGGAGATAATCGACCTACGGACAGACAGACAGACAGACACACACACAAACGGAAAAATTTGCAGTGCAGATTTGCTAGTAAGAAGTAAACCTGTCCCGCTACAATGATGCAGTTTGCCAGTCCTACTTATATGTAAGCCATTGCAACGCTCTTCAGAGCTACACGATGGGAACGGCCTTCTGCTCGCTGCTCATCATACTGCGCCATAGGACACTCCGCAGACAGTGCATCAGACTCTTCCTCCGAAACTAGTACAGTTCCCCCTCCTCCTCCGACTGCGTTCGACGTACAAGGTGTCGAAAGTGCACTTTCAGCGCGGTTGCGGACACATCGGCACACACGAAATCAGACGATATCGAGGCGCACTTTCGCCGACTCAACGAAGCCTGGGCGACCAAGCAAAGATCGACAACCGTCCAGACGACGCGTCGCTTCGAAGAAATTTGACGTCCGCAGTCACGAGAATTACCCATAGCCGATGTTTGTACTGCAGTCGTTTGCTACGATGAACAATGAAAAAGCTGCATACAACGCATATACAACAATGCAAAACAGATCACGTACTCTCGACATACTTTTGCAAAGAGCACAAAGGGATAATCATTAGCGTGCCTTATACATGTTTAGAGTAAACAAGGCCATAGCTCCACATTCATATTGCAAAAAGTACAACTGTAGAGAACACATATTTCCCTGGGGAAAACGGTTTCTGCGTTTACATATCATTATCGCGTTCTTTGATTGGATAAACCGTTTAATGAATCTAATCTGCATTGAAATGTTTTCTACATTATTCTACCATTTTTCGATTTTAGTTATATATAGCTATTGTGCTTTTAAAATCGTATTTGCAGTACGCTTATTATGAAGATGTTAGGCTACACTTTTGAACGGATTACTCCGACCTTATTTCAAAGGAGCTCGCGCCTTTAGAAATCAGCTTTCTGTCTTTTAGCTGACATTATAGGCTAGTCGATATGCGCACCAATAGCAGCATTCTGCCCGATGTATTCTATACTTTTCCCATCATACCATCTCTGCAACTCACCTTAGTGTGCTTATTTGCTATGCCTACCATCATCTTGATTACTGTCATCAATCGAACAGCCTTACATCCGAACTGTCGGTAAGTAGTTTTTTTAAAAATATATCTTTCTCCAGCATTTTAGAGAATAGCAAGCGCAACAATAGCAAGAATTAGCTCTCGATTCATCCTTAAAGGGCCCCTTCAGGCCATATCCACCATACGCATTTTGACATCATTGGATAGCTCTCAATGTCCTGAGTCTCACACTCTCTCCTTTTTAGCTGAAATTTCGCCGTTGCTGAGAAAAGGCTGTGCAAAGATTTCTTTCTTTCGCTGTCCGCGTCTCTTCATTTCTCTTTTGTCGCTCACAATCAATCAGCCGCTCTTAATTATCTATCCCTTGAAATGAATGAGATGGTTGGAGGGACCCTTTAATTGTAAGATACCTATAATTTAGGGCACTACTTCACATTCTCTCCATCACTGCCATCGGCAACCAACTCTCTTCGCTGCTCACGGTCATTGTCATGTTCTACCGACACGACTACGCCCCAGCCTCATTGACTTTCACTCGTCAGATTTTCATTGATTTCATTTTCTCTATTTCATTCAAACTTCCGGGTCCCTACGATGTTCGCCTAAGCCTCAGGGAATTCACTACTCATCTGATAATTACGCATATTTATGCTGACAGTTTCAACCATTTTCTGTGATTTCTCAATAGCCAAATGCCTTTCGATGGCGGGGGGGGGGGCAGAAATCGAAGCGGCTATCTTTGAGCGGAGATCGCCTACGTCTACGACCTGCTGCTCTTCACGGGCTGCATGTCGTCGTGCCTCGAGCTGTGCATCGTCCTCGAGCGCGTCTACGCGACCGTCAACGCGGACAGCTACCACGACACCGGACTCGCCTACCGCAAGCTCGTCCTCGCGATAACCGCCTCCGTAATGTGGAGCGCGCTCGCGCCCTTCGTGTGCTACCACAGTAAGCGTACAGAACATAGGCGTGCGTTTAAAGTGGCAACTTCAACATTGCAGTCAGAGCCCTCTTCACGGGATACACGTTGGTCAACATGCTCGACATCACGGCACTGATGGTATGGCAATCATATTGCGTCCATAGTCATGAGATACACCATCGTCTTCAGCTCATAATAGCTGGCAAGCGCTATCTGCGTAGCGCACTGGCCCAACCGCAACACATTCGTGCCTCGCTCAAGGTCAAGTACCAGGTATGAACGGAGCTCTCGAGCTCTCAAAATAACAAACACTTTGTACGCGCATCTACATCAGCTCGAAGGCTATAAACTTGCGATACTGCAGAAAGCTGAGGCCTACAAGGTCACCGAAGCCATCCTGCCCGTGGGCATCTCCAGCCTCATTCTCAAAACGCTCTCCATCGGCTTCGCCTGGGCTCACGTACTCATTAAGGCCGTTGGCGATAACTACGCCATAGCTGCCTTTTGCTGCGCTACGGTATTCGTTGTACATTATAGTAGCTGTCCTGATATAAGTCATGTGGAGAAACTATCCTCACGCTCTGGAACACACCAACCATCACGCATGTCAGACGTACAACGTCAACTGCTCCATCTGCTCGATGTTGCTGCTCTTCCGCCACAAGGGCTTCCGCCGACAACTTCGGCGGCTAATGCGGATACGGTTGGTGCCTGAGGGCATTCATAAACTGTCAAATTGCAGAGAATCGCGGAAGATCGCGTCTCGAGGCGAGGAGACCGAGAGCTACTTCCAGCAGTTGACCAGCTCCTGGGAGCAGGCAAAGATGGCGCAGAACCGCACGCCCTTCGTCATTCCGAACCCCGTTGTACTGGCCAAATACCGGACAGCATAAGTACACACTGCTCAGTAAAGCTATTATCACAGCATATACCGTTCACAGCGTGCTTCGCAGATATTGAAAGATACATGAATACAATGATTAAGTAGAAGCATATTTCTGCTTGTGCTAATTTGATAAAACCATTCTGCTGGCAAACTCGTGCAGACCCATACGTAAACATGCTGTTCTAGGAAATTTTTACAGACATATCATACTCCATATATACAAGGGTCAACCAATCTGACAATGGGCGAAGATTGCATACTCAGTAATAATATTACGAAATAATATATTATTACCTGGGTCATTCAAGCGTTGCTTGCACTACAGTATTAAGAGCCTATTCACAACCATATCTAATGGGAGCTAACGAAACCTACTTCATCATGATATTCCACAAATACCCTGTTCTACCCGTTACTCAATGTGTATTGTTCATTCCGTTATGCATACCTGCGATATTACTGTTTTTTGTCCAACAAGGCGCTGCCATACATATCAATTGTCGGTAGGCATTACATGTTTAACAGCGAACGTTCCAAATTCGTTGCAGAATACTGCTTACATTTCTTGCTGTCGCATACGTAGGAAACCAGTGTGGAACACTTGCTAATGCTGTCATAAGCTTGAATCACCGCAGTTACATGCCGACGAGCATGCTCTACACCCGTAAGCTCTTTTTACTCTAAAATCAATAAGCTTAAAACGAATTACGAAAAGTACAATGCAATAGTCTGAAAATACGAGTAAAGCAGGGGGAAAATGTTCTTTGAAGCCTAAGTAACCTACTCATATGAATGTTTCATCTTCACAAGCGTCATGACCACCTGCCTCGAGCTTTGCATTATGACCGAGCAACTGTTGTCTACATACCACGCAGATACTTATCACAGCCAGTCTATAGCACATCAGCAAATATTGCTGGCTCTAGCAACTTCGACTGCATGGAGCGCCTTTGTCGCCTACCTTCCGTACCAACGTAAGTATTCAAAATATTACCCAGATTGAAAAGTCAGCTAACAATAAGTTTGCAATGTGGGAAATTCGTTACCAAAGAGTTGCACACTATATTTCTTAAGTTGGGATGCTGAAAACTGCAGCATCGTTGCTCAACGGTCTGGACCTTGCAGCATTCATAGTTGGGCTTACATTGTTTCCTATTTCTGAACAATTTCAAGGCGATTTTTACAAGCAGAACTTTCTTACGCCGAAAATTGGCAAATCCAAATCGCTTCAGTGCAACTTTGTCTACTAAATATCAGGTATTCTTCTTCTGCTTATGGATCATTTACATACTTTTCCAGAATGACTTTTAAAATTATAATTGTAATATTGTATGTATCTGCCTAACTCATATTTTAAGACTACCGAGGCTTTCGAGATGGCAAAGGTCATCCTATCTGTTGAATTGTGCGGATTGTTCATTAAAACCATAGCGCACGGTGCCTTGTGGACTGTCATCCTAGTTCCGGCGTGGCGAGAACATTTTGCGATAGTATCGTTTTGTGGAATGCTGGTAAGTGATAGTAAAGCAGCAATTTCAATTGCGTTTTTTTTTGCAGCTCCACAATCTCAACGGGTGCATCTGCTCTACAATCCTGCTTATACGGCACAAAAGCTTGCGGCGACGATTGCGCATACTACTGCACTTGAAGTATGATCTGTGCTGTCATGCAATCAATCTGCTCTGTTTAGCCGCTTGTCATAGACTGATGTCAGCAATATATCAGTTTTCTTAGGGTCCGATCATCTCCAAAAGTCGAACCAAGTGCCATTCAAGGAGATGAATACTTCAAACAATTTAATAAACTCTGGGTATGCTTCTTCCGAAGTCAAAGGCATTTTTTTTTAAATTAAAAGTTCATATATCGACTACTACACTGCAGGGCTCCGTATCACAATCAGAATTGCAAAGTAGTTCAACAGCTGTTCATACATAGTATACATATGACATACTCACATTTTAATGTTATTATTGCTGATAAACAAGTTTGGTCAACAGTTATCACTTAAAAGGGCTTGAATTGGTAGAAATGTAAAAATAACAATCGGACAACCGTAATTACTCAGGCTAAGTTTAGGTCTTCGTAGAAATTCATGCGTGTATAACCCATAAATCGTAAGGACGTCTTGTACTCTGTCTGGGATCCTTCACATCAAAATATCACTTCTAATGGAAGCTCGCGAATCCATCTTGCCTAAAGTTTTCTTCGACTATCCCATTCTACCCGTTACCCAATGCTTACTGGTTATTCCCTTGTGCATTCCATCAGTATTACTATTCCTCGCGCAACGCGGCGCGGCTATCCACATCAACTGCCGGTAGGGCGTCCTTCTTATCGTTCGACACATTCCGTATGATTTATTGCAGAATACTTCTTGCACTTCTTGCAGTCACCTACACAGGAAATTCATTTTCCGCAGTCCTTAATGCTACGATAAATTTGTATCATCACAACTATGTACCGATGGACATGATTTACACGCGTCAGTCACTCATTAAATGGGATCGAATTTGCAAAAAAAAACTAACTTTGAAAATCGTCTCCAAAGATCCGAACTACAGCTGACGTTGTGCGCTCATACGAGTGCATAATATTCACAACCGTTATGACCACCTGCCTGGAGACTTGCATTACGACCGAGAGGCTGTTGGCTACGTACAGTGCAGATAGCGATCAGAACCCGTCTCTCGCATATACATCGCTATCGCTTGCCCTGGCAATATCGACGGCTCGGAGCGCATTCGTTGCGTGCCTTGCTTATATCGCTGTGAGTATTCAAACGGCTATTTTAAATATTAAAGGGACATGAAAGCGACAAACTTTTTGAGACCGAATATGGCAATACGTAAAATATGTTTCTTAGACGATAATAAAAGATAATAGCGTTCGGAAAAAATTTTAAAAAAATTCTCGAGCGCGTAATAAACATTTAATTGTTCCGGGAATACCGCGATGCCATTTGCGTCGTTACTATGCGCTAAACGTAGTAAGACTGCGCCTTGGCTGGTAAACGATTTTTACGATATCTCGCGAAGTGGTTTTGATTTTTATATTATTTAGGCGATAAACTTTCATATGAAAGCCCATCTTTTTTTGGCTTCCATGTCCCCAACAATATAATACCGAGAAGATAAGTTCGTTATCGGAAATTGAGATTGATATTCCAGTCGACATGATAAAAACTGCAGTAGTGTTGATCAGTGGTCTGGACGTCCTGGCATTCATATTTAAGTTCCTCTTACAGTTGGTTTATATACTTCTGCTTCTAAGCTATCTTTCAGTCAATATCAATCTGCACAGTATATTTACGTCGGAAACTGGTGAATCCGAATCGCTACAGCACAACTTTGTTCGTTAAATATCAAGTAAAGTGTCTATTACTTTGAAAAAATGTCCATTTACGTGACTAGAAGAACTTAGTTTCACGATTTTAAAAATCATAGTTATCCTTGTATAATATATTCATTACATATCGAATGATTGATGTGCTTATAGTTGAAACTAACTTTCAGACTTCTGAAGCATTTGAAATGACAAGAGTCATCCCACACGTAGAGCTTTGTGGATTATCCATCAAAACTATAGCTCACAGTACCTTCTGGGCTTTCATCCTCGTTCGAATGGTCAGGGAAAACTTCGCGATAATGGCCATTGTTGGAATGTTGGTATGTGGTAGTAAGGTGCTAAAAAATTTAAGCCAGACGAAGCAATGTTTTCCTACAGAATTGACTATTATTTAAAGGGAGGAAGCAGTATCTAACCAAAAAGTTTTAAAATTCGATGAAAATTCTTCTAAGGTTTCAAAGTGTGAGGAAAAACATAGTGACAATAAAAAAATCGAAAAAAAAACTCGAAAATCGCATGTTTTATTTTTTCGTTCCGGGCTTCCGTCGTTGAGAAGAATGTCGCTTTTGGCTTAATTCCTTTCGCTAAACACAGTAGCGCCGTCGTTGGGCGAAATTTCAAAAAATCATTTCTCGAATACTATTAATTTTTATTATTTTTCCTTTTGGTTTTAGACTAACTACGACAAAATCTTTCATATAAGCTTCACTTGAAAATCACTTTCATGTCCCTTTAACGCAGGTCCACAATCTCAATGGGTGCATATGCTCCACTAGTCTTCTCATCCGTCATAAAAGTTTGAGGCGTCAATTAGGAATATTGTTGAATCTGAAGTAAGCCAACAGTTGACTTTTTTTCTGAAGCATTGGATCATACGTGGACACCGAGCCGAAGAATGGGTGGTAGAGTTCCGATAAAACACTGACAAAAGACCGGATTGACTCCAAAAGACTTTGAATAGACTAATGAGGCAAGTTTATTACGAGTCGAGTCTCATCATTCTTTTCAAAAACTTTCAAAAAAAAAAGTTCTTTTGCGGTCGCGCGCTCAATCATTCGGTCTTTTGCCTCCGTGGCATGCTGCCGCCTTCCTCTATTCGGGATTTTTTCGTCCCCTCTCAAACGAAGGGCAGAGTTGACTGCAAGTTGTGTAGCCGCACGTATCATGAGAAGAGCGTAGTTAACTTGGAGAACCACGTTGAGTAAGCTTTTCCCTTTTATTAAAGCTAAATAAGCTATGCTTTTGAAGGAAGTCCCATCCAACCGAGTACGCTGATTACACAAAAACTGCTGATTGGATGCAAGTTATTCATAGGGCACTTCTCATTCTCCTCGTTGGTCGGTTACAGTGATTTTTTGGGAAGCACATAAGCTAATTTCAATCAGGCTATTTAGCGAAAATCTGTTAGAAGGATAAAAGAAAAAGTCCATTATAGCTCTCAGCCTGCCCTTCCACATTGTCTCTAACCCGTTCTTTGTGAGCTTCTGCAGACTACTAAATGGCAAATATAAGCCGCCTTCCTCTGATTATGTGAGATCCTTTCCAATCCTTCCCCCCTGCTATTTTGCCTTCAGTTGAGCGGAAAATTGTTGAACGAGGAGTACGAGAAAAGGAAAAGTAGGCTAGTAGAGCGACTAAGAGGAGAAGTTATTAGTGTAACTACCGACCTCTGGACAGGTAAAAATGTTCAAAAGAGCGGTTCAATAGGTTTCGTGATTTAGATAAGAATTGTGGAAAATGATAGATAAGAATTGTGGATTG
>LS915454.1:699493-711482 GCA_900490955.1 Micoletzkya japonica
AAGTGCAGATACAGTTAATAAGCTCGTACTTATAAAGATGAACAGGTTATTAAAACCATATAAAAATTTATCTACAAATTCTTTCAGTGCTGATCTCATGGATAGCGGAGACGATTAGCCTTGAAGAAATACCCTATTTGATCCCCCTCTAATTGTTATCATAATAAAATTTGTTTGTTTGGTTCAAAACGAAGGACTTCCCCATTGGAGATAATTGAATTAATTCCGGTCTTTTGCCGGTCTTTTGAAAGTCTTTTCAATAACACGTGTTTTTCCTTCTCAGTTTTTTACGGGCCGGTTTTTTTCCGAGACTCGAAAAGAATGAGTTTATTATAAACTAGTGGTTTATCGGAACTCTAATGGGTGGTAGGCCAAAATTTTTGCAAAATATTGTTTTGGTAGGCTCGTATTTCCAAGAAAACTACAATTGGTAGGCTTGATAATTTTTAATTTCGCCCATTGGTAGGCCTGTTTATGAAAATATTGCAGATCACATCCTAAAGTCGCCTCCCGCACCGCAAGAGGCGATGAATACTTCAGGAAATTGAATGAACTCTGGGTGCGTGTTCTTAAATTGTCAAAAAATAGTATGCTTGAATCGTGTACGTAAAAACGGCTAATTTCATTTTCAACGCAGGGCTCCACATCGTAATGCTACCCTCTCAACCAACTATACATTATCTCTGCCCAACCACCGATCCGCGTAGCGACGGATATTTCATCACTCCTTATATATTACATATGTAATCATTTCTGTCATTGTTTCTGAGGTGAAAATAAATAAATGAAAATGAAATGAAAACTATGTTGTGTAACATCGATCGTAGTTCTTCAGCAATATGCCGATTCTGATATTTCTAATTTTCCATTATTCATGTTGCTAATGGGAGAACTGACTATATCAACAGATAAACGGATACCGTCCAATGCGTTCACATTGAAATACTAAGAATGGGATAAAGTCCAACGAGAATTACTCTTTTGCAGCGTGCACTATTAAAGCGCCCATAATTTGAACCTTCTGACTTTCTGAGTCTTGTATATTATATATATATATATATATATATATATATATATATATATATATATATATATATATATATATATATATATATATATATATATATATATATATATATATATATATATATATATATATATATATATATATATATATATATTTCGTTCGTCAGCATGCTGGTACGCAGTTCGGGTGAGTTCACGAATCGGGCCTACCCTAGCTAGACAAGGCTTACGTGGAAAGGAAAGGACAATGGAGGCGGAGACCCCGCATACAATAGAAGACAGACATCGCGCTAATGAGAGTACAATAGACATTTAACAAAACCGCGTGCGCTGTAGGCCAGTGTTATGAGAGAAAAGCAAAGAATGAGCTAGCGGTCTACGACCGAAGAGAAAAAAACACATCTTGCATAAAATTCTAGTCTCAAGACAGAAAAGAAATGGAATTTCAGAGCTACCATCTCAACGGCACTATCTGCTCATCCATCCTGTTGATGCGCCATACTGGTCTTCACAGGCAGTTCAGGCGCATACTGCGCATGAAGTTTGTCTTTCGATAAGTACCACTTCTTCCCTACACGGCTACACGTGCCTAGAGCATTCCATTCGGGTCTTTTTGACCTATATGTTTCGCTGCTTTTGGTGACGAGAGTCGTCGCGACTATAAACGATGCATGAAACATGAGCATCAAAAAGATAGCCGAATGAAATGCTCTACTCGTGCCCACCGCATCGTACACAGTCCATAACGAATACGTAAAATCGAAGGCAGTATATTATTTGTCGATCCTCACATTCAAATTTGCGTTCCGACGGTAATAGTTCCGTCTTCCGTTGTTTACCGCGCATACGTGCACTTTTGGCTGCGTACTTTATGCTAAATAGCGCAAGTGCAATCAAGAATGCGCGGAAAGAAAATTTGAATACGAGGACCGACGATAGCTTGTGACAACACAATATTCAGGCCACGACCCAAAAAACCAGCCCCGCTTCACCTACCAGGCTGACATTCGCTTCACACAGCTCCGAGAAGAATTGGGAAAAGGAGGCAACGAAATTAAATATTATCGCCAAATGCGGTGAGTGAGCGCTCCGAGCACGGAGCACGCGCGCATAATATATTTTGACGAGAAAATGCGAAAGGTAAGATGAAGCTGTGACGTTGTGAACACTGCGCAGTCTACACTTGAGCGCATTCCGGATCTTTTTGATGCTTACGTTTCATACATCATTTATACAATATAGTCGCGACGCGTCTCGTCACTAAAAGCAGCGAAGCATATTAGGGTTGGCAAACCGATTCCTAAAGTGCACCAATTATAGTGGAATAAACCGATCCATCAGTTTCTTTCGTTCCAAAATGAGTCTAATTCTCTCACCTTTGCACACTCTCTCGCCTTACATTCGGAATGATTTTCCGACGGATCTTTTTAATCCACTATACATGCTCTTTCGCCTCCCGTCCATACGTGGGCACCGACCCGAAGTATAGGTGGTAGGCCCAAATTTCTTGGGAATTTTACTTTGGTAGGCCTCTATTTCCTACAAAATTTCAATTGGTAGGCTTGATTTCGTACACTGGTAGGCCCGTTTCTCACAATATTGCGGGGATGGTTGCCCATGTACGCTCCCGTCTCCTCATTCCCCATCCCTCTCTCGAGGTGTGCGGTGATGTAAATGATGCACGTTATGCATCGCTTTGCCAACCCTATATGAAACATATTGGCTAAAAAGACCCGAATGGCATGCTCTACTACACTTATCGCCTACAATTTCGTTCGCATCACTGCTTGTTAGGCATGATAAAGTACTATGAGTATTATTATTATTACCATTATTATTATTATTATTATTATTATTATTATTATTATTATTATTATTATTATTATTATTATTATTACTATAAAAAAGTTTTGTAGACTCGCCACCTACCGTAGCCAGCAGGACTGGGGCCAGTTGGACGTCCACAACGATGCCCTCGTACACCGCCTTGGCCAGCATCTTGCCCACGAACCGGAACAGGTCCAGGTGGTTCTCGTGGATGTCCGACGTGATCGACGGGTGCAACTGCCCTGAAGGATATCTCTCTGTCTTCAAAATTTATTGTATTACGGAACGTATTGGGGCATATAGTTAAAGCCTCGAACGAAACGTTTTATAACGTTTAGCATTGTCCATTCTTGTAGCAAATAAGTCCCCTGACCTTATTTGCTACACGACTCGTAGAGATGTGCAGACTGGTCAAGTATGTACAGTGCTCGTGTTTCATGCATCACATTCTTAGCCGCGCAACGCGTCTCGTCGTCAAAAGCAGCGAAATATATATTGACCAAAATGGCCAGTCCGCACAACTCTATATTGAACGCCGATCGCCCAGCAGCTTCCCTCGACTTGCGTGTGTGTCACGCATTGAAACCGTGATAAATGCAGTAATGTAGATACGAGAAAGCCGTAAAGAGAGTTGTACAACAAAGCGGATACGCTCACCAGATGGGGAAAAGGTGAACAACGAGAGGTTGGGATCGAAGACCGCTTTGAGCGTCAGCTCGAGGAACTCCTATATACAATCAATCCACCTTCCCCGTATCGCACCCAACTCACACGAGCTTTATATGTAATAATAGGATCGGAAATGCGAACTAATTTTAGGCTAAAACGAATGTGAACGGTTCGGGTTCACGTTTTGTAGACGTTTTTTTGCCCGCTCGGCCGAAAACGTCTACAGAAAAGCTAACGGGCCATATTCCAGAAGAGTTCACGTTCCCAACCCTACTTTATAGGCTTCATACTTGGTTTGTTTGTTTGTTTCTTTTTTGCATTAGAACTTCGTTTCAACTTCGTTTGCCCCCCGCAACGTTTTGCTACTATAGTGGAATAACCCGATCCGTCAGTCTCTTTCGTTCCAAAATGAGTCTAATTCTCTCACCTTCGCACACTCTCTCGCCTTATATTCGGAATGATTTTCCGACGTATCTTTTTAATCCACTATATGTACCTTGAAGACGCCATCCTGGTCGATACCCGCTTCGTCCAGTCCCTGCTGGTTTACGAACTTGATTCGAATCGTCGCCCGCAGTTCGGTAGGCGTGAACTGCGACAGCTTCCTGGAATTTAGTAATTACCATTTCTAATAAACCTTAATTAAAATGAGTAATGTCGCTCCAGACACGCCGCCGCCCCTTTCATGACGCCGCTTTACCCAAAGCGAATACACACCCGCTCACCTGTACCCGTCTTCGACGATCATATTCCGCACGATAGTCACGAACTTGACCGTCTTCTCGTTCGACATCTCAAAGCCTGCCCACTATTAGCAGCATAGATGGGCAGCACGGTTGCGGGGGGGGGACCGCGGTTGCGTGCCTTACTGCACAAGTTTTCAGCGTATTGGGCTGCCTGCTGCAGAAAAACAGCTTGACTAACGTATCGGAGGGTCACTGCAACACATAGATGGGCAGGGTTTGCTGGTAGCTCACTGCAGTGGCCTTTCTATGCATAACGATAGAGAAATCTGGTCAAGATTTATTTTCTACATCAGTCTACCCAATACTTGAAAAAGTTCTGCAGTAAGCTAAATACCCAACCACGGTACCTGCAACCGTGCCCACTTATGCCGCAGCAACCTACCATCAAACTCCTACCATCAAAAAGCCCATCTATGATTAGAGACAAGAAAGTAGTGGCGCAAGACACCGATTCCTGTCCATACATGAGCCAATCATCTTGATACCCATTTATCGCAGACCACGGTACGCTCTCCGGTCGGTCCCGGAGATACCCAGGAGACAGGAGACACCCAGGGGCAGCGTATATATTTGAAATAACAGGGCACTCATTGAACCGAGACCAGATATATCCCGGAGAACCGGGGAGCTGCTACCCAGGAGACGTAGCTACACAACAAACTCACCTTCTCAGCCTCGATGTACTTCCGGAACAGGATCATTCGTTCCTTGAGCGGCACGACATGACTGCAAACAACAAAATATACTTATTGTTGCGTCTACAACAACTATTTAGCAAATTGTCAACTCGCAAAAAAGAGTCTTTGAGCCTTCTCGCAAATGCTAGTCGTCCCCGTGTACGCCTTTGCGACCTGTCCATTTTGCCAGTAATACGTAATGCCAATCTTATTGTTAGTTGTCTTTCAGGCGCCGCATATCCTCCCGATCTCAGAAGCAGTGATGTGCACCAAAACTGACATATATACGTCATCTATGCAATCTTTTGCAAATGTGGATGCCGTCAGGTAGAAAATTTCTGAGTCAGAAGCCGATCATACTCATACGGTAAACTTTAGCATCAATCATACGTGGGAACCGACCCGAAGTATGCGTGGTAGGCCCATATTTCTTTTGACTTTTACTTTGGTGTAGACCTATATTTCCTACAAACTTCCAATTGGTAGGCTTGATTTCGTACACTGGTAGGCGGCCCGTTTTTTTTAAAAATATTACGGGGAAGGCTGCCCATGTATGGCATCAATTCACGCTAGAAAAAAACGCAAAAGAAATGGAGAAAAAAAGAAACCTCATTCGCTGTTGCAGCAGCACGCCTCGGTGCGTCTCCTTCTGGAACTCGTTGACCAGTGCCGACGAGCGAACATCGCTAAACGCGCAGCTTTCGGTAAATACGTGTCAAAATCAAATGCATACGCTAAATCCCTTGCCATGACAAACTACTACCATGCCGGAGATAAAGCGCTCAGCTAAAGACGTGCTGACCCCCTAATTCCGCCTCTTTTCTCCAATAATAAGTGGGGCTAGTTTCAAAATCAGGCTTTTTTTGGCAACGGGTAGGCTAGATCCTATATTATCTAGCCTACCCGTTGCAAAGATCTCGCCAATATATGAGTCTACCAAGTCAGAATAGTCTACCAAGTCCCCCCCCCGCGGTATGCATGCCCCCGTCAATGCTCACCCGGGAATCCACAGCTTGGGATCGCTGGCGAAAGCCTTGCGCGCGTTTCTCTCGTACAGCACCATGCACAGGGCGTGCATCGACGCGAACAGGTCGTGCTCCCGCGTATCGTCCGCTGAGATCAAAGACCAAAGATCAAACTACAATCAACGAGACCAAACTACGATCTAGAGATCAAAGATCAAACTACATTTGACGAGACCAAACTACGCGCTACAAATCAAAGATCAAGCTCTACAACCAGGAAACACTCACAGACGAGCCCGTTCCAGATGGCGCGAAAGCAGAAGAGGTTGGTGAACCTGAAAAAAAAGCGTGTACGATGAGTGTGATCTTATATTTTCGCGCGCTTTTCAGAATTCAAAATCCTCACTTTGCCACAGCCGCTAGTTCTTCCATGGACAACGGGACGTTCTGTTCGTAGAGCTCTTCATCATCCAGAATCCTTGAAAATGTGATTTTAAAAAAACATACATAAAATTTTAGGCACAAAAAGCCGAGAATGTGTATTGTTTTCAGTGTTAGGCTTAAAAATGCGATAATACAGGGGGGAAATTGGGAAAGCTTAACGGTAGCCGTGCAATTCAGATTTCACACCGACAACAGTCCATCCATCCGCTACGGGGAAAATCTTTCGTCAGATCTCACAGATCATACACGGGCAGCCTTCCAAGCAATACTTTGAGAAACTGATCTACCAATTAAATGAAATGAAGAAAATTATCAATCCTACCCATCGACATTTTCCGGGGAATATGAGCCTACCAAGACAATATTTCGTACAAAACTTGGTCCTACCACCACCTATAATTCAGGTCGGTGGTGCGCACGTATGTCACAGATTTACGTTAATCTCAAAACTCTATCAAGCGAATAGTAGAACAAACAGAAGGCCCACTTGATCAGATACGCGGCCGTCTCTGCAAATAAGTGCAGCGTCGCCAGGTGTACGGTAGCCGCTGGCGTGTCCTCCTACAATACCGGACAATACAGTAACCACCCCCCCCCCACCCCCTCCCCGGGAATACCGTATGCCATCCAACATTTACTGGTGAACCAAATTTTCCGCAGCAAATTCACCTCCACGCAGCAACATACAGTATTCATCATTATTGATTCCCCCCTACCGTATCCCGTTCTCCTAACCTGATACAGGGACAGAACGAGCGCGAGAGGATCAGCGCCGGTGGCGGCCTCGCCCTTCCTCCTGATAGTCGCCCGCCATAGTCTCCCGATCAGACCCGCGTCCGAGCAGAGACCTCAATTCTCGCATTATTTAGCGCCGAACACTGAAGGTTATCTTTAATCTAGTTCAGTATAAGCAAAAGATATTGGTGACTTTATGCAATACATGAAAGATAACCAAGAAAGAGACTCGATTCGACGGCTCTAACCTGCAACCGTGCCCATCTATGCTAAAACTTTAAGAAATACGCCCACACATTTGAGAACGCATTGTCACGAGACTACAGTAATCCAAATGGAAAATAGGGAAAAGGGTGGCTACTGTACCCGAGAGCATCTCCGACCGTAAATTCGGCAGCGCGGTCAGGGTGGAGGTGTACAGGTGCGCGATCATTGCTATCCTTAAAGAACCGATCTAGCCAAAAAGGGGAAAAAATGGAACCCAGCTACAGCATCCCCACGAGGTGTTCTGTGCTCGAATGCGATAGCTGATCCAGCCAACCTGGTCATCGGTAGCTTGCTCGAGTTGAGCGACGAGGAAGATGACTCAGACGTGGAGAACTTCTTCCACAGTTCTGCATTTCATACTTTCTTTGTACTTTCTTTTTTTCTTTCATCAAACCCTATTCGTCAGTACAGCTTGTCAGCTCAAGCCACCTCTCTCTGCATTTTCTGTGACTAGGAGAAAAAAAACCATGATAGATAGAAAGAGGTAACGAAACCGCAATAGACGCACTCATAATTCCGTGTTTGTCCTCGTCCTTCAGCCACTTCATATCAGCCAACTTGCCCACGCTACTCCGCCGCTTCGCCTCTCCTTCCTCCTGCAACGAATAGAGAGTATTCACTTAGTCTCAAACAGAAAGAAATGTTGAATGAGCTCAAACACCACCACCACTAAACACGATGTGATCTCACAAGAGGGCAACTCTATTTAGTAGTTCAGTAGTGGGATGTGCGGACATGAATGTACGCCCGCAATCCAACGCATTTGTAGTAGTACCTTGAACAGCGGTTCGGTGAGCCGTCTAGAGTACAGTAACCGAAGCTGCCGTTGGACGTTGTGCAGCGAGGCCTCGGTCCTTAAGCGAAAGATGAGATTACGGTAGCATCGGCAAAGCTAGGAGTATTTTCCTACGTATTCCATCGCAAGACCTAATTGGCCATCGCTAGAACGTATGGTCCACAAGCGCTCAAAACCTTACCCTGCATCCAGCAGTAGTGAGCAGTTGCCGAATATGGGATGCCAGTGGACGTGACTCCTGAATGCGCATTTTAGTAATAGCATAATACATAGCCGGCTTTAATATAATAGAAACATATATGGGCTTGTACTGATCTGATATGACCGCAAGGCTGCCTTACGTCATTATCAGAGAAAATAAAAAGGCAAACATCCTAACAAGCGGTTTACACTAGTATTACAAGCGCCAAAAAGTTTGACATAAAACCGTTCCGGCCGTAGCCTCATTCCTCCTAAAGACCGTCTATGAAATAGGAAAAGTTTGACATTTTCAACTTACAATAAGCCACACCAACGGACTAAAAATTGATAAGCAACATTTGGTTTCCGTTCCCCCTTTTTCGATCCACCGTTATTGTAAAACGAATAAAAATAACCACAAAAACGTTAAACATCCATACATTGTGAGAATAAGATAGTTAGCGGCCGGAACGTACCGTAAGAATATGAGTCTGACACACCGAACTCAAAGTGACCCACCGCAACGTTGCGCAGTCGTCATTGGCGATGTACGAACTATTCTAATACTATAATATTCAAGGTGGTGCACCCACCTAATACTCGATCGGACAACCGCGCCCATTTATATTAAAAACATCAAAACCCCGGCTGGAGCTACCGTATACCTGACGTGCGACTGCGTCACGTCGCGGAAGCGCTCGATGAACGTCCCCAGAAGCTCCGCCCACTCCCACATCAGCGACTCCTGAATAGCAGCATTATGATCGGACCATAAACGAAAACCGCTATCGTACAGCCATCCAGTAACCCGGACTGATAGTCTACGCCATGGCTAGAGTTCGTGTACTGTTGAGTGCTGTGGTTCACCCTCCAAAGGATAATGAATTGCTCCCGAAACATAACCACCAAAACCACGTGCGAACCACGAACCACGAACCACGTGCTCTAGTGCATAGTTCAGCAACTAGCCATGAGAGTATATAGTCTAGATAACCCTAAACTCCCCGATGCTGACCTCCGCACATGGGCACGGACCCGACGGTTAGGCCATCATTTTGTCAGAAACTTAACTTGAAATTTAACACCTTATTGCTACAGATGCCTCGTTGGTAAGCTAAACAAAACCACATGTCATTCACTGGTTGGCTCTAGTGCACAATAATGGACGGTAAAGCTGCCCACGTATGCTGACCTCCATCTTGAGATAGCTGAGATGGACCAGGTTGCCCATGAGATTGAGTGTCCGGGAGTGGTCGCCGGCCTTTAGGCCATGCTTGTTCAGCAGGGGAACTGCCCGAGCGAGGAAGGTCGTCTGCTTGGCGATTTCCCGGCTCTGAACTCTTCTTCCGTAGCATTTGCACTGGCTTAGACTACGGTAGTCGCGAACAATATTCAGGGATTTCGTGTGTGGCGGGAGCCGTTACACAATACTTGAATGTCTGTTTTTTATCCGGTGAATTTCAACGGGCGGTTTGCTTACGAACCACATTTAATCCGAATGCCATCAGATTGCAACCCAAACATAGCACTTTAAGGCGACTTATATTTACAATTAGAGCACTCCAGTACATACATCTTCAGACCCCGGCGGAAGGTGGATAAAACTTCAAAAAAAAAAGTTCGTTCACTAGGGCTACAGTATCCCGTGCATCACTCTACTACCGTACCCTACACGACCTACCGTATCGTTGACGTGCAGTAGGATGGCCGGGCAGGAGAAGAGTGTCTCCGCCGCCAGCAGAATCGCATCGTCAGCGATGTGCTAGAATGATGAGCAGATAGCGGGATAGGAGGGAGGGTGGGCAAGGTTATTATGCTAATTGTAAGTGAGATCGCAAGCACGTCGAATACCACTGAGTTGTGCAGACTGTTCAGCGCACCGGTTACGTTTCATGCATTTCATTCTTAACCGCGACGCGTCTCGTCGCCAGGAGTGCTGTAGCACATGGCCAAAACGACCGGTCTGCACAACTATCGAATAAAAAAAGCATAAAAGAGGATGGAAAGTAGAGATGTGCATGCGAGTCCTTTCGCTCATTACGTGTTTCATTGCTGGTGGTGGCGAGACGCGTCGCGGTTATGAATGAATGTGTGAAACATAGGCACATCAAAAGAACTCTCATGCACATCTCTAATGGAAAGCTTTCGCAAAAGGCTTTGCGGACTGGTCATTTTGGCCAATACGTTTGACTGCTTTTGGCAGCGAACATAGATGGGCACGGTTGCAGGGGTACCGTGGTTGGGGGGGGGGGGGGTAGCTTACTGCACAACTTTTTCGAATACTGGTTAGCTCACTGCAAAATAGTACAGTAGCCAAACAGCGCAATCTCCGCGTATGGGAGGGCTACTGCAGTGAGCTGCCTGCCGGGGCAGACCCCTTGCCCCCGCGCGTAAGGCGGCAGCGAGACGCGTCGCGGTTAAAGGTAACATAAAGTGTCAGATTGGAGGGGAGATTTCGCGCGCGAAAGTTTGAAAATGGTGACTCCCGAAGAGAGAACTAGAAGTCCAATAGAAATTTTGCACCGAACAGGGGAGGGGAAGTGAGAGGGCGAGATCAAAGGAAGCACTGCCAGGGGGAAGGAACCCCTTCCTCTCGCCCTCAGGAGGGAGGCTCAACTCGAGCTTGTTTACCTCGTTTCGCCCTGTTCTATTTAGTGTTCGTCGTTTTCCTGTCATCGTTTCTTTCACTTTTCGTATGTTTTATCATTAGTTAGCATCTCAGGTTCGATGGATTACAACACGATCAGTCCGTGTGAACGTCACGACAAAGGGTAACAATTTCAGTCTTCCGTTTACGCTCTGTGTTGATAACGATTGCACTCAGGTTCATCTCCATCTTTTTCACTTCCCCCTCGCTTCGGGGTGATCGCACGCGTTCCTCTTTCGTTCGTGTCCCGGAGGTCCCTCCATCTCCATGTCCCCCGTCCCTCATTTTCCAGGTGTCAATTTGTTCTTGCTTTACCTTATTTGATTAGTTTTCAATTATATTCCTGTCTTCTATTATTCTCTAGAGCATATCACATACATTTCGACGATCCCTAGTGAACTTTTCTTTAGACTTTTCTGGTGCAGATATGTTTCAGATTTTTACTTGAAACATATCTCCACCAGGTTAGAAAAATCTCTGTTCCCATTCAATACTATATGAATTGATTATGTATGGAGCTTCCAGCCTTCTATTTATTCCAATCCATTTCATAATTTGAAGTGATAAAAATATTGCACGTGCAAGCATTGTGTGCCATGTCGCAGAAATGATGAAAATCTGAATTATTTGTTTTTTTTTTGTGGGAACGAAGATGGCGTCAGAGAGGCCGATACTTTCACCTGAACTTCATCTGAATATCTTCGCATCACCTTTTCACTTTATACCTTTCCATTCGGCGTCCCGTCTCAACCTGTTGCAGAGACGCCGAAGCTTTGAAGAAGCTTATCTAAAATTGTGCAAATGTGTTTCATTTTTTACCTTTCCTGTCGTTGTCGCGTTGCGGCTGTGTGATTTCTTTCTTTTTTGCGAGAATCACGACTCTGAAATGTAGAATGATATAAGAAAACAAGAAGCGATATAATGAAGTGAAGAATAGCGAAAACATAAGCGAAAAACATGAAATACATGAGAGACAAAGCGGAAATGGCTAGGGAGAAAGGAAGGAGTAG
>LS915454.1:712315-779649 GCA_900490955.1 Micoletzkya japonica
TCCTCTCCCCGGGTCAATAGCGACCCGATTCCCATCTACCGTGCGCATGAATGGGTCAAATACATGATCTCAAACCCTTCTTTCCGGGATTCCGAGAAAACCAAGTAAAATTAAAGGGTCATATTTGTTTTATGGAAGTTTCTCATCCAGACCAACACGTCAGTATGATAATCTGTGACACTTTATGTTACCTTTAAGAATGATGAAAAAAGCATGATCGTTGTCCTGAGACCGGTCTGCACATCCTCTAATATATTGCGCACTTACCTCGGTTGTTCCCTTGAGGGGTCTGAGCAGTATCTGGAAGAGGGCATTGATGGCCTCAAGCGATATCAACGGCCGCGCCTCGTTCGTCACCCGGTACAGGCATTCCTTGAAGATGAACAGTTCGCACTTTAAAGGTTCTCAAATAGAGCCGTCGAATCGGGTCTTTTCCATGGTTATCTTTCATGTATTGCATAAAACCAGCAACAACCTGGTTATACCGAAGCAGATGAAAGGTAACCATAAAAAGGACGCGATTCGACGGCTCTATTCTAAAACAGGCCCAGGATCGCGAGGATACTCAAGATCATGGACACCCGCGGGCTGACATGAATGAGTATTTGACACTCAAGACTCCCTCCTTTTGATACCCCTCCACTGTTAGCCCAGATAAACGGTGTAAAACTGTTAAAAAAAAGGCAGTAGTATGGGTGGTAGGCCCATATTTCTTTGCAATTTTACTTTGGTACGTCTATATTTCCTATAAAATGTCAATTGGTAGGCTTGATTTCGTACACTGGTAGGCCCGTTTCTCAAAATATTGCGGGGAAGACAGCCCATGTGCCCTATCAAGCCCTATCAAATGCGGTGATGCCTCTTCCACTACGATAAAGCGCGTAATTGAAGAGATGTGGTGCACACTTGCAGGTCTATGACAGTTTGCGGGTTGTTGTGAACACCAGATTCGACCAGCCTCTTACCGTAAGCCTCCTGTAGTTGCTCGGGGCGATGAGCGGCGCGCTCATCTTGCTGCACAGAGAGTTGAGCACCGGGTGGACCTGGGATGGCTACCGTAATCCCCTGCGATGGCTACCGTAATCCCCTGCGATGGCTACCGTAATCCCGGCGATGGCTACCGTAATCCCCTGCGATGGCTACCGTAATCCCCTGCGATGGCTACCGTAATCCCCTGCGGTGGCTACCGTAATCCCCTGCGATGGCTACCGTAATCCCCTGCGATGGCTACCGTAATCCCCTGCGATGGCTACCGTAATCCCCTGCGATGGCTACCGTAATCCCCTGCGATGGCTACCGTAATCCAATGACACGATAAGCAAACAAATTCCCGCTTTTTTCGTTGCAGCTTTGCCTACGTGCCTTGCGCTAACACATGCCCAGTCATGCACAGTGCTATGCAATTCCCATACCATCCTCGTACGCGTGGCATCATCACAATACAGCTGAAACCCCATAGATGGGCGGGGTTTGCGGGTAGGTTACCGCAGTGACCCTCCCGAAACATAACGTTACGATCGAAAGATTTAGCCAAAACCTTCCTATAGTACCCAATACTTGGAAAGAATATGCAGTAAGCCACCCAACTATAGCGCCTGCAACCGTGCCCATCTATGTGAAAGCCCCTTGCGAGATTACACCGCCCTACCGTAACCCGCTGACCTGGGGCGCATTCCGCACGAGACCCCACCCGCCGCAGCCGGAGAACATGATCATCCAGTGCACGAGTGCCTGCCAAGCCTTCTGCTCCGAAACTTTTCGGGCCTGCAATATTGCAACTATGGCTGATGACAAACGTCCCGTCTAGAGTTCTCTCTTTTTTGACGCTTTTCCCTCGGCTATCTTTCAGCGTTCATGCTCTGTAGGCATAACCGCCGGTATTTATGAAGGTCTGAAACATAGCCGAGAAAAAGCGTCAAAAAGAGAACCCTAGTTATTAGTGCCGTCCGCCGTCTCATTCCTACTTTCGACGATAGAGCGCGAAACGGCACGAAGAGAGTGCCCCGGCGAAGTAGGAAAGCGAACACTGACGGAACTTTTTCGTCAATAGTATACGCCGTAACTGCAGCCCAAACGTGGAATTAGTGTAAAAACCGCTGTTGCTCCGCAATTATCGCACAGAAAAAGGCAAGCGTTGGTAATAATATGCCTGAAGTGAAACGTACCCCATTTCTCAAAACAAAGGATATTAAAATGATTAAAATATTAAAATAATAAAGGGGGGAGGAGAGGCATACATGGGCACGGACCCGACGGTCGGATGGTAGGCCCCCTAGTTTATAGAAAACTTAACTTGGTAGGCGCATTATTATTACTGATCCCACACTTTTGGTAGGCTAAACGAAATACTCGAGTTATTGACTGGTTTGGCCCTAGCTCAAAATAATCGGCGGTAAAGCTGCCCACGTATGGGGGGAGGGGGGGGGGGAGGAGGCGGAGAAATGGCATACCGCAACCGAGTGCATGGCCGTGGGCAGGATCCGGAAGATGCTCGAGCAGAGTCGATTACCAGCAGGAAGGGCCGTCTTAGAGACGAGAATCGAGCCAAAGTTCCGGTCCCGCGCCGGGCTGTCCATCGACAGGATCATGTGACGCGCGAGGCAGGCGAGAATCTAGTGATTACTTATTAGTTATTTATTTAGTTAGTTAGTTTTTTTACTTAGTTAGTCTTATTAAGCCACAGTTTACGGAAGATTTATATATACGCGATCTAATGAATGTAGGAGGGGCATACATGGGCGTGACGCTAGCTAGCGCTAGTGACGCTAGTTAGCTCACACCCGAGGATCATAAAGTAAAAAAGCTTGCTAGGATTGCTGCTTTTGACTAATTCTCTAATTACGGTAGGGTGTGCACTGCAGAGATTCGAGGACACCACTAGCCCATGTATGTAGCTGATCTCACATCAGTCAGCAAGCGCGCGCGAAATTAGCCGATTCACACCTGCAAATCCTCGGGAAACGTTGCGACTCGCAGGAAGACCGGGGCAAGGGCGAGAACCTGGTAGAAAAGAAAGATTATGGAACGAAGAGAGAACTTAAAGGCTTACAATTAGAGCACTCCATTCGGGAGTCTTTCTGACCAATATGTTCCGCTGCTTTTAGTGACG
The DNA here is from genome assembly GCA_900490955.1 of Micoletzkya japonica. NCBI lineage: Eukaryota > Metazoa > Nematoda > Chromadorea > Rhabditida > Diplogasteridae > Micoletzkya > Micoletzkya japonica. The sequence continues at coordinate 715,425 of LS915454.1, forward strand.
AGACGCGTCGCGACTATAGATGATGTATCAAAAAATAAGCATCAAAAGACAGCCGAATGGAACGCTCTACTTACAATCTCCATGTACACCCAAGCGCAAATTCGACTGTAAGTCTCCGCTATCTTACACTACAATAACCACTCTGGTTTTGCGACCCCATACTACAGTAATACTTCTACGCCTACCGTAACCCTCCGGTCAGGTAGTCATAGCCCTACCGTACCTCTTCATTTGCCGCCAGATGCTTTCCCGATTTGTCCAGGTCGAGAAAGTCCCCGAATACTCGCTTCATATCGGCGCTGAAAAGGGGGATTATACAAAAGAAACATTTAATCACTCTACACGTACAAAGTCACTGCATTACTCTTATCACTTCACAAACATAATTACTCGAACAATAGAATTTGTACATCTATGCCCAATTCTGCAATGAACAATGCATTACCGTACCCCCAACAACTTCTAAAACATTACTTTCATGATCACATTTTACATCCAGTTCATCAGAGCGCTCATAAGTAAAGCATGGAACGAAAGCATAAGACACGCAATTTCGACGACGTCCCTACCGTACCCCAATCCGACTTACAGTATCCTCTGCCGCAGCTTTTTCCGCGTGAGACCAGCCAGGGCTCGGGCTTGGAAGGGCCGCAGCCACTCTTCTGTGTCGGGTGGAAGGAGCATCGTGGACGGGTCCACCTCCTGATAAAGCGTATTTGAATATCCTTAGTCTAACCTCTAACCTTAGTCTTACAATTAGTCCAAGGCTCTACAAGAGAAAAGAGCAATGCACCGACATCTTCTAATACGACTATTCGTTCGTTATATTACCTACAACGCTGAAGGACTCTGTAATTTAGCAAAGATTAACTTTAGCAAAAACCCTTTCACAGAGCCTAAAATATAGTCGGGAAACGGCTCACGGTTCCCTCAAAGTTGAGCAGGCTGCTCGGTTCCTCCTCGATCGTTTCCTCCATCTTGCCCCCTCTTATAGGCTCCTCGTCGTTTCGCTCTTCTTCCACGAATCACCTCATTTCCGGATCGCACCTCTGCAACGTATGTAGCACGATCTCAAGATACGCACTTACTGGAACAACATTACGGCAGAAGCCAAATGCTAAGCGCTTGCGGAAAGCAACGCGCGAACCAAGGAACAAGTGGATGCAGACCGTCGCAATTGGAGGTAGATCAGACAGGCAAAATGACGTGCAAGGGAATCATCTGAGAATTATCCTGTTTGTCGTACTGTCAGCACGCCTAGACCAACTTTCCCAGCTGAAATACGATTCAGCTCGCGCATAAAAGGCCGTGCAATCTCCACATCCCAATAGGTCTTTTAATTCCGCGAAAAAAAATCTCATTCCTCAATAATCTGTATACGCCCGTACACGTACGCACGAGGTATGTCACCTAGACGATCGATTCCGGAGGAGATTCCCCACCCGCTACAATAGAGACGGGCGCCATTACCCTCATCCACAAAGCTGTTATCCACTGCTTTCGCGCAACGCACAACGTTATGCTGCGCACAACATGGATTCGTATGCAAAAGTAAGAGAGTGGAAGCGAGAGAGAGCATGGCAATTGGAGAGACGCAGAGGCATTATTCGCAATTTCGGAACGCGGACTGGTAAAACGTCGTGCAAAGCCTCTCCCCCCCCCCACCGTAACGGACCAAAGATCTCAAACCACCCTAGACACAGCGCAATTCGAGAAACTGCCCAGGGCACATTTATAGGCTATACAACGCGTGCTATTATTCAACGAGCGCCCCTATCAACAGTAGACCATTCGATCCGCATACTTATGCTTCAAGCTTTCGGCTACACATAGCATGTTCTAATCTAAAACTGTAGATGCTCGAAATAGTATAATATCAATGCCATGCACATTTCCGTTCGGGAGCCCCTTTTTTCCTCCTCGTCCCTCTCGTATTCCCCCCCCCCCATTCGAGTAAAGTCCCCTTTCCGGTGGACGTTGGGTCACAGCAAACCCCTCACTTTACTACCTCCTTCCAATTTCCGCTAGTGGAGCCGGCCTTTATTCGTGTCCGCGAAATGGAACATTAGAATGAGGCGTATTGGCGGGAAATAACAATTGAGCGAACCTATACAGTGCTTGTAGCAGTATGATACAAAGGGGTGGGACCAAAAGAGCTAGTTGAGCCGCGATAAAGGTGGTGTGTGACTAGAGCAAAAGTATTGGGCAAGACTTGTGGGGTTTGAGAACAAATGGCATAGAGTCATGGCAAGAGGGTGTGAATGAGACTAGAAAGCGGACGATAGATTACAAGAGCTAGGGAAGGGCACAATTATTTTCGAAGGAAAGCGAACGTTGAGAGAGCTGCGCAGTTCTTTCCGCTAACCACCGTGAAACTTCAGCCGGAGCCGGGCTTTAGCCTAAGCTGGCACTTTGCCAAGAGAGTTTCACTGCATTTAGCGGAGGGCGCTGCAAAGATTTCCCAACGTTCCTTTTCCTCCAATAATACTAAAACTGTCAAAAAATGCACCTTCCTTAAAAGGCTTGATTAAAAAAAAAGAAAGCTAATCGCGTTACTTTACTTATTAATGGCTGGAATTTGCGAGCCTCATCTTGACAAGAAAGACGTGGGATTATACAAGAGATTCGGCTAGGTGGCGTGTTTGGCAAGAAAGCTAATAAGCGGAGTGAGAGAGATGGGCAGATTGGATGGGATAGGATGGAGGGACTAAATCCCGGCTATATACATCTCACACGACGACTTCGATATGGCCTGGACAGCGCGCGCAAAAAGCATATGATGACGGTGAGCGGATTACGGTAGCCGGATCCGGGAAGTGACCGGGTCCGGGAGCCGGGAACTATTAGACGGCCGTCTGCGTGCGCGACGCGGTCTTGTGGACGAGCGGGTGTTTGTCGTCGTGCGAGATGGACCGGGCCCGGTCCGTGCCCTTGGCCGGGGCAGAGTTCATTAAGATGGCCGTCGAACGCTCGTCTGTAAATTGGCATAGCCGGATCCGGGATTTAGGAAGGCCACACTTTTCTACATAAATTTTGCCGCCGCGCGTGCACTACAGCGAAGCCTGCGCAACACTAAAGGAGATTAGCGCAAAGCGTCAGATGAAAGCCGGCATGCGTAAACATACGAGGGATACTCGCATCTGGCTTTGCATTTGTAGAGAAAAAAATGCGTGTTATTCTCCGGAATGCCTACGGTTTTGCATTGGCAGCTATTGCGAATGAACTGGGAATATAATAATAAAATTGTAAATAACAGCGGTCGCTAAGATCTCTCGGTAATGTAGACTTATCTTTTGATGGTGTGGCCTATGTGCCAAAAACCACGAAACCCATCGTCTTCCACACATTCCCTCGTCGCATGTTCAGTATGGTTCGTCTTTTGGGTCATTTTCTTGGGCATGTTTCACGCTTCTACAAATACCTGCACACATCTGGAGAGCATGAACAGTGAAACATATTTGTGGGAAAAGGCTCAAAAAGAGAACCCTAATACCCAGTAGATCCCTCCTATTCCCCCCTACCGTATACCGGCCATACGTACCGTACTGCGCCGGTTGCTGCGAGTTCTTCTTGCTGCGCATTTTCCGCTTCGCCGCAATCAGGTCGATCTGCCTTTTAGTACGCGGAATCCGGATGCGCATAAAGCAGCAGACAATCACCACTGAAAACCCACAGTTATCGACACGATACAACAGCTCCTTTCTTTGGAATGAGATTAAACGGCACCAATTTCACATAATTTCACATGTCGCTTTTGTTGTTGTTGGATATCTAAGCCTTGACGGCTCAAAAAACTGCAATCGCGAGCCTAATCGTATATCCGTCCGATCGGACAACCCAATTGATCTACCGTACCCCTGACTTGAACTACCATACCCATGACGAGGAGTACGCCAGAGACGAGGGCGATGAGCATCCACAGACGCAGGCCCGGGGCGACGTACTCGTCGAGGGCCGAGAGCGAACTGTGCTGCGCTGCGTAGTCTCGCTTCTCCATCACGGGCCCTGGATAGGGAATAGTGTTGCCTTGTTGAAGAATAAGCCTCTTGATGAACGCGCTTGAACATAGAATATTGAAAAGAGGCGCTTACTTGTTAGTGCGCATTGAAAAAAAACAAAAGCGCAATAACCAGCGAAAGCAATATAGTTTTAGCAGCAGAATAAAGAAAGCTTTGTAAGGTAGCATTGAAGGGAACTATTGAACGCTAAGCTAATGCAGGAAGCAGAAGCTAGCGAAGCGGAAAACGAGAAATTCAGAAGCGAGGAACCCCCGCAATGTAAACAATTACGAGATTTCAAGAAACCAGTGGAACATCCATGAGAGCCAATGACGTGATCGGACTTTCGTATACTAATTGGGCTCTACATAGAGGCTTAGGGCCAAGCGGGAATGCGGTGAAGCAGTGCAACTAAATAGGGCCCTCCAGGCACACCTATCGAACCCGGAAGCCCATTACACCACGCGTGCGGCGCGTGCGGAAGGTCGAACGCTGTTTCCGGATTTTTGGCTTAATTCACGGCCTCAATTCCGGCTCTGAACTTTCAAAATGATTTTTTATATTTCGGTTTGGCCTCCTTGTTTTGTTGTTTTCTGACTTGACGAATTTTCGCTTTGCAGAAAGTCGGCCAAACTGACGGGGTTCGAGTGCAAGTGCAACGAGAAGAGAAGGATGAACCTGCACACGACCATTCCACTGGTAGGACCAGCTTAAAATTATTTTCAGCTGATTGAAATCGCAATAACACACCTACATTTGTGTTAGCATATAGTATAGACAACCATCAAAAGTTTGGGCAACGACCCTCCTAAAGGGTGAAAAATGCAGATTTTTGTTGAAATTAGTGGTTTTTGCACAATAATTCGATTAAATCTTGACCGATTCGAGAAATTACTCACGTTTCATCAGAAGAACAATACGCGACGAATGGTATATAGATTGTCGCTTTTCGTCCACTTTTGCATGGTTCACTACCTGTCAAGCCGGTTACAGTAGCATTACGGTAAACCACTTTCATGGTCTCATAATTTGGCAATTAGCTAGGCATGAATGGAACTATAATCCCTCAGAAATTTCAGATTTTTCTGAATTTTTGATTTTTCATCCCATCCGTGAACGCCGCCCAATTAAACGCCCCTCTCAAAAATGTCTCTTAACATGGGTACGCTGCTTAGGATAGTGCGGAGGGTATTCAAGTTCATGGTTGTCGTATCAAGTTTGCGTAGATTTACGTAAATTTGTGAAGAGTTGTAACCCATATATGGTTACCATATACATAGCCGATATATATGATATACATATATCATGATGATGAAAATGAAAAAAACTACTAAAAAAAACTAAAATGACTGAGGTAGGTGTCGAACCTAATTGATCAGGTAGAGGAATGGCCTCCACCTCACCACCGCAAGACCTTGTGATAAATGGTCGTGATTGTAAGGATTCAGCCTGCGTAAATTTGTGAAGAGCTCTAGCCCATGTATGGCGGACGACGTCAGTGTTGAAGGATTTTTGCAGAATGAACTCCTGGATCGATATGCAGCCATCGAGAAGCATCAGATGGAGCATCCCGTGGCGTTGGACCTCGAACCGCCTCCTAAGCCACCTGACTACGTGAGTTGATTGTAGACGATGACCATCCATAGAAGAACACGGTTGCAGGTACTGTGGTTGGGGAAGCCTAGTGCAAAAGCTTTTGCAAATATTTGTGGGTAGGCTGCTACCGAAGACTATCTTGACTAGATTTCTAGATCATTATTTATGAGAGCTATGCGAAAGTGAGAGGGTAAACTATGCGAAAGTGTTTTGGTCATGCTTACAATTAGTCATGACTGACTGGACATCTAACATTTTAGGGGTAGTTATCTTTCTATTTGCTTTCATAGTATATCTGTTTCAGGTGAGCACCGGCAAACAGCGCATCTTCACACCTCCTCTACAGGTCTGTTACTTTTCCCCTCACTTTTCACAACTGCGTCGATCCAAACGTTGATTTGCTACTACCCTGAATCATGCGTTTGTTCTGCTTGTGGCTGATTTTCGGACTATCAAGTTCTGAGCTAAATAATTTCGTATTTTGATGTGCAGGTGCAGCGAAACAGCTTTCTCTACGGCCGCATTCGAGAGATTTCGAGGGAAACGTCGGTGAAGAAGGTTCGTATTGCGTGTTTCCATAGGTGGGCATAGTTGTAGCTACCGTGGTTGGGTAGCTTACTGCAGAAAATTTCGCCAGTATTCGGTAGACTGCTGCAGAAGAATATTTAGACAATATTTATCGTTATTTGTGGGAGAGCCACTACAGTAATCTACGAGCAAACCCTGCCCATCGTTTCAATATGCGTCATAGCTTCAGTTGGCGATTCTCGGCTGTGGCGAGCTGTCCTTCGAGAAGTACTGCATGGATTGCATTGCCGATGCCAAGGTATCTTACAATTGTACAAAATTTTCGAGTTTTTCTTTCAAGATTTGAATTTCCCTTCTGGTATTCGTGCTGAGCAATGCATGCCTTTGCAAAATCAGTAGCTCTGAACCTCAAAATATGATCAGAAACGCTGCACGGATGCGATACCTCGGGTACCGTAACCCGATCCATTCCCAGGTCCAGCGCATCATCTCGGTTGACATTGATGTGCAGGCATTGTCGAAGGGAGTGTACTCAACGGAGAATGCGATTGAGGAGGACAACTCGATGACTAGGAGGAACGCGTTTCCGGTCCATCTGGAGGTTTACAAGGGTAGGCTGCGGAGTTGTGCCATTAATTATACGCTAGTTATTATTAATTTTTATTTTATTTTTTTTATTTTTATTAATTATTAATTATACGTTAGTTTTATCCAGTTCAAAAAAAAGATAAAACTTTCTCTCTCTCTCTCTTCTCTACAAGGGTAGTCTGCAGATTTAGCGGACTACTTGGGCACTTACCTGACCTTCGGGTTCTAGGCTCAAACTATTTTATTTTTCGAAATTTGCTTTAGTAAGCTTCAGATATTTCATTTTGTATAGCTGTTCGTCATTTCTTTTCATAGCTAGGTTCTCAATATGATTGGGAAATTTGCTCGTATGCGGTAGACCACTTTACGGAGCCTTTTTTTTTGGGCCGTTTTAGAGCTTGATTGTTATTCCAATCAGTTAGTATTAGGATATTTACTAACTGATTCAGGATATTAGGATACTGGTCACGGTTCCAAGATTTTTATCTTTTCAAGGTTTTGTTTTATTAGAAAAAAAAACGTTTAAATTCAGGAGACATCGTCAATCCCTGTTCCATTTTGTCTGACGTAGACGTAGCCTGTTCGACTGAAGTGTGAGTTTTTACCTTTTTCTTCTTCTTCTTCTTCTTCTTCTTATTTTTTTTCTGTTTCCTTTCACTATTGACGAGAGGCACACCAAGTTTTCAATAACTCTTCATATCCACATAATAAGGTCCGTTTCTCTAGTATTGACATATGTGAAATAGAGATGTGCATGCGCGTTTTTTGGTCTGTATGTTACTTTTGGTGTATGCGTTACGCTGTTTTTGGTGTCGAGACGCGTTGCGGTTACGAATGATGTGCAGAACTGTAATGTGAAACCTTGCCGACCATCAGCCGTCATCTCTCATTTCTTATCTTATCTCAACCACTGTCGTATCTCTTAAGATATCGCGAATTCTTTATCACCAAGATACTGCAGCGGCACTCTTATCTCTGGGGGAGGGGGGGGGGGCTTATCTTATCATATAACAGATATCGCTCCCTTAGTTCCCTTATCTTATCGTGCAATTAGCGAAATCGAATCAGCCGAAATCAGTGTGTTATCAGGAGAAATCGTATCTTATCTTATCTTATCTTATCAACCGGTGGTCCCCGTTGGTGAGATTTCTTCAGTTTCTTCAGTTTCGACGCTTATTTCGCGCCATACATGGGCTGTTCTTGTCTCCAAATATTTCTCCACCTTCCCTTACACAATGCGAGGAAATCCAAAGCAGCCTTACAAGCGTTTTACACAATGAATCTCTAGTGCGGGCGCCCCATGCTAACGTCCGATCGGACAATCGCGCCCATGTATGCTTCGCGCGCTCTTCTTTTCTGATCTTTTAGAGGTTAGATTCTACGATCAAAACCGATGACACGTTATTCTATGGAGAGTTAGGCGCAACCATGAGAAACTAACCGAAGGTCATGCGATGATAGGTTGTAAGATGTTCAGAATCGAACATATGGAGCTCGAGACTGCTACTACGCTGTTGAAGAATGTTCTGGAGAAGGTATGACGCATGTTTGATAACCGTTTCGAGGCTTTTCTTTAATTGTTTTACTTTTTTTTATTTTTATGACCTTATATTCGTTTCTAAGTTACCTTTCAGATTCACCCAAAGGCCTACATTCTCTCGACGCCGAACACTGAATACAACAAGGTTGGGCATTCCTAGCTAGCAGGTTCCTACAGAATGCTAATAAAGGGCAATGAATACTTTCTTAGTGCTTTCTCGCGTAGTGCTTAGTGCTTAGTGCTTTCTTAGTGATGAGCGCTTTCTTAATTAGGAGCAATTCCAGGATTGGGAGGAGATGATTTTTTTAAGGTTTGGGGTATGGACGGGCAGTTCCGGCACGACGACCACCACTTTGAGTTTACGAGGGACCAGTTTAGGGAATGGTCAGTCGGCTATTCATTATTTGCTGAGCTAATGGGAGGGGTTGAGGTGGTCAAAACATTCACATAATATTGCCTTTTCTCTAGCTTTCGTTGAAAATGTTCTGGTTATAAATTAGAGTTGTGCAGACCGGTCATTTGGGTCAATATGTTTCATTGCTTTTGGCGACGACGGTTAAGAATGATTCACGAAACATAATCATTGTATTCACCTGCACATCTCTATTATTATAAATACTAGGGGTTGATTAAAATAATATAATAAAAGATTTGCAGGCTGCAAGCCAACGTCCATCCACCATACACCTACGAGATCCACTACGTGGGCAGTCTGGAGGGTACGGTAGCCATCGTTCATGGCCAGAGCATGCGATTCGGGTCTTTTTGATGTATATGTTTCATACATCATTCATAACCGCGACGCGTCTCGTCACTAAAATCTGTGAACATATTGGTAAAAAATACCCGAATGGAATGCTCTATTCATGGCCAGAGCATGCGATTTGTGTCTTTTTGAAGATTGTGCTTCACGATCAGTTGATAATCAGATAGTGGCTTGTTATTCCATGGAAGGTGAAACGAATCATCAAAAAGACACGAATCACATGCTTCATTCATGGCCCAATCTAATATTAACTCTCCCGCTTTTCTACATTATGGTTATATGCTAATGAGGTTGTCGGTAATGCATTGTTAGGCATCTCGTCAACAATTATATTTAGCAAATATTTATATTTGTAGAGCACGAGGAGCTGGAAGGCGCGACGCAATTTGCGGTCATTCGGAGGCCCGGGGACGAGAGTGGACGGACGATTGAGGAGTCGGAGGGCGAGATGATCTACGCTAAGGTGGGTGCGGGGCACACTCAATGCTAAGCGGTGAAACTCTCCTGGCAAAATGCCAGCATAGGCTAAGAAAACGGCAAAAATTCACGTTAGGCTTAAAAACGCGCCGCTCCGGCCGGAGTTTCACGGGCGGTAGCGCAGTTCGCTGTAAGCATTTCTAAACGCTCCTTTTCCTGCAATAATATTAGTGGAGCTGAAGTCGTAAGCGAAGGATACAAGGCTGAGTAGATATATTATCATTATTTTAAGGCACTTATCATTAACGTGAGTCAGGCTTCTTAGAAATAAGGGGTGGGCGGCTGATCTTTGCTAATTTGTAGTTTAATCTTTGATCTCTGCCCCCTCCTAGGTCGGTGACCTCATCTTCCCCAATGGCTGGTCGCACATCTTCGAGTCCATTATCGTCGCGGCCTTTCGCGACTTTATCGCTGACTTCCCCTTTGACCAGAAGGATTGCGTGGTAGGCGGTGATCTTTGATATTTCGTTGTATGGTATGATCTCTGACCTTTGCCAGAGAGTCGTTGTAATCAATTGTAATCCACAATATCCTTCAATTTTTCATGTAGGCGGCCCTACAGTAGGCCTTTCCGAAATTTGGTTGCTATGTGATCTTTGATCTCCGATGATCGTTGACCTTTTAGTCTATCGGCAACCTACACGCGTGGCGCATTCCGCTCTCGGCGGTCCTGAAGCGATTGCCCCAACCGCAGCTTACGGTAGACGAGGGAGAGGCGATGTAAGTGGGGGGAGAGTACGGTAGGGGAGAGTAAGGGATACGGTAGCCGGTGATATTGGAAATAGGCAGCAACTCCAGCTCTAATATAATATATATATATATAGCAACCGTTACAATTTTTTTCTTGTATAATAAACGATGGTCAGTTTCAATGCATTTAGCTTCAAATGCTTTTTTTTCCGAGTGAAGAGTGAGAGGGACAGAATTATGCAGGGTGGAGCTGTCGACGATCTTCCACGCGGTGGTGTCCCGGTCCCACATGCCGGATACGGACGAGCCGGCTCTGGCCGTCCTGTCTACCGTAACCCGAGACCAGGCACTCGCGGCCATCAGTAAGCTGTTCACTTGAATCTATTGATTTTTTTTGCCGATTTTCACTCGACACTCCTATCTATATGTATAAAAGCAACAGGTAGCTCCTCGATTTGTTGACTTTCGCTTAATGGTAGTGCCCCTCAGGAAATGCTCTATTATCGTTCCGTTTTATACACGCCATCGTTCCATTAGCTGTGAATTATATTTGCGATTGTGAATGCGTTATTAATATATTGAAGCATGCGAAGACCTTACTTAGGTTTGTAGAGAATGCAAGTTTTTTTTGTTTTTAATTCGAGGTTCAGGGGTGTGCCCGGTCCACGGATACTCTGTAGCTCAAGGTGATGAACCGGAAGGCTAGGAGATTTCGTGAGGCCAGCGTTAATTGTAAGAAATATGCAAATTAGGGTTCGGGATTCGGGCAAATCTCTCATGGTAACAACCATCATAAGCCCGAATAGCGGATTCTCAAGAAAACTGCGTTGTCTCAAATATTTTTTCCAAGAACGCGAGGCGAACTGGTGGTTTGAGGCAATGCAGGTTTCTGTGGTATTTTCAAGATTGATTGCTTGTTGTTGTTTTGTTGTCGCTCCGGTTGCTGTTGATCTTTGATCACCGCTTGCCTTTCCTATTTATTCCTTAATTCTTGTCGGGACCATGACTATTCCACCGGGATGTCTATTTGTGCCTTGTTGGTTATAATAATAAAGCATGTATGACTTGTCTAGCGTTACAAAACAAGCGTTCTCTTTGAAAGCTTCTTCAACACGACCGTTTAAATCGGCATCAAAACTAACCACGTTATCAGCAGGCAAAAGCAAAGTTCTGTCCCATAGTTAGATGCAGATCGTGATCGTACATGATGCAGTCGAAGCTAGATCGGTAGTTTTCAATTTCAATTTCGATTCAATTCCATTTCTTTTGATCTTTTTTCTATTTCTTTTAATTCTCATTCATTTAATTCTACTATCAATTTCACGGATTCAATTGAGGAAAGCTGATGGAAGCCACGCTCAGATGATCTCCTATCCATCCGTAATCAACAAGAGCAAAGTTGCGGCAGTCGGAGCGACGGTGTAGAATCACCAATATCACAGGCCTGACATAGCACATCTCTGCCATCTATCATGGAATTGTCGATTCCACTTTCCCCCTCAATCCTTTCTCCGTCCTAGACATAGGTTAACAACCTCCTTACAATTAGGCTGCTAAAATTGTCTCGCTTTCACGCAAAATTGAGTAGCTTTGAGCCGTAGGCAGGTGCTCTGGCTTTCCTCCTTATTTAGAGGGGAGAGCTGAAGCAGGCGTGAGTATCTATATACCCCAAGGCTTGAAATTATAATTCCTACAGCATCGATTTAGTTAGCTTTACACTATTTTCTGTTAGATTCGTCTCATTTTTTAGTTATCTATCTAGTTCTTGTGCTGATTATGGTGCCTTCCTGCACTCTGAGCATCAGGAACCCCTTCTGTTTATTCGTCAAAACATATGTTTCACACGCCTAATAAATATAGAGTCGTAAAAGAGCAATTATTGTCAATCTAAATATTTGCGGCTTTCGTGAAATGTCAGATCCGTCGTTACTAGTCAACCCATTTTTTTGGCAATTTTCGAGCGATCTCTGTCTCTCTGTTTCTCCTCGTTCTTCGCGCTCTCTCGCCCATTTTGATGATAGCCCCGCAAGTCGCACTCCGGTTATCGTTGGGGAAAATGGTCCGTCAGTTGCCTCATTCCCGCTTCCGACGAGAGAGCGATGCGGTAGTCCAGACGAAGTAAGAATGAGTTTGTAGGCGGAACGTTTTCGGCAATAATATAGAACATTGCCATCGTAGTCACTATGATGTTCGACATGCTTCAAGCATGCGAAGCGCCGTAGGCTAAATATCATAGCAAGTTGAATAGTGCGAGAAGACGAGGGAAATGAAGAGAGAGAAACAGAGTGGTTAGTGCAAGGCCTTCAGACGTTGAAATTGTGACATATCAGCTCTTTGAGTGAAGTCTGCTGGCATGTTAGCTAGGAAATCGTTGTGTTTCCTAGCTAACATGCCAGCAGGCTTCACTTTTCGATATTCTTGATCTATGAGAAAGCGAGCGTTCTTATAGTTATATGAAGAAGAAAACACGATCTATAATCGCATTCCTGTAATGCAGAGACGAGAGCAGTGTCAGCGTATTCATTTGTTAGTAAATAAGTGGTTATAGTGGATTTAAAAAGATCCCCGTCGGAAAATCATTCCGAATATCGAGCGAGAGAGTGTGCAAAAGTGAGAGAATTAGACGCATTTTGGAACGGAAGAGAAACTGACGGATCGCCGTTTATTTCACTATACTGCAAGCGGTGTGTCTTTCTTTTCAGTCGACTAGTCATGTAATCTCTACTTCATAGCTCTCCTTCAGCCTTCCCATAGATATCCAACTGTGGGGTTGTTTCTTGATTTCTCTCAACTCGACTCAACTTTGCCAGTTGTCACCGAGAGCGAATGTGTGTTTACACTATGTGTGACACGGAGGGGGGGGGGATAAGTGGCTGGGGTGGGCTATTGGTATCCGGGCGAAGTAGAGTTCGCGAATCGGATCATCACTCTCGACAACCTTTGGATGCCCTATAAGCTAATACAAAGCAGACCTCCGAAAGCGCTCCTGCATAGCCCTATGTATCTAGATAGTCATATATGGAGAGATCAAGCTCCAACGTTGGTCAATCCCCGTTCGCCACAGGCCGATCTAGGGCATAGAACCATTATTGTCGGTCCTCGTATTCAAAAGTTCGTTCCGCGCTTTCTTGCTTGGACTTGCTTTATTTAGCGTAAGTGCTCAGCCAAAAGTGTGCAAATAACCAACGGAAGACGGGAATCATTACCCGTCGGAACGCAAACTTGAATGCGAGGATCGACAATAAAAAATATGCAGCCATAAATAAGCACGGCGCTCTCGCGTCGTGGGAAAAACCCTGGAAACATCTGCCTCAGGCTAACTCAGTCACAGTCCTCCCACAGGCGCTTGCCGGTCAACAACGCTGAATCCCGATCTTTTGGTTTTTTTTTGGTTTTTGGTTTCAAAGCCTAAAAAGCCAAGCTTTTTTTCGGCTTCGAAACCACAAACCTACCCTTGTAATGTTGAGGAAAATGTGGTCCGTCAGTGCTCTCATTCCTACTTACCGCGCTACTTTTCGCGCTCGAGAGAGCGAAGCGGGGTACGAAGAGAGTCCGGACAGAGTAGGAATTACGTTTACAGATGGAACTTGTTCGCCAATAATATGCATATTTATCGCCGTCTTCACTTTTCTGACATATCCAGTCTTGTCATCAAAAGGGAGGTCGATAACACTGATTCCTTTTTGCTTTTAAGTTTTTTTTTATTATTTTTTTATCTTTTAAGATTTAAAGATCAATCAATCGCTTTCGCACATGCCCAATGTACGGGGAACGAATCGACAGATTTTTTTCCACCCTATAAATCTATCGATCCTCGACTAGGAGGCTGTGAAAGTATGTGAATCCTATGTTCTCCCCTTCGGAAACGACTGAGAATGAGATGTCGCGGAGTAGTCAAGGGATAGGCCAGGTGTTACTAGATCCTCTCCTTCCTCTCCCTCTCCCTCTCCCTCTTTCTCTCTCCCCTCCCTCCATCCCTCCCTCTCTCTCCGAATCCCCTTGTCATATCACCCTCAAGTCGTCTGTTGTGTTCATACGCCGTGTTCGACCCGCTATTTGAGAGTAAACACAGTTTTTTCCGTAAACATAGGCTTTATTGAAAACATGAAAAGTAAGACCAGTGAATAGTGAAGCACTGCACTTTCAGTATGATGCAGTTCGGGAAACCACCATTGCAGCAAATCGGCCATTTCATCAACCCTTATCATACAATTAATTTTGATGAAACGACCGCTTTCAGGTGGTTTCCCTTAATTTCGCGAGAGGTTGAGCTACCCTGATCTATAGTATAGTAATAAACCCGTCCGTCAGTTTCTTTGATTCCAAAATGAGCCTAATTCTCTCACTTTTGCGCACTGTCTCGCCAGATATTCGGGATGATAAACTGACGGATATTGTTCATTTCACTGTATCGTTCATCTTTCAGTGCTAGTCATTTCCGTCCAAGTGATGGCTGAAGTCTATGACGCTTGAAATGCCGTGTCGCGCGCCCTTTATCAAAAATGTCTAAATAATGTCAATTTAATATGTAAATTGTCAATTAATTAGCATATTTCAGTCCTAAGTACATGCTCAGGCACCTCTCCCTCCTCCTCGGATGTTCGTCTCCCTACGTCGCCCACGAGGTTGTTGAGCGACAGGTATAATACAAATAACAATGATATCTCAGAAGAATGATGACGCAGGCTGACAGGCTCAGGCAAAGAGTTATTATTATTGAGAGCTTAGGCATTATTGAATTAACAGCTCCGCCAGTAAACGCCATTCCTACTTTGCCAATACTCTCTCCGTACCGCTTCGGGCTTTCGTCGGAAATAGGAATATGGAAAAGTGAATGACGCGTTTATGTACATACAAGCGATATTCGTTCGATTTTATGGTTCGAAAATGGTATCAAGCATGGAGCCAATTTTTGGTCAAGTTACATCGCAGACGTTCCAGTGGAAAATCCTCTCTTATATTGAGTGTCCACGGGTCGTTATCAGATAATCTCAGTTTCTCTCATAGAGTCACAATATTCAAAATGTTAAGCTAACGAGCAGCTAATATGCTTGGAATGCAATGCTTTCCGTGCAAGAGTTCCCACCGAATTCAGGGCTACTTTTCGCTTAACATTTTGCACTACTGCCAGAACATTATGGAGTAATTAGCCTCTACACGGTGCCGAACAACCCGCTTCATGGCCATTCCCTCATTCCCACCACCACCAGATGACAACGCGTGCACACGGGAACAACGATTATAACGATGGGCGCGAAGTCGTTAGGGAGGTGTCCGTGCAAAAAGCCCGCATTATGAGGGACGATGGTGAATTTACGGCTTTGACGTCGTATTACGACCAAGTTCTCAACGAGGGGGGATATTAGGGGTGAAATGTGTGGCGATGTATCCCTCGAATGTAGACCTCCTGAGTCGCCTTCTGAGCGTTCTAGGTAAATGTAATGCCTATTTCCATTCTTCTCTTAGAAACACTGGGTTCTAGTTGATGATTTGACCCCCTTGGGATGCCTGTTCACTGTTAGCAGGTCGTTTCATCAAACTAGAAGGAATGACTATTCTACCGTAATCCCCTAATGACTATTCCACCGTAATCCGTAGTAATTATTCTACCGTAACCCCCCTAATGACAATTCTACCGTAACCCCCTGATCCCCCCTTCAGGAGCGTCGTTACTCGCTGCGGTCCGAGATGCCGCACTGCTTTCGGCTGTGCAGGGACAAGGCGGAGACCAGTTCGGTGAGTGAAATTGATTGATCAGTAAACATCGTGCTTTTATAATCCTATAAAAAGCATCGTTGAACTATTAATAATTGCTGTTCTGGAACGCTTTTGATGATAAAAACATTTTAGTGACTTGCTAACCCCCAATAATTCGTCTTACATTCCTACCGGCCGCGAAGGAAAGCGTCTTTATTTGGAATCCCACTGTTTGCCTTTGTTTTCGGCGAAACCAAAGAAAACACGCTTATACGTGCGGAATCTGAAAGCATGCGACCAGGGACAGGAAGATATTCATCTATCCCTGAGCATAGACTTATTATAAAGTGCTCTGCTATACATCAGCAACAGCAACAATCTTTGACATCGTGACTTTTGAGCGTGCGAGTCACGCAATCTATTGAAGTTGGTTCAGCAGGACAATACAAATTATACACTGAAGCTTCAGCGTTACTTTGAACCTCTTGTAAGAGATCCATGCTCGGTAAAGGAACCAGTAAAAAAAGTTCCAGCCAGCAAAACAATAGGATGGCTTATTGTTAGGCTAACGAGCAAACCGAACGCAAATGGAATGATCACTGATGTTCGAGTGTTGCCGGTTCTTGCTCATGATGCTCCAAGATATGCGACACTCTTGGCTGCTTCACTATCTCTCTTTGTTTCTATAAGCTTAGGCGCGTTGTTTGAGCCTGGGTTCTAGGGGGGGGATAGATGGAATTCGGGTAGAGCACGTCTTACTCGCTCGCTCTCTCCCAGGGCTGATAGAATTACGAAGGGGACGGTGAGGTTACACACTAATGATACTCTACCTTCGCTACTTCCGTTCAGAAGTTATTTTAGATACGAGCGCTATCTATCATTCGACCTCTCCATTTACGCGAAAATGCTCAATATATTCCCCAAGCCGCTAGGGAAGCTCATGTGTTGACATTTTCAGCGGTTTATCTACGATTTTTCGTGCTACGTTGCGCGATACTACGTAAGCAATGTTTTCTGAGCACTATATGACCGAAGACTATCGGAGGGGAACCAGCCATTTCACCAGATTATCTAGGCTTACAAAGTTTTGCGAATGGTGAAAGGGTTGTTTCCGGCCGATACAACTGTTAAATGTTCCTTGTAAGACGAGCACAGACCATCCCGTCCCTCACAATTAGAGTGCGAAAATACAAATACATTTGCATGCTCTCCATCTCTCTTCCTCTTCATGCTTTCTCGCTCTTTTCCTTTTTCGATCAAGTTATTATATTCGTTTTCTCTACTCACAATTCCCCTCAGCGTTCAAGTGTTTTCGTGCAAGAGTTCGGTCTTCGTGCAGTCATCTATCTTCTGTCCGCTCCCCTGTCCTCCCCGAGAACAATCCCAAAATGCTTGTCGAATATGCGTACCTAATGTAAGCGTATCCACGTACTTTTCGTAGAATTCGAATAATATGCATCATGCGCATTAGGGTCGTCGACAAAGCACGATAAGCGCATTGTGCGTGCGTAGGAAAAATTGAGAGTCCTGACGAAAGCGAGCCTTTGTTAACAGGGTTTATTGTCCTCACAATCAGAGTAGTTACTTCAGTGATGCCGGGCAACTACCTATATTGATAGATACGCACTTGCAAGAGCACTTATGCGCATGTCTTCCGATCTCTGCTGTTATATACAATATAATAATATATTATTTCGTTTACTATAAACTGCGAGTAGTGTTGTGCCCATTGTCAAGTGAGGAAAGGCTGGGAGCGAAGCTACAGCTATTTTAAGCGCATCCGAATATATTAACATTATGGGTTGGTACACCTATCCTACGCTGTACCAACCCATAATATTCCTAATATTCAACAGCTTCAGCAATTTTATGCTATGTTTCCATCTTCTACTAGGTTTCAGTAGCAATAGAGCGGCCGATCCCAGCCCGGAAGCACAATAGAAATGTCGAAAACGCTTCATTTTTCTTCTTATTGTCAGACGAAAAGTGTCCACGAAGCGCCTCCTTTTTCCATAAGGAATAGCGCCAGACAATAGGCGCAACTCCTCCTCCTCCTCCTTCCCCTTCCTTGACTCTTCCCCCCATTTACGCGCATAGATACCCCGCTTACCGACGTTGCCTTTCATTCTCTTCTCTCCTGGCCCTTCCCACTCATTCCACAAGAGAGGACCTCCGCTCGATCGCCTTTGTTTGCGGCTTCTCAACGCAATATCACCCACCGACGTGGGCGGACCCGTGACATTAACCTATATTGCCCTTCATCCCGAACCCCGCCCGTATATAAGCCCTTTGGGCTAGCAAGCTAAACGGCGCGGCAGTCAATTACATTTTGCAATAGTCATCATCGCTCAGGCTAGATAGAGGAGTCCTGCTGTTGACCCGTTTGGTGCCTTCCTTGTAGTTACGGTTGACGAACACGTTCCGTCAGTTGTCGCATTCCCAATTCGGACGCTAGAGCGAAGCGGAGTGAGGAGAGTTTGGACAACGTAGGACTGCGTTTACTGGCGGAACTTGTTTCGTCAGTAACATGCATAGGGGGTACCCCTTAGGCTCTATAACCGTGGCAGCCTCCCTGCTGCCACGGACGCCAATCGAGCCTTGTCCGGCCACCGTTGTTTACTCGCACGTCAAACAATCAGCCGGCCAGAAGAGGAGGATGCCTCTTGTTGTCTCGTAGATAGCATACGCAGAATGCGGTCTGTCGCGCGCGCGCGCCACTCTGGACCAGGATGACAGACTCCCCTAATCAGACAGCCAAGACAGACGCACTCAGTCACCCGCGGCACATGTCTATATGTCCAGGGCGGCCCGTCAGCGCCACGTCGCCTCAGGCGATATTTGTTGTCAGCGTTCCTCCGTCCCGCTCTTATTGCCAGAGCCGAAAAACCACGCCATCTTTGCGTATTTATCATGCGAGTCTCCGCCTGCGGTATGTATAGCCTCTGCGCGCTATACCGCTCTATCGCTGCGTGGAATTCTGCGGTACAAGAGGCTGCAAAGGGGCTGCAACGAAACTGCGAGAAGCCGTTTTCCACTGCAACTGACTGACTCGCGTGGCCGCGTGGCCCTGTTCTCGTTATTATTTGCAATCTCTCCACTCCTCCTTGGAGCATTCCACTCGGGCCTTGTTGACGAGTACGTTTCGCTGCTTTTGGTGACGAGCGGTTATGAATGATGCAAGTATAGTGGATTAAAAAGATCCCCGTCGGAATATCATTCCGAATATCAAGCGAGAGAGTGCGCAAAAGTGAGAGAATTAGACTCATTTTGGAACGAAAGAAATTGACGGATCGGTTTATTCCACTATATATACCTCAACAAGACCCGCATTGAATGCTCCACTCCTCGTACCCCCCCCACCCTCTCCGTTCGTTCGCTCGTGCATTGTCTTCATGTAGAACACGTCGCGGGTCTCGAATTTCTCCCGCTATTTTTATGTCGTTCATCTGTCTGTCTGTCTGTCCTCTTCTATGGCAAAAAACCGCGCGTTGCATGCTCGAGTTTGCTCAACCTTTTCGACATGTTGCGCCTAGTAGTCGGTTTTCTTCTCTATTTTCGAAGTCTTTCCGATTTTCATTTTGCTACAATCTCAACGGGCATGAGCCGAGAACCACTATCGAATGCCATAGCTCGGTCACGATCAGCGAGAGAAGGTGGTGAATGAAGAGCAAGAGAGTTGGAGAGATGCAAAGGTTCCTGCTTGTCGGGCTTGCTCTACTTATAGTTTCATTCTTGTAGTTACCAGTCTAGCCCGCTCAAGCACTGCGTGTCCACGCATCTCCTTCATTTATCTCCGGTCGCTCTTCTGTTCCTTTGTTCGTTGTCGTGCAGACTCCTCGTCTCTTCCTCACCGCACGTTTCCCCTGGTCCTGCTAGGTAGTTCCGACTTTGCGCTGCTTTTTCTGTGAACAGCTGACACGAAACATACTAGCTGCGGTTATAATTGTCATTCTTCCAAGACCTGCGAACCCTTCCCCGTGTCCCCCACAGTGTTCTGACAACAGCGAAAATGTTAAGCGAATGAGATGCCGAAAAATAACCCTGATTTCGGTAGGAACGCTCGCACGGATTTTACCGTATCCTGAACATTTTGGCTCGTTCGCTTAACATTTAGAACACTGTGCCCCATGCTCCCGTCTCAAAGGCCCGTTTCCAATCTCGCGTATCCCCGCATCATTCGCTCTGCTTGCCGTCACAAGCGCCATATTCTCATCCCCCCCCTCGCGGGTCCTCTCCCATTGTTTTCGATCTCTCCGCGTGCCACTAGAGACACGCGAAACACTCGCCCAAAGGATGTATGCCCTTTACTCCGAGGTTATCGAGTACGAGGTGAGCTTGAGCAAGTCCTCTTTGTCCTTCTTCTATCAACACGAAAACAAAGGGTTCACCAGCACTTGTATCTAGTATGTTGCATGCAGGTTTCACCCGATGGGCAGTAGTAGTAGCTGCTTGTAAAATATACTTCTACAAATACTAGGGTTTGAAAACCAAGCGCGATTAGCGTATTTATCGCCTGACTCTCTTCATTCTTTCATGCTCCTCATCACTCTCTCGGTCTCATAATGCAATTAAAAGGCTTGGTTTTCAAACCCTAACAAATACTTCTATATCACTTGAATATTACTCTGATTCCTGACGTGCGAAAAGATTTACCAACCGGGTTATTCTACTATAGAGCAGCATGTCGTTGCTATCCGAGGCCATCTCTAAGCCTCGGCTGCATCACAATATTGTGAGGGCCTCCTACAAAGAGATGATTGATGCCCGGATCGAGATAAACAGCGCGAACTTGCTGACTCGGCCGGGCCCACCCTCAGGAACACGCATATAGATAGATACACCACGTTCACTCTGCGACGCCTTGCCACAACATGTCACAACATGTCAGAGGACCTTCTCACAGCACAAAGCTTAGAGCAGGGTATGTGTAAGAGCTTCTAACCTAGAGGCCCCTAGAACACAGTGTTCTAAATGCTAAGCGAACGAGCCAAAATGCCTAGGATACGGTGTTTTCCGTGCGAGAGTTCCTGCCGAAATCATGGTTATTTTTCGTCATCTCATTGGCTCAGCATTTTGACTGTTGTCAGACCACTGTGAGAAGGGCTGATACTGGCGGGCGGTAGGGACACGGCGTCATGTTCGAATACGCTTCACCGCGCCTTCATCTTGAGGGGATGGTAGCGGGAGTGGGAGTGCGATACAGGCAAATATAATAGTGGGCCGATTATGATTATAGTTCCTGCTCACAGCTCAACTCATCACAGCCACTTCCCGCAGCGCAAACCCGAATGTGCGAATGGGTATGTGATATCTAGCCGAAAAAATGTGAGATCCTGGTTGCCGTCGCTCTCCCCACTCATCTTCTCGTCGAGCCGCCTGCCTTCCGCGTGTCTTGATTGTCTCCCCGGGGCATCATCGTCCCGGCATTACGCGAACACATTTGACGGACCCGCTGACGGACCGCCCTCCTCCACACTAGTGAGACAAACCACGAGGAGAGGCGAGGGTTCGGAAGATCGGAAAACGTCCCAGCTGACAGTCCCGATCTGTTAACTGAATCATTCACGTCTATTTCTTCTCTTCTTCGATGAAAACGTTTGTCGTGAAGACTGCTTTATTATGAAGTGGCTTTTCAACGCTGCTCAATATCTTTATGAAAATTCATCGTAGGCTCATGCAAAATTGACGCGTACTGGATGATCGTTCTTGAAAGATAGGAGGGGATTCAACTGGTGAAGCAGTAAGCCGGTGTGGGTGTCTTAAGACCCCTAGGATCACTCAAGACTGAGCAGCCAGTATGTTGCAACTCATACCCATGACAGCTTCACATACCCAACACATGTGATGTGCAAGCCAAGCATGCTATAGCTATGCGTATATGCGTTTGTCGTTGTTGTGCTTTCGGTAGGTAGGCAGGCAAGACTCTAGCCTCGGAAGCGAGAGCCTTTTCTTGCCCCCCCCCCCCCCTCTCCCCGAGGGGTAAGTGGAGTATGCACGACGGGGGTAACCGAACGCCAGTCCCGCGGACACCTTGACTCCCCGGAAATAGCCAGCTTGCGACGCGAAATCGAAGCTGAATACGAATCGTACAAGAGGCATCCGTCCCGATTAGGGAACACTTGTGGAACACAGGCCGGAGCCGTCTCCATGGAACCAGCATAGCGACAGGACAGTATTTTAGTGTCCTTTTGTCTTCCCGGTTTCTGGTTGCCGCAGTCCAGGGAGGCTTTCAAGGCCTTTTTTGTTGTTAAACTTTGTGAGCACGGTGGTTAACAAAACGCGCTACAGCTCTGGTAACGAATACTATCCTCCAACAATAGCATTGGAAAGCGCATTCCTTTGTGTTTCTACATCTTGTAGCTATGCTTTCTCAAACAGTGGTGCACTACCTAGCTGGTATCTTAGCTGTTCTATGTTGTATGCAGTGGTTCACAGAAACCAGCGGCTCTCTGATAATGAGAGCGCAATAACCGCAGCAGATGGTGCACTGCACAACGCGCTGCTGCCCTTTCCCTTCATCGCCCTTCATCTCCATACTGAATGAGAGAGGGTCGTCGCCGCGTATGAACAAGGGAGATGATGATGGGACGACTGAATGGCCAAAGAACCCCCTTCTGAACGACGACCCTTTTTCCGCTCGGGCGCAGCTTAGAGGTTCATCGTTGGACATGAATACTGGAGCATACTGGAGATGGGGACTACTCAGTGCTGCAGTTATGCGTAAGCACTTGGATGTGGGAGTCGCTATCGGAGACGATGCATGAGCCTCCTAAGGAAAGGCTATACACCCGTTCCCTGGTTGAGCACCGCAATCAGGCATCGAAATTCGAGCCACCCTCTCCTGGATGGCGCCTTTTCCATTCAACTTCCCTTTCGGCAAGTTGTGGCAGGGCGGCGTACGGTAAGCAAGGTGGACCCACAAAGGCTTCGTCGGCCAAAAACCAGCATAGCTATTTTCTAGCCCGCCCCGATTCGTGCTCGTTCCGGCGGTGAATGCTCTCTGCTAAACGCCGGATGGCTCCGTCTCCGGGGTCCGCTTCCTCTACACCGGGGCCTTAAACGCTCGGCCGCCGTAGGCACATGTATATTACGGCCAGACCATCCGGTGACGCTCAAAGCCGCTCCAACCAATACTGCTAGAGATATGCAGACTGGAAGCTAATAGTGATGAAACATATCGGACAAAATGAACAGGCTGTACAGCTCTCATTACTTCAACAGCGCTATTATATACCGGTCGAGGCATCGTCGCCTCTTCGTTTCGTTATTGCGCTCAACTATTATATGTAGCGCACCGGAGCGGAATGGTCACGGATACGCCGTAGTGTGGTCGGAGTATAGCTGTAGCTTGGACCGCGAGGAACGCCGGGGTCCGCATAGGGTTCACTGGCCATAAGACGCAAGAAGCACTACGTTCCGCAGCAGTCCGAATTATGCCCGATTGCGAGTGTGTCTGCGTCTCTCCAATTCCCATGCTCTCTCACCTCCCCTCTCTCCTTTTGCAAGCGTGATCTACCCTTTGGAGCAGAACGTAGTGAGAAGCCCGGCCGTGCCCTCTCCGTGTGTCAGCCGCGTAGCTTATGTGCTCTTATGGCGGCCTATCGAGAGGCCCCCCCTACCCCCTTCTCCCTGCCGCAAACACTTTGCATTCAGTACGCCCGTTGAGGAGTACACTTGGCCGGCCCCCGCATGCCCCCCCATCGAGGGCCTTCACTCAAGCACATCCGTTAGTCTTAGTTATAGTGGAATAAAACGATCCGTCGGAAAATCATTCCGAATATAAGGCGATAGAGTGTGCAAAAGTGAGAGAATTAGACTCATTTCGGAACGGAAGAAGCTGACGGATCGCCGTTTATTCCACTATACTACTGTAAAAGCTGCAGCCTAGAGATTTCCAATCTGTTGTCGTTTACTGTGTGACGCACAGTCTTGGTTATTATTCCACCTTTGCTAATGTTTGACACGACGATGGCGGAACGCGCGTGTGCGTAAGGCGCTGGACGGGGGGGGGATGACTAAGCTTGCTTATATTATGTCTGTGTGGCGTGGTCGTAGACAAACGTTCCTCATACAACGTACGCCTCATCACCCCCCCCCCCCCGTCCGCCTTCTCTCTTCCAGAACAAGAACAATCGGGACTGCCCGCCCCGTTTCACCACTCGCTTTCGTCGCTCAACCGCCCCCAGTGCGGGATAGCTTTCCTATCCTGGCCCAAGACTTTTTCGTATTATTCCGGCTGTCGTAGAACAGTCCGCATAGCTCTCCTCCGGAAGTGTTGTGAGCCGCCTCCGTCCGTGAATAGCATTTACAGTAGGAGCAATGCTGCAGTCAATGGATGTAGGTATATAGGCTGACGACAGGTATTGACGAAACGTTCCGTCAGTCGACTCATTCCTAGGTACACGTAAATCTATGCTTTAGTAAGATCCGGTCGGAAAAATTATCGATAACAATGCCCACGATAGCTGCTATGCGGGATGTGCGATGCGGGGCCTTTGTAGCGCGCCATGTTTTCCGAGGGAGTTCGTAAAGCATATGGGGGAGGCCGTTTAACTCCGAACCCCCTCTCCGGTAGTGGTGCGTAGTTGTTGTGGACCGTTCCGCCAACACGGAAGTGCCCGTGTGCGGCGATTATGATTCGGAGGCTTGCGCCATACATGCCCCGCCATATATATACGTGGGCACACCTTCCAGCTAGCGTGGTCCCGTCGCGAAGCGCGCCCCACTGTCTTCGCGCCATCCTGTGCGTTCTAGTGTAAATTGACGCTTTCATAGAGCTGGCGAGTTGAGTTGAGTAGTCGATAGCGAGTATGACATAGCATTCCGCCAGTACGAATTATCCCAATAGCGACTGTCTCGCGCGTCTCTTCCATTTCTCACCTCCACTCAGTTAATTTAGTGCGCGCACGAGACACCGTAGCAGCAATAGGCTAGCTATAGTGGATTAAGAAGATCCGTCGAAAAATCATTCCGAATATCTGGCGAGAGAACGTGCAAAAGTGAGAGAATTAGACTCATTTTGGAATCAAAGTAACTGACGGACCGGTTTACTCCACTATATTTCGGCCTGCGCCGGCTGCCGTGTCCCACATGCCGCATGGGTAGCCACCGACTCTGTGGCCGCATAATCGACGACCAGACGGGTCTCCGTCCGCTTCGACGGCTTTCTTGTCCGCTGACGCATCTCTATCTTCTCCCCTCTCCTCCCTCCACCTCGCACCTCCCGCCGCCTTCTTCTATAACTAGACGTCGTCCCACCCTTCTTCTCCTCTCCTCTCCTCTTTCCACTTCTCATCTAGAGAGCGGCGAAATGAGCTCCGCTGCACCGCGGTCTAATGCCCCTATCTGCACCGCAACTTCTCCTCTTCCTCATTCGTCTTTGTGTCTTGTCGTGCCCGCACCACATCACGGACGTAGGGGTGGCTCTCTGAGACGGTGGTCGTTGCAGATGTCGTCGGCTCAAGGTCCGGACAAGGATGCCGTCTTCTGGAAGGCACTGCTCAACCACAAGCTGGGCAAGAAGAAGCCGAAGAAGAAGCACTTGAGGTACCGTAGTCTAATTTCTAGCTTAGTATCACATCAACGCCTTTCCCTTTATCGCCGGTGCAAACTAGCCTCAACTAGCCTCCGGAATGGTCCTTATTGAACTTATCATACGGTTCAGATTGACGAATGCTGCCGAGCTCGCCGACAAGCACAAGATCAACAAGAAGGATGTGGAGAGGGTTGGTCCCCGAGCCCTTTTCGGGCATTTCTCAGCCGGCGCACAGGAAATGGAGATGTTTTGTTGCTGCGCAATCCAGCGCCGCATTACGTAACGTCCCCGCATAGCTGCACGTGATACTCGGTCCGATTATGTCGCATGCCTCCGATGTTTGCCTCTCTCCCAGGGCCTTAGGTATCGAATGTGCCCCCCCCCCTTGTGCTGGGCCGCGAATAACGCAGAAATGAGAGGTGCTGGCCTTTGACTATTGCAATCCGCCTAATCCGAACGGGGGGGGGGGGGGTCCCCGCGGGGCGAAATTGCATCTGGAGGGCAATCTACATTCGGATTGAGCCGCGCGCACGTACCTGTTGTGCAGAATACGCAGGCGAGTCGCATGGCCTTTCCCCCTAGAGGACGCCCCCCCCCCTCCTACGTACCTCTACTCCCACTAACCCCATCCCGCACGAGAGGATAATTGCCTCCAGACAAGGGCAGGGGAGAGAGCGAAAAAAAAACGTAGAGACAAACTGGCGGAAACGAGAACGTTTACGGACGGGTTTCGAGTGGGAAAGGCGGACGGATATTAGGCCGGGAAATGAAGGATGGCGACGTCGTCTTAAGGTCTACAACATCTTCATCGCCATGGACGACGACAATTCGGGCACGATTTCGGCGTCGGAGGTGAGCTTCTAGTCGAGTAGAATTCATTGTCGCACAAAGTGAGGTTTCGTGAAGTCAATTTCCACATAATAATGCATCACACTTGAAGATATTGACAACCTTCACAAGGTTTGCTGATAAATCAGTCATTTCATCAACCATAATGAGCCTAGGAATGCTGGTGAGACGACGGATTTGATGAAACGGTGGCTTTCCGATAAGTTGCGTGTTGAGGTGGCGGCGATGCTGATGGGCTTCGGGTGCGACGTGTCGCCGAAGGTCGTCCAGGCGGTCATGCGGACCTCGGACAAGAACGGCGACGGCGAGATAAACTTTGACGAGTTCCTGGCCGCCGTCACCTCCAAGGTCAAGGTAAGGCGGAGAGCGTACCGTCGGTGCGCGGACCGACACTGTGAGCGCAACTACTCCGCCATACGGCACCTGGGCTACTAACACTTTTCCCCAGCCCGCCATGGTAAAAGTTTGATTTACCACCGCGGGCTATAATAATAATAATAATAATAATAATAATAATAATAATAATAATGATATTTATGCGATTTCACAGAGAAATGCGAGAACAAAGAGAAAAGAGAATAAATAAAAGGGATAGGGTGAAACGTTATATATATACCAGGTGTCGTATGGCGGGGCGGCCACGCTCAGTGAACGCCCAAGTCGACGTAGCACATCATTTCGTATCGAAGAAAATCACATCCAAAGACGATGACTGAAGCCTAGCTTGATCTGAATCCCTCACAGTGTTCTAAATGTTAAGCGAACGAGCCAAAATGCTTAGGATACGGTTTTTCCGTGCGAGAGTTCCTACCGAAATCAATGTTATTTTTCGGGGCATCTCGTTCGCTTAACATTTTGACTGTTGTCAGAACACTGTGTCCTGTCAATCGATACCCTCTCGCAGCAGAACAACACGGCCGAGCTGGACGTGATGTTCGAGCGGCTCAACGAGCACGAAAATGTAAGAAGTCCTCGGTTCATTGACTCACCAACGACTACCTACTTTGACCAATTTCGACTGATAGAGAGACTTTGACTAAAAGAGACCTTGGCCAATCTCGTTAGAACGGCCATCGAAGCTCTGAAACCGTAGCCATAAACAGCTGCGAACTTGCAGCTCTCGGCCGAGAAGCTGAAATGGAAGTCTAGCATATAAAGAGCTGCCACAAGCTGTATTAGTTGACTTATTTCATCTTTTACGCTGCCCGACAGGTCCTCTTTACACAACGTTCTGCTCCAAAGGGTAGATCACGCTCGCAAAAGGAGAGAGCGGAGGTGAGAGAGCATGGGAATTGGAGAGACGCAGATACAGTCGCAATCGGGCATAATTCGGACTGCTGCGGAACGTAGTGCCCCTTTGCAGCTCTCGGCCGAGGAGCTGGTCGTCGCGTGGAAGGAGAAGCTGCACGACAAGGCGTCGGCCATCATCGCGGCTACGCACCCGTCCCCTCCCTGCTCTCCCACCTCCTCCTCGTCCCCCTCCTCGGCCGCCATCCAACTCTCGTCCCACCATCCGGTTCACGCGCCGCCCAAGCCACCGCGCGCCGACGGCGGCGTCGACGCGCTCTGCGACAAGTTCGTGACCATGTCGCAGACGGTTTGAAGGACACCCAAGCGTCAGACGTGGTGATAGTGCAACCGGGAAACGTCCATTGCATCAAATCGGTCATTTCATCAACACTTATAGCATGCTAAACAAGGCTGGCGAAATGACCGACTTGATGAAATGGTAGGTTCCCGTGTAAGCACTCTCCAGAACATTGGAGTATCATTCACTCACGAGAATGATACCCGTAGGCTCTGACCACGTACGTCTAAAGCTTGAACTTCCTCTACCTTGTCTTTAATGCTACGAGATCCTACAGTGGCATGGTTTTGTCGCCTTTCCTTTGTCACATAAACTGTATCTTGTAGCCTAACAGTTGCCGTTTTTTTTCGTTGTGTAGCTTGTACGCAAGTCATCCAGCGTTGACATTAGCCTTTTGTATGTGTCTCTTGTGTAGTCTGCGCCGTATACTATATTTGGTTATCCATCTTCCCGGTTATGTATATCCTCTCCGCTCCCTCGTCAGATCATTCCGTTCACTTTAACGTATTCCAAGTCGTCGACGTCGCACTCTTCCTCCTTTTCCTCCCGTACTCTACTTTTCTTCCATGCGTGAATGCCCCCGCTCTCCTGGGCTCCCTTGTCCACACCTCTCACGTTTACACTTTCTTCGTCTTCTTTTTTATCATAATGACAAAGAGAAATTGAGTATCGCTCCACTACACACAATATAGCACACAAAGAGCAGTAAAGATCACATCAAAGCAAGAAAATTCCAAAACGTTTAAGTTGAATTTAAGGAGAAAAAACTCTATATATTAAAAAAATTATATTAAAAAAAGCATGGCCGAAGCACACATTCAACGAGATTCACAGGGAGAACGAGAAGAACATTCATTAAGAAAGTCGAATCCAGCTATCCCGTAATGAGGAACTGAGAAAATACGGCCGAAATCAGATCCTCTACTGCTTGAGAAAAGGCACCAACCAGTAAACATGTACGACAAATCTAGTATTTTTTGTACTTTTGGAAAAAAAGTCTGGCGAAGAGTGGGGATGTGGACATATTTACAGAAGGAGAAGATTCACAGGTATTCAGGGTATACAGGGGAGCTATTTGAGAAAATAGCAACCGCATACCGCAACAATCGCTTCGAGAGTCCCGATTATCCGCCCGACAGAGGAGGAATGACCGCGATCTCAGAAGCCGAACAGAGATTGACCACCTGCAAAGAAAAGAAAGGTTGAATATAAGAAATTAAATTGACCACTACAGATATTTCTTTTATGAAAAAATCCTTTTGAGGTTTTTAAGGATTTAAAAACCTCAAAAGGAATTATTTTTTTTTGTTGTGGTAATGAAAAGTGGTAGAATCTATTTACAAAATCTACCACTTTTGATTACCACAACAAAAAAAATAATTCGCGATCAAAAAGCCAATTTTGCTAAGAAAGTTTGGTAAATTCGAGACAAATTTTGCGTCGTACAGACCAATTTTCGCGAAATGTTCGGGGTGGTTGTCCTAGCATTTTGCCGACCGCCTTACATAATTAGAGAGAATTGAAAGAAGGCATCCTTGCAAGCGTTTAGCACTATGTTTCTGTTATGGAGACACCCATTCTAACAATCTCCATGGGTATGTAGAAATATTACTATCATAGGTAGGCGCATGATTTTGTAGAAAACTTCAATTCTTAGGCTTGATCATTTATGAATTCGTACTATGGCATGCCCGTTTCGCAAAATACGATGTTCCCTCACCTCTGCTCGCCTAATTGTGCACACTTATCTATCCTACGGAGGAGAATCGGGTGTGTGGGTCGCCCACCTCCGCATCCGACAGGTAGCGATGGTCGACGGCGAGGATGCATGCGGTCTCGATCGATTGCAGGTCGGAGTAGAGCTGAAGAAGAAGGAGTGAGGGTGGGTTAGGGAGGGAACGGGAACTTCGAGAAGGGTGCGGCTATCAAACGAGGTAATGCGATCAGGCACGCCGAGAGCGCGGAGACGAATGCAGAGAATGAGATTTTGAGAGAATGTAAATGTGTTCCATACGTGGCCACCGACCCGACGTATGGGTGGTAGGCCCAAATTTTTGCAAAATATTGTTTTGGTAGGCTCATATTTCCTAGAAAATTTCAATTGGTACGCTTGATAATTTTCAATTTCGCACATTTGGTAGTCCCGTTTCTGAAAATATTGCTTGGAAGGCTGCCCACGTATGGTGTGTTCGATAGTCGCACTCGCAACTTTAATGAAGACGGTTGGACACGGCTACAGTTACTGTGGATGGGCAGGTTACTATAGAAGGATTACAAGTTTTGGAAGGCTGACAACGGAAAGATAGCCGATTAGGTGTGCCACAGAAGCGAAAAGCGACAAAAGAGAGAAAAAAATTGTCAAAACTAGTCCGGGTCATGCCTATCATCTTCATTGAGGATTACTGTAGCTTAGAATTACATTAAAATGAAACCGCTAAAGATGTGGCCAGGAAGACGACTGAAGCGCGAGGTGGAAAATTATTTACTGAGCTTTGATTGGGCGCGAATGCATCTGGACCCAGTGAATCTAAATCTACCTTAAAGGGCCCCTCTGAGCACTTTTAACCCCCTGGTTTCTTCATCTCATCTGAAAGAGCAATGTCGAAAACCTACAATCCTAGTTTTGCGTCTTTTTCACGCCATTCCCAGCTGTTTAAATTAGGCGAGAAGCTGTATGCAAAGTTACATTGCTCTTCAGGGACCGCGCGAATGCGAATGTCATTTCGTGCATACTGTAGCGCGCGAGCGGTCTGATTCGTAGGCATCGTTTATTGAAGGAATTGAGACATATGTCTTCTGAAAAGGACAAAACTGGAGGAATGCTCAAAATATGCTCTTGAGGGATATCTATGTGCTCAGAGGGGCCCTTTAATACTACACTGCATATTTGGATCACAGCCTTGCTGAGCATTTTTTTCAAAGTCACCCCGACCACAGCCCCCCCCCCCTCCCGTCATAATACCATAGGTCAAATAGCAGCCGCGTCGTTGCGTTTCAAAGTGCCTGCCCCGCATTACCTAGTGCTTGGCCTGCGCATACCAGATGTTGCCAGCTTTACCCCCATTACCTTGAACTAGAGCCGACCAGTGAATAATTTGTGAGGTTTTGGTTAGCCCCCCGTCATAATACCATAGGGGCTAACCAAAACCTCACAAATTATTCGGTTAGCTGATTCAGATGCCTACCAATGAGGCATCTGAATCAGCTAACCGCTTTCGAGTAGCGCTCTAGTCCGTGCCCCAAGCACGGACTGCCTACCTCATGGAAGATGAGGTTCTTCAGCTGCGGGTAGGCGATGTGGGTCGGGACGGTCGCCCACTTCTCCTCGCACAGCATCAGCTCGCGGGCCTTGCCGAAGAACCGGATACGGACGTCCACCGATTCGGGCATCGTGTCAGCGCCTGAAATTTGGGGGCCAAAATAAATATCTCACTTTATCACCATAGTAATAGTGCTTTCTGCACTTAGATGATAGGACGGGGAATCGTACGTTCCAGTATCGCGATTATTATTTATTTTATTTATTGAGGCCAACAGGATTAGCGCTTTGATCGTTTGCATCTCTCTACTCCATCGAGGGAGGGAGGAGGGTTCGCATACCGGGTCAGCCCTCTAACGGTCCTCCCTCTATCACCTTCCCCCCCCCACACTCACAACCCACAGCCGGATGAAAACAATAGGAGAGGTCCGATCATTGTCTTGAACGGAAAACACATTTTGCTGGATACTGTAGCATTTTTGGCTTATTTTTGCCCTAAATTTGAAATTTGGCAAATTGCCAAGCCAAAAGTCCATTCCAAGCGACTGGTAGGGTCATCCGGCTGTGCAAGCCCCTCCCATTCCCCTCACTCTCTCAGTCACTAGAGTCATTCAAGCCCACTGTATCCTCCGCAATCTCTGCTCTTACATGGTCTTTCTGATCCTTCCCATGGACGGAAATCTTCAGGGTACAGCGTACCCTCTTCGGATTAATAAATCTAGGAACATTCACAATTGAAGTTGACCCGTTAAACGTTTTTTTGTATTGTTTTATGTTGTACATATTTTGCATAGCCTTATTGTTAGACAACGTAAAGTAGATTCGGACCTCAGTTACAAGCCGATGAAGAGAAAGTGCACGGTGGTGACGACGACGAGAGTCGTTGCTGAATGATCCGCTTATGGAATTGTGCAAACTCTGAGGCGGTAAACTGAGCATAAACTGTGTAAAGGAAAGCCATATACCGTAGACTAATACCGTAGCCAGGCGGAAAGGCCGAATCTACATTCTTCAGTTCCGGCTGTGGCCATTTCACAAACGTCGACCTACCGTAGTCCGGCACACCACGCTGTTTGATTTCGAATTTTCCAGGTTGTTCTAGGCTGCGTTTACGGCGGGTTGCTAGGTAGTTTGCTGCTCGTTTACTTTCTATCTGAAGTATGTTGACGTATAGGAGTCAAATTATGTGCAATTCACTTGTTAACGCGTCGTACTTCTGTTTGGTCGGATATTCTTATCACAATTTGAACTGTTCCACAATTTCAGAAGATGAGTGATGCGGAGCGATTTGACGGTCCGCTACTGCAGTTGGCGCAGCAAATGCCCGGAGGCATTGCCGAGCTCTTCGACGTGCTTTTCGGCTTTCTGAACCGGTCGGTAATCCACTTTCTTAGTTTGGATACGTCTACTTACGCTGATTTCCTTTGCGTAAGCTTCCGACGTAAGGTCAAGTACTGATTTTGTTATGCACACACTATTTTTTATATTATAAATAATTTTTTTCCAGGAAAACGGATTTCTACACTGGGGCAGGTATCGACCAAGCCCGGGCGATGATCCTCAACGCGTTCGAGAAGCACGCCGCTGACGCCTACAAGGTTAGCTTAGCTGGCATCTTGTTCACTTACGATGGATGGCCCATTTTAAATGATGCGAATATTAGTGCGCGATTGTAGGTTTTCGATTAGGTCGTTACCAATCGTTACCATACTAACAATAAGCGTATGGTTGCTCGCAATCGTTAGTTCCCTCAAATGGTATCAGAATTACCCAAATACTATTCAAAATGATAGTAGGATAAATAAAACCCAAATTCTCTGACTTCAGCAAGAGGAGCAGAAGAAGCGGGAGCGCGAGGAGAAGGCGAAGAGGCTGGAGGAGTCGAGGAAGGCCGCTGAGAAGAAGAGAGAAGAGGAGGAGAGGAAGGCCACGGCCGGACCGAGTATTGTGGAGGTCAGGCGGATATTTTATTTTATTTTTATTTCATTTACGCTGAAGCGGGCGGTCAAGCAATTATAATTAGTGATACAAGAATATTACGGGTGGTTGTGGTTTGGGCGAAAATGTATAGTCCTAATTACTATCGTACGATGCGCACGATTGTTGTTACCGTGGTGGTTGGATAGTATAGCAACATAAGTAAGAAGATAGTAAAAATAAGTAAGTTAAGTAAGAAGAGTTTTTTTAAATTTGTTTATCTTAGTTTGAAAACAAGCATAGTGTATGCACCGCATAGATAAAATACTACGTCGGAAACGACGTAATCGGGGCACTTTTTTCCTTTAAAATTTTGAGAATCAAGGCACTTCTACTTCAAATTCCATCGATTTAGATCAAATTATGCTGTTTTTGACGATTTTTAGTGTAAATCAAGGCACTTTGCCTGCTTGTTTATGAAAGAATCAAGGCACTTTGAATTTTTAGGACGTGACTATTTTATCTATGATGCACCGTGAACTTGCAGTTAACGGACGAAGAGGCTGCCGCGTTTGAGGCCAAGCAGAAGAGCAAGAATGAGGAGGAGAAGCCCAAGGAGGTGAGTTTCTGATTATTGTCCCTCCTTTTTAAATTAAAATTTTCGTAGCGTACATAGGCGGATGCTGCATATTGAGGATTCGTTTCGAATGGAGATCGAAAAAATACTCCAATCATACATGGGCAACCCCTTCCCCCCGCAATATTTTGAGAAAGTAGCCTACCAGTGCAGGAAATCAAGTCTACCAATTGGAATGTTGTGGGAAATATATATAGTCCTACCAAAGTAAAATTCCGAACACATATGGAGTTACCACCCATACTTCGGGTCGGTGCCCACGTATGACTCCAATTGCTTGTAGAGTACAGTCGCGTTCGAGTAGTATCTCACTATTAGCCGACCGGTTTCTGACAATTACTATAGATGAGCACGGTTTCAGGTACCGTGGTTGGGTAACTTACTGCAAAATGCTTTCTAATACTGGTTAGCTCACTGCAAAATAATATAGTAGTTACACAGCGCAATATCTCTGTGTATGGGAGGACCACTACAGTAAGATGCCGGCAGACTTTGCCCACTAGGGTTCTCTTTCTGACGCGTTTTCTCGGTTATGTTTCAGCTTTCTATAAATACCGGGATACAGAGCATGAACTCTGAAACGTAACCCTGGAAAAGCGTCAAAACTAGAACTCTGTTGCCCACGTATGACGATTACGCCTCGCCCATCGCAGGATAACTAGCCATAGTCTCTCATTATCAATTGTTAGTGCAACACAATCACCAAAAAAGTTCCGAAAGGAATGATCAAGTTGAGTGCTGGAATACTCGCGATTCAGAAGCCCGCAGTCGATGCGACGGCTGGAGAGGGGGACGAGGAGGACGACGATTTGAAGAAGGAGGCGCAGGGCAAGATGGAGCCTAATGCCGGCAATGGAGCCGATTTGGACAAGTACAGCTGGACCCAGACCCTGCAGGAGGTTGAGGTAGGATAATATTTTTTTTTAAATAATTTTTCTTATTTACTATTTAGTTCAGCCTATATGGCTAATTGTAAGTTTCATGTGCAGCGTGAGTAGGGTCACTGTAGGCGATTACTGTATGATGCGCAGGTGCGCGTGCCGATGCGCGTCGCGTTCGCGTTGCGTGCGAAGGACGTGGTGGTCGAGGTGACGAAGAAGCACATCAAGGTATACGGTTGGGGGGAAAGGAAAGCGTACACGGGCGCGGTTGTCCGATCGGACGTTAGGATACCGATTGAAATTAGGAAATATGGGCCAACCAAGGTAAAATTTCAAGAAACAAATTTGGGTTATACCACCCATACTTCGGGCCGGTGCCCAGATATGTCTCATACATGGGCTAGCGTTGTCCTAGCATTTTTGCTGGCTCCCTGCATACATGGGCGCGGTTGTCCGATCGGACGTTAGGAGGGGGGGGGGGCGGTGTCTGCACCCAGGTAATGACAGTGTAAAACACCACCTGTAAGGATGGCTGCTTTCGATTTACCCTAATTACGTAAGGATGCCGGCAGAAATGTTAGGGCACCACCTAGTAGCCCATGATGTATGAAAGAAATGGTCCGTCCGCCGTCGCATTCCTATTTATGGCGAGAGAGCGGAGCAGCATGAAGAGGAGGCTCCAGGCAAGGTAGGAATGGGATCATTGGCGGCGCTTTTTCGCAGATAATAGGCAATTTTCCGATATTTTCGCTTTCGAATATGTTTCAAGGGCGGTACTTTGGACGGGCGATTGATAAAGTCTTGCTAAATCTCGTTCTACTGTGTTTAATGCGAAGCTTTTCATGAGTAACACTCTAGAAATCTCCTAGCTCCTTTCTATTTGCCCTTCCGGGCAAGGCGACTCTTTCATGGCTATCATCAGGACCTGGTTTTTGAAATTTGCACATATTTCTAAGAATCGAGGTCACCCTCATTCCTCCGCAGATTGGCATCCGCGGGCAGCCGGCCATCGTGGACGGCGATCTGAAGGCCGAGATCAAGACGGACACGTCGAATTGGGTCATCGAGGACAAGAAGAGCGTCGTGCTGTCCTTTGAGAAGGTACTGTACCGCGTTTTCCCCGATTGCGATCATACGTGGGCACGGCCTGTAAATACCGGTGGTAGCCCCGATTTTCTGGCCGGAACCCCCGAAAATTGTTTGGGTATGCTATGGGAAAGTATTAGAAAACCGGTTTTTTCATGACCGGTAGCCCCTTTTTGGGATGGTACACCCATTTCTTAAAATTTTGGGGTGTTGCCTGTGGGACGTGCAATCGTCTCCCCAATTGCCATGCTCTCTCATATCCTCTTTCTCTCTCTCTCCTAAGAAGCTAAAACTTACTCATCTATGGTATGGAGCAATGGCGTTTTTTTTTTGTTGCTAAAAGGACTTCACGGCAACTCTAGAAAATCTTCCAGTATATAGGCTTATATCATGCGCTTCAGCTGAACAACATGGAGTGGTGGGACCGACTCGTACTATCGGATCCACCTATCAACACGCAGAAGGTACGGTAGTGATGAAGGATGAAGGAACGGATTGCTGTAGTACGAGCTAGATACAAGATGTTAGCAAAAAACAAATGTTGTGCGCACAGTATATTTCCTAAGATGTTCAAACTTTATTGTTTTTTTTCAGGTGCAACCGGAAAACTCGAAGCTGTCAGATCTGGACGGAGACACGCGGCAGGTACGGTAGTACAGCATAGGATTCGCGTCTTTTTGATGAATAAGTTTCACCTAAATCTATATCGGCGATGGGTCTGCCATTTTATGTGCAGCCTGAAACATAATCACGCCGACAACGCGAATCGTACGCTCCATACGGCAGGCTGGGAAAGATGAGCGTGGACGAGAATCGAACGTTCATGCTCCGCAATGTGTAATGAAAAATTGCATTAAAAGATTCGCACGAATATAAGGCGAGACAGCGTGCAAAAGTGAGAGAATTGGACGACTCATTTCGGAACGGAAGAAACTGACGAATCACTATATATATATATATCCTCGATTATTGTTTAGTTTTAAAAAAAAGCATAAAACCTACTGTGCTACATGCTGCCGTTAATCTTTTTACGCTAGGCCTGAAACATATGGTTGCGAAAAACGTTCCATCTGTTGTAGAGCATTCCATTCGGGTCTTTTTCTTGTCTGTGTTTAGTACATCATTCATAATCGCGACGCGTCTCTTCATCGAAAGCAGCGAAACGTATGGGTCAAGAAAGACCCGAATAGAATGTCTTTTTCCTTCTGAAAAAAGTGTTATCTGCTAACAGTAATCATTTCCTTGTGAGGTAGTAATAAAGATATATTCTGGAGTGGAAATGCTACTTTTGCAGATGGTAGAGAAGATGATGTATGACCAACGACAGAAGGAGCTGGGGCTACCAACGAGCGAGGAGAAGAAGAAGCAGGACATACTGAAACAGTGAGTGAATAGCGGGAGGTGGGGGGGGGCGGCTGAAACTTATTCCAGCCGGGTTTGCCTACGTTGCTCAAGAAATTTTGAGGCATTACTATTAAGTTTATAGCTGCAGTATAAAATGCAAGTATGTTAGATTGGATCATAGCTGTAGCATTTATTATGATAATAAGAGAATTCCCTCCAGGTTCATGTCCCAGCATCCGGAGATGGACTTTTCGCAGGCAAAGTTCAACTGATTTGGATTTCATGGTTATCCGATGTTTTGTCTACCGTTCACATGATTTTGTCCCCCACTTTCTTCCGTCTTACTGTATCTGTTATCGACACCTTTGAACGCACCACTGTGCGATAGTATTGCCTGGTTACTAGAGTTGTGCATGCGAGTTCTTTTGATGCTTAACGTTTCAGACATCATTCGTAATCGCGATTTGTCTCTTGTCACCGAAAGAAGTGAAACAACATATTGTGCAAAGGAGCGCTCATGCACACCTCTACTAGTTACCGTACTCCCCCCTTTTACCGTACTCCTCTCTTCCGCTCGCATACGTACTTTTCAAGTATTTTCTTTCCTTGTTGTGCTATCGATTCTTTTGCGTATGATGTGTTGTGGTTGGTCCTCCGGTTTTGCGTACTTTGAAAGTTTTACCGTGTTATATTATCCTTTTTTGTTTGTCTCCCTCCGTGGTCGGATTTTGTTCTGATCAGAAATCGTTTTTTTTGCTATTAATATTTGTCGAGAAGTTGATGATAAACCGTTTTGTGCTAAATCGCGACCATTGAAAATGTCGAACTGTTGTGGTTGCATTGACCCGTTATGGGCTATCTTCTTCATTTTTTTTATTTGGTTTTGTATATTTCGCATTAAAAAAAGCTTTTTAAAGTCACTTTCCACGTAAAATGAACCTTGCACCCGCCACGTGGGAGCAAGTTATCTGTGATGTGCGATAGGCGATCTTCTTTCGTCTGACACTACTCTCTCACTAACCTCCACTGGTAACGTTATCTCACCTCTTTTCTCTAACCGTGCGTAGTCTCTCACACCCTCTCGTCCCTCATCCTATCTCTGCTCGTCTAATATTCCTCCATTCCTCTTGTCTCTCGCCTCCTGATCACCGTCTAACCGCCTGCGCTCTC
This sequence comes from Micoletzkya japonica, assembly GCA_900490955.1. Taxonomy (NCBI): domain Eukaryota; kingdom Metazoa; phylum Nematoda; class Chromadorea; order Rhabditida; family Diplogasteridae; genus Micoletzkya; species Micoletzkya japonica. Next base: position 753,571 of record LS915454.1, read on the forward strand.
TTGCGTTCACTTTATCTTTCTGCATTGAGGGGGGGGGGGGGGCGGCAAACTTTGCTCGTTCTTTGTAGGCCGTACTTTGCTCCTCTGTCCCTGACTAGAAGGTAGAAAGAGACCCGCCACGAGGCGCCATGATGATAATTGGGAGTAGAGGGGGTTCATAGGATATGGCTATCCTTTCAAGCACTTCATAATTAGTTATCACTCTGCTTATGTCTAATTGCTTTGTAGCTAATGCTTGGTTCTGGCAAGCATTCTTGGATCATGTCCAGCAAGTTCATTCTATAACTTCCCTTTTCACCACCATGAAGATTGTCTCTAAAAGTCTCTTCAAAAAGGGGGTGGGTATACTTCGGACTTTGTTCCTGTCGTCCCTGCTGGGGACCCATCCCTCCTTCTCGTTCCTCTTCTCTTTTCTCTTCTCTTCTCTTCCCTCTCTCCCTATCGCAATTCCATGACACGCGGTGCTGTGTAGAGTTTTGTTTCGCGTTACGTCATCTCCTAGGAGTGTTATTATGATGATTATGAGGTGCATGATGGAGTTTCTGATTAGTTCGCCATTAATGTGGTCTGCGACGGCAAAACATGATGCACGTTCAATCCAACACAATCTTGCCATTGCTCGTTCTACCGCGTTTACTGTGATCTTGTCTGTCATTTCCGTTGTCCTCATTGTTGTCATCATAATGGCTGTCCCATTCAGGGGGGTCCGTTCTCTTCCCCAGATCGCTTCTTCTTGCCACAGCACACCAGCCATGTCCAAGTCATCCGGTATGTTGCTTTTACATTAATAATGCTTTCATACGGTGGACTCTGATCTCACAAACTAGTTTGCATTCGTTTTTGGGCGAATTTTGGGAAGATCTTCAGCTATCTCCAGATGAAGAGCTCAAAATCTTCTCACAATTAACCCCGTACGTGGGCTCCGACCCGAAGTATAGGTGGTAGGCCCAAAATTTCTTCGGAATTTTACTTTGGTAGGCCTGTATTTTTTCAAATATAGGCCTACCAAAGTAAAAATTTCAATTGGTAGGGTTGATTTCATACACTGGTAGTACCGTTTTTCAAAATATTGCGGGGAAGGTTGCCCACGTATGCAATTAACGGGCATATCTTCCGTGTCTCGGTAGTATTCCTGCGTGATTGAGGCATCTTCATCGTGGGAGCCAAGCGGACGGCCTTCGGAACGTTCGGGGGAAAGCTGAAGAACCACACGGCGACCGATCTGGGCGTGCACGCGAGCAAGGTTAATGATTATCTCCCTATTTTTAGACGATACCCTTTCACCGATTTGAATTTGGCGCCTTTTTGCATTGGAGATGTTGTGGTAAACCACACATGGGCACGGACCCGACGGAGGTATAGCTAATTTATCAGTCGCTTTCGTTATAGGTAGGCCGTTATAGGTAAAACCGAAACTCATGTACTGGTAGACCCAATCTCAGATAAATCGATGGCAAACCTGCCCACGTGTGTGGCAAACGAAGTTTGAAAGACTGAATCAATGTTTGAAAGGGAATCAAGTTCGAAATCAAAGACCGAGCACTTAGAGAGATACATTTTAGCGGAACACCCCTCGATCCCACTGGTCGTCGGGTAAGTCCTAGTTTACCCGACGGCCACGAGAGTAGGCACTGCGAGAGGTTGATTGACCCAGGGCACGCGCATTAGGGAAATGCGAAGCAGAGAGGGGGAGGGGTCCGTTGACTGTGAATCCACGGGGAGGCTTCGGGTAGAAGAAGGGGGGGGGGGGAGTCATCTACGTGCCTTCTCGCTTCCTCTTCTCTCGCGCTCTCTCCTCCTTGGGGGCATCATCGACTCTCGTATTCCAATCTTCTCCGTCCGGGACGTTGCAGCCAGGGATCCGCCACCTGGCAGCAAGCGGAAATGGGCGCGCTTTTGGCGTATTTGAATTGCTTTGAAAGTCTTTGATGTGCAGGCTGCGCTGGCCGAGGCGGGCGTCAAGCCGGAGCAGGTCGACCACACGATCTTTGGTGAGTGGTTTTTTTAAAAAAAATATTACCTGTCTCGTGTTTGTCAGTTTGTCTAAATATCTGTCTCGTTACATTAGTACCATCCCGCCTCTCTGTTCTGCGCGAAAAGTTGCAGCAAAGAAACGTTCATTTGTTTTGTTCATGTTTTTTTTAGATTCCTGGCATTAAAAATACATATTTTTCTTCTTCAGGAAACTTTGTTTCTATAGCAAAACAAGCAACAAGGGGGGAGCCGGAGTAAGACTCGGGTCGCGCACAGGTTTATCATGCCCTCGTGTAGCACAAAACACACAGCTTACGACTTAAGAGTGGCACCCCTCCCACCCACGGACTGCCGTTTAGTGGGAAGGAAAGAAGCCCCACGAGATCGCTGCTGGCAACAAGCCAGCGTAAAACTTTGAAGCGGATCTAAAATTGAATAGAGTACCCCCCCCGTATTCATACAGCCAAAAAGGCTCCCGTCTACAACACGAATCGTGCTAAAAAGTAAGCGGTCCCCTTTGATGTGCAGACAGGCAGGTCAATATTCGTTTTTCCAAACTCCTTTCGCGGTGCGGCTTCTTTCCTTCCCGCTAAACGGCAGTCTGTGGGTGGGAGGGGTGCCACTCTTGAATGGTAAACTGTGTGTTTTGTGCTTACAATTAGCAGAGCCTGCACAGCACGTGTACGACGTTTGAGTTCGCGCCAATGGTCTAGTTATGGGCCCCGTTGATGTGCAGGCAACGTGGTGGCGTCGTCGCGCGACGGCATCTACGCGACGCGCCACATCGGGCTGCGCGTCGGCGTCCCGGTCGAGGCGGGCGCGCTGACCGTCAACCGACTGTGCGGCTCCGGCTTCCAGGCGGTCGTCAACGCGGCACAGGTTAGCGGTAGTACGATTCGCGTCTTTTTTTCGTGTACTTACACTACTTACTCCCTGCGTCGATTCAAATCATGTTCGTAATGGGGCCACGAAGTGCGTCTCCGTTCGGCTTTGCGATACCGTCCCGTATCACAGACGGCTGACGCCAGTAGTATACCACCATTGCGTGCCAGTCTCGTACCTGCAAGCAATACTGTTTGTTCATTGTGGTTTGGAAACCGAAACCTTTTAATTGCATTACGAGACACCGAGAGAGTGATGAGGAGCACGAAAGAATGAAGAGGGTCATGCGATAAATACGCGCTAATTTTCGCTCTTGATTTTCAAACCCTAGAGGGTATGTTTCGCATATGCCTGTATAGACGAGGGGGGGGGCGGTTGTCTCGCTGCGCCATGAAATCTTATTGTTAGTCAAACAACGAGATCTTGCGGTGATAAATATTATTATTATTATTATTATCTCTATGTATGGGAGAGCGACTGCAGTAAGCAACCGGCACGCCCTGCCCACATATGCTCATAACCGCGCGACGCGCCTGGTCACCAAAAGCAATGAAACGTATTGACCAAAAAAAAACTCGCATGCTCCTATCAGCTAGCTAATTATCTCGCCAAGGCTTGTATCATTTTGCGATGAGTAGTATATTTGTGGAATAATGGCCCTGCTGGTGATTTTATGCGTATTTTTTGAAAGCTTTGATCCTGCTTCTCTAATAAATATGTCCTGACAATGAGATGCGCAAGAAGTTATGCGGTTGTACTGCAGGCGATTCGCCTGGGCGACTCGAAGATTGTTCTGGCCGGAGGAACGGAGAACATGACCCAGGTACGGTAGGAGTACGGTAGGAGAGGGGTTTTCCAGTTTTTTATTTTTTTTTCTTTTAAACTTTTTTCTTTTTAAATCCTTGCACTGTTTTGCTGTTGGCTACGGCAAAGGGGTCAAAGCTGCAGGAGCTTGAAAAGAACGAAAAGCAAGAAAGGAGTGCCGCTTTTCCAGATTCCCTTCGTCGTGCGCAACGTTCGATTCGGTACTGCGCTGGGGCAGAAGTACGACGTGAGTCATTGCGTTCGCTCTACGTGTATTATATTTTCTTTCGGAAATGTATGCAAAGCTTCGAAAAATGCATGCCTCATGATGGTAAAAGTATGAATATTATTTAAGCTAATGGCTAAGCCGGTTGGCGTGGCCTTTTCTTAATTGCTTTTTGACAGTATTTTTAAGTGACTTTTATGATGGAAAACATATATTATAAATATTCATTCTTTGCAGTTTGAAGACCAGCTTTGGGACGCTCTTACTGATACATACGGCAAGCTGGCGATGGGACAGACCGCTGAGAAGCTGGGAGCACAGTACAAGGTAATAATCATACCTTGAAGGTATACGGTAGGGGGTAGGTTACGGTAGTTACCTAGTTAATGCTATTTTAATTCTAACATCAGTCACAATGATTGTGTAGCAGCTCGAATGTGCGCAATACGGGGGGCTTTGGGTAAAGGAACGCATTGAAATACTAGAGTTGTGCATGAGATTTCTTTTGATGCCTATGTTTCATACATACATCATGCAGAACCGCGACGCATGTCTTCACCAAAAGCAGTGAAGCAAAAGAACTCGCATGCACACCTCTAGAGATTGAGGATGTTGATGTGCAGGTGACGCGCGCGGAGGCGGACGCGTTCGCGTTGCGGTCGCAGACGCTGTGGGCGGAGTCGCAGAAGGCGGGCGTCTTCAAGAAGGAGATCGCGCCGTTGACGGTGAAGGGACGGAAGGGAGAGGAGGTCTTCGAGGTGGGTCGGGTGCAGGGAATTGTATATTTTTATCAGTAAATTGCTTCTTCTTTTTGAGATAAATGCTTCGAATCAGCTCACTTTTGCACACGTTTTCGCCTTTGTTTGCAATGTTTGCTTGGGTCAACGAATTCTACCTATTTGTTTTCTGCTTTACACAACGTTTACGAAGCCTGCTTCAAGAAATTCTTCAACGCTAGCAAATAAGTGCGTGCTGCTAATCATGGTGTTTTGACGAAATTTGATGATTTCCCCTGTCCCCCCATCATCTATCTCCCTGTCAGGTGGACGAGCACCCCCGTCCGACGACCGCCGAGTCGCTGGCCAAGCTGAAGCCGGTTTTCCAGAAGGACGGCCTGGTCAATGCGGGGAATGCGTCGGTGAGCGGGGGCCTTAGAGCATACCGGGACTTCTACTTAAATAGCGTTGTCCTACCATTTTTTTCTTGCTGGCTCCCGTGCGTAGATTTGCCTCGTAAGATTTGAGGATATTTGAAAGAAAAATTAAGTGTTTACGACGCTTACTGTAATGCTCATTTGAGGGTGTCTCGGACGGCGCGGCGGCGCTCGTCGTTGTGGGCGAGGAGTCGGTCAAGGCGCACGGTCTCAAGCCGCTCTCCCGTCTCGTCGCCTACGCTGCAGTGGGATGCGACCCGACCATCATGGGTACGGTTGCAGATATTTGCCATACGCTTTGAAGTTGCGGGAAACGGCATGCTTTTGCATAGCGCATTGACGCACTTAGAATTATCATCAGCTAGTAAAGATGAGTAACAGATATGCGATGTATAGAAAGCCGAGTTTTCATTGCGGTCAACGGCGTTTTTCAAGTTGTGGGTAAATATTTTGTCGTAGGAATCGGACCCGTGCCGGCCATTCGCCAGGCACTCAGCCATGCCGGACTCAAGCTCGACGACATTGACCTGATTGAGGTTCGCCGATTATAATAATGATAATAATAATAATATTTATTGCTATTTCACGAAGATATGCTATAGAATAATATGGAGCAAATGGTTCATGAACTTTCGAAGGGGTTTGCTTTTCCTCTGTAAAGGGCAGCCTCAAAGCTTCATTGAGAACGGCCAGTTTTTTTTACTTTTTGGCTAATAGTTTGCTGTCTGTATCTGTTTCAGGTTAACGAGGCCTTCGCCCCGCAGGCGCTGGCCGTCCAGCGGGAGCTGGGCATTCCGACGGAGAAGTTCAACCTGAACGGCGGCGCCATCGCCCTCGGGCACCCCCTGGGCGCCTCAGGCGCCCGCATCACCGCCCATCTGACTCACGAACTCCAGTGAGCAGCTCGCAATCTACATCATTGGCGCTTGAAAGTGGTGCTTTGCTGACAATGAAGCGACACTGCATAGTTTATCGATATAAAAATCTGAGAAACGACGGGAAGACTGCTTTTGCTCATGTGATCGGTTATTGAGCAGAAAGCATTTTCGGTTGCAGAATGCATTAGAATGTAGAAGCTTGTCCTGGGAGAAAATGGGAGGCATTTCAGGCGTACCGGAAAGAAGTACGCCGTCGGATCCGCCTGTATCGGAGGAGGACAGGGAATCGCGCTTATTCTGGAGCGAGTCTAGAGACCAGCATATCTCGAGAGATTGATGGATGGTAGGGTTCCTGACAATGTTGACTGACGAGCGGCGCTGACTGTGTATTTATTTGCTGTGTATTACGTGATTTCTGATTGTATTATACTGTGAAGCGAGAGTAAAGAAGGTTTTATGAGCGAAGCTGTGTTTTAACGGTAGCTGGAATTGCAGGCATTCCACGATTATTGGGACGGTTGGGGATTGATAAGTTCATTCATGTTTTGATTTTTCTTTTTCAATATTACTATCGGGAGCTGCAAGTGAAACCTTTTATCATTCTTAACTTCTTGAAACGTGGTGGTTTTACACATTTTAATTTATTTTCATCATAGCGAAAAAGGAAGTATAAAAAGAACGATTCCATCCTCCGGCATAGAACGATGTGCTAATAAGTTAACCGATGTGTTCCGGTCTTGCGTGATCTTCTCTCGTCATAACGTTGTTCGAACTGGTGCGATCATGCCATGTCCACGGTACGCGATATCTGATACAGTTCGGCAGGAATACAGTTCATGGTAAGTAGCAGGAGAGTTGAAGAGTTGTGGAAATGCCATTGCCGTGAAGACAATGAGTTTTGTGATGTCAATTGCCCGTGCTGTGGGGGGGGGGGGCTAATGGGAATTGTTCCCGTGTAGAGAGTCGCTTTTCTCGGGTCTTGGGCGGTAGCCGAAATAGCACCGGGGACATTAGGGTGAACGGGGGACCGAGTCGTGAACTGACTGAGACAGTGCGTGTCGGAGTGCTTACGGTACGAGGGAGAGTGAAGGGTGGAGGAGTAGAGGGACGGGCGAGGAGAGGCGAAGCTTCAAGTGATGCGCGCGCTTTTAACCCGCCACCGCCCGTCTGGTATATAAGGCAGGGCAGCGGTCGGGAGTGCACCGGTAGCGGGCTGTGCCCTTGACAGTGGTACCAGGCTTCGGCACGGGCTTTGCTTATCTATCTTACAATGCGGTTCTTGCTTTATCTTACTTTCTTATCTATATCTTATTTCTTATCTTTATCTTACTTATTACATATGCTTTTTTGCATTATCTCGTTCTCTTGTGTATATCTTATGTACTACGTGTGTTCTTGCTCTATGTTCTTCTCTACAGATGTCGTGGCTCGTCGGCCTCTCCTCCGCGGGGTCGCTGTGTGCGGTCGTCCTCGCGCTGCTCAACGTCATCTCCGTCCTCAATGACATCTCGAGCTTGCAGTCGGAGGTCGACCAGGGCATGACGGAGATCAAGGTTAGCTGCGCCTTACTTGGAACTGACTAGTGACTAATCCCTTATTCATCGTCACCTTTCCTATGTTGAGGCGTTTTTGCACCTTTATCTTTCTTTCTGTCTCATGCTTTGGCATGGCGACAAAATATATTCTAATTTGTATGATGTATTATTGAACAACGTAGAAATAGTTTTCAGAAAAATACAAAGGCTTGCAGGTCATGGCCGATGATGCGTGGCAGCGCCTGCTCCAGACGCACGTGAACCCCTCGGGCAAGTCGAACGCTCCGCCCACCTTCGCGACGCTTCTCGGCCGCCACAAGCGTTCGGGTGGACAGTGCAACTGCGGACCGTCGTCGCGTGGATGCCCCGCCGGACCCGCGGGGCCTCCCGGCAGTCCCGGAGAGCGAGGACGCGACGGAAATCCCGGCAGACCCGGAAACCGTGGAGCTAACGGCATCGCGCTGGCGGCCACCTACGACATTCCCGGCGGTTGCGTCACCTGCCCGCCCGGACCTCCTGGACCCCCGGGAGGACCCGGATTCCCCGGACCTCCCGGCAACCCGGGAGGCATGGGATCACCCGGACCCGCTGGAAATCCTGGAAGCCCTGGAGGCAACGGCGAGCCGGGCTCACCTGGAGAGCCGGGAAGACCCGGAAATGCCGGACGACCCGGACCTGACGGGCAGTCGGGAGTCGCGTACACGCCTGGAGCACCCGGAAACGACGGAGCCCCGGGCGGTCCCGGACCTCAGGGCCGCCCCGGAAACCCGGGGCAGGATGGACGACCCGGAAACGACGGAAGACCCGGAATGGACGGACGACCCGGAAATCCGGGAACTGATGGCTTCCCCGGAAGCGACGGAGAGCCGGGAGCCGATGGAGCGCCGGGAACGGACGCGGCCTACTGCCCGTGCCCCAACCGCTCGTCGTCGTACGGAAGCAGCGCCAGCGTCAGCGGCTATGGCTCTACGGCGGGAGGCTACAGCAGCAGCAGCACCGCCAGTTACGGATCGAGCCCCAGCTACGGAGGAACGGCCAGCTACGGAAGCAACACGGGCAACTACGGCAACACCAACTACGGAGGCTCGAACTACAATAGATGGGTGCAATAGGCGGATTTTCGACTATGTAGTTTCTTGTTTTGACAGTTCACGAATAAAACTCAAACTCCTAAGTTTGTACATGCGAACTGAAAATCGCCGATGTATCGATGTGTTCCACGTACCTGGTCGCGTACGCGGTTTATAGGAAGGAGCTCGGGTACCGCTTGTTAATGATCACTTCAAACTTGATTAGTAACAGGACAATTATATATGTAGGGACAAGTGTAAGCTGAATTGATTTTGGACAAGAATTAGAAACAACACTAAAAGGGGTTTGTGAAGTTTTCCTGACAACTAAGATAGTATTCGGAAATGATCTTATTTTTTCTGTTTTTTTAGCATCTCCTTACAATTAGTTCAGGTCCAGTCTTGCATTCTCCATGTTAGTCACAGAATACCATCCAGGAAACATCTCATAGCTTATAAAAATAATTTCATAGCCTCTGCAATTCTCTACATCTAAATAGTAAAACGTTATCCCATTCTAATCCCCTTTAGTTTGTGTAGATACTCTCAAAATTAAAAGATCTAGTTGACCATTAGTTCTTCCATCTCCTCCCATCTCCATACCATCTCGGCTAATGTTCTTCTCCTTCGCTTTGTGCAAGGTCACCTGCTAATGCTCTCTATTCCTCTCTCGTTTGCGAGTGAGTGACCCCGCCATTCTCTGCTCCAAACAGTAGCGCAACTGCGTGTGATACACTTTTATCGAGAGGGAATTTTCGGGAACGGGGAAAAGTCTAGTGGGCCCAACGGTATCCTCCGTTGTTGCTGGCTCCGTAGTTCGAGGAGGAGCCGTAGTTGCTGTTGCTGTTGCCGTAGTTGGATGACGAGCCATAGTTGCCGCCGCTCGATCCACCGTAGTTGGACTGCCCTCCATAGTTGGACGACGATCCGCTGGATCCGTACGAGTTCTGGCTGTACGACCTGGCTCCCGACGAGGCTCCTCCGTACGAGGCGGTACGCGACGGGCACGGGCAGTAGGCGGCATCGGAACCGGGCAGACCGTCCGAGCCCGAGGCTCCGTCCTGGCCGGGGCCTCCGTCGCGGCCGGGATTTCCGGGACGTCCGGGTGCTCCGGGTCGTCCGTCGTTTCCGGGCCGGCCGTCGAGTCCGTTGTTGCCGGGGCGTCCCTGCGGGCCGGGCCCTCCGGGGGCTCCGTCGTTTCCGGGTGCTCCGGGCGTGTAGTTGACTCCGGGACGGCCGTCGGCTCCCGGTCTGCCCATGTTTCCGGGTCTTCCGGGCTGTCCGGGCGAACCAGGCTCGCCGTTTCCTCCGGGTCTGCCGGGGTTTCCGGCGGGTCCAGGTGAGCCGGGTCCTCCGGGGCGTCCAGCGGGGCCGGGGAATCCGGGTCCTCCGGGGGGTCCGGGAGGTCCGGGCGGGCAGCGGATGCAGCCTCCGGGCGTGTCGTAGGTGACGGCCAGGGCGATGCCGTTGGCTCCGCGGTTTCCGGCGCGGCCGGGAAGCCCGTCGCGTCCACGGTCTCCGGGTCTTCCGGGCGGACCGGGAGGTCCGGCGGGGCATCCACGCGACGACGGTCCGCAGTTGCACTGTCCACCCGAACGCTTGTTGCGGCCAAGAAGCGTAGCGAAGGTGGGCGGAGCATTCGACTTGCCCGAGGGGTTGATGTGGGTTTGGAGGAGTCGTTGCCAGGCGTCATCGGCCATCATCTACAAGCATTCAGGTTACACCGTGTAGTGCTGTTATGATTACACTTACACCTTACACCGTGATTGCTGTTACACCGTACTATGAATACTTGAATTTAGTTTGCCATGAGATGCTTAGTAGAGGTTTAAAAACGGTTCCTTTTGATGCTTATGTTTCACACCTCATTCATAACCGCGACGTGTCTGGCCACCAAAAACAACGAAACATATCGAAACATATATAAAAGTAACCGATTTTAAACCTCTAATGCTTAGGGCAGAACGTAACGTACGCGGAACTCGGTCATGCCCTCCTCGACCTCCTCCTGCAAGCTGGAAATGTCGGAGATGATGCTGTTGATGGACAGCAGGGCGACGATGAGCGCGCACAGCGAGCAGGCCGACGCGGCTCCGACCAACCACGACATCTGCGAGAGGAGAGGGGGATACGGTAATCGGCGGCCCTCCGGCAACGATAACGGTACTGTGAATGTGAGCGAGTAATACGAAGTTGAAGAAGGCGGGCACCAGGAAGTTTCGCCGAGATGAGAAATGTACAGGTAGCTGCGAGCCGTTCTCCTTTTATACCGGCCCTGTCACATCAGCATCAGCAAGTAACGGGAGCGAGTTAAGCGGTAGCTGGCCCGCTAGCCCATCCCTGCTCTCCTCGCTTGCCGTGCTATCTCGGTTCTCATCTGACCGTTCTGACGCGTCCCTTTTTCGTTTCTTGTTTCTCGTTCGAGGTGCATTATTTCCGTTCTTCTCGTTCTCGGCCCCTCTTCATCTTCGTTCCACTTGCGTTACCGTGCGCCTTTTCTACGAGAGCAATCAATGCCGAGTCGGTTTACGGCTATGGTTGAGCAAAGCGCTCCATCAGTCGGCTCAGGCTAAATTCCGACAAGAGAGCGACGCGGTATGAAGATGGTTCAGGCAAAGTAGGAATGAGTTTGCGGACGGAACTTTTTCGTCTATAATATAATGCGTGCAGTTCGTGACTAATGCAATGTGAGCTGTAGATTCTGTAGACAGGACGGTAGAGCTCGATCTTTCTACAAACGCATAAACAGCAAGCCGTAATCTTTTATTGCGCTTTACGCAATGGTGAACAACTAGACGGACATCTATAGAACAGCACCACTGTGGTCGTTGAGCACCCGTATAGGTACAGCCGTGTAAGCCAGCCAGTCCGAGGTGAGTGCGAGGAGGCTAGACGTAGTGCAGGTGTGCAAAGTGGGTGCTGGTGACGACAATGTTCGGGCTTTCGTCGTGATTGTGCACGACGTGGTTGTGCGGCGTCTGCAAGGAAACGGGGCATTTTAGATTTTCGCTTTATTCAGTCATCTCGGAGCCTTTATTCAGGTCATATCGGAGCTTTATTCAGGTCTTTTGTTCTTGTGGAGGTGGTTGCTCGAGGTCAGGACGAGGCTTTTCGTGAAAACCGTAACGACGGTCCGCCGTCCGGCTACCGAATTGTCCGCAAGGCTTGCCGTTTTGACGGAGCGCCGCAGGAGGACGTGGCCGAGCACGGACCGCAGCGAGTGCTGCGTGAACAGGAAGATGATGATGTTGACGATGCCCTGAACGTTAGGCTTTGAAAACCAAACCCTTTAATCGCATTGTGAGACCGAGAGAGTGATGAGGAGCATGAAAGAACGAAGAGAGTCAGACGATAAATACCTACGCTAATAGCGCTTGGTTTTCAAACCCTACTGGACGTCGACCACTCTGCCAAGTTCACTCCGCACGGACGCTACGTAAACGATAAATAAGCAAATATAATGAGTTAACAAGGATATCGTTTCGGCCATGTGAAACGCTTGTGGTTGAGGAAAGTGCCCTTGCTGTCTCATTCCTACGAGAGTCCGCACAATGTAGGAACGAGCGCTTGCTGACGGACCTTTTTCATCAATAGAATATTATGTATAATAGAGCTATGGTTGCTGAAGAGGTGGACTTCAACCTTGTTGAGATTCAGAGCGCTGAGCGTTATCGTGGGCGCGTGGGGGTCCGCGATTTTGATGATGTCTGGCACGGCGTACAGGGCGATCGTGTTGCAGGTTATCAGTGCGACGGTGGCCGTTATGCGCAATATCCTGAAGTTAATTAGTTTAGCAACCCGAAATTACATATGCTGTTTCTATGCAAAGCTATGATGATGATCTATGACTCAATATAAGCGTCCCTTTTTTTCTGGTTACCCGTTTCACGTACTTTCTGTTGTTCCGCTTATCGCTCGCCGTGCCACTGGCATGGATCATCTGAAAGAGGATGTAATTGCCGGTTTCGAAGACCCTCAGTCAGCCAAAGCTCATGGTTAGCAACGCTTATTGATGATACGCTTATAACGGACGCAGATTGGCTACTATTCATGGCGCGTTGGTTCTCGGTATTACAGCTCAGTAGCGTCGTCAGACGAGTTCACAATCTTGTTGAGGTTCGATATCTTCTATATTGCAAGGAAAGCTATATTCGGCTGGCAGACTGACCACGTAAATCTTCAGGAAGGTGGGTATGTAGATGGCGAGTGAGGCGAAGGAGAGGACGATGCGCATGGAGCGCGTCAGGGAGTACATGAACGGCGTCAGCGACTGGCTCGACGTACATTCCGCCGTTTTCTGGAGCCAATTCGATAAATCATTATCTTTTTATCCTTATCTTTATTCATCATTACACCTTACGGTGTGAAGGTCGAACTTCGATAAAGAATGACCACTTATCGTCTCTTAGGAATCGGATTTTTTTACTGTTAAAGCCATTAGAGAGATTCGCTTCCAAAACGTGTTCAGAAGCGCTAATTTGCAATTGATGTTAGTGGGCGTTTCGCAATCGTTTCGCATCTGACCACGCGCCGGACTACTACTACTGCTATTAATAAAATGTTGGCAATACAGAAGGTAATCGAATCAGCCGCCGTATAAAAATCCTGATGAAGGGGGGAGCTATGAGATTATCCGCGGCGGTGAACTTGGATCGACTTTTTACGCGCTACGCCCGACGGACATTCCGAGCGCAGTATGCAGAGGTGGCAACTAGACTATCTCTATAGTCTGTTCTGTGGTGTTCACGATAAATTAGAGCTATGCATTGAAAACTAATACCTAGCTCAATAAGCGACGATTCTATTGGCGCTTTACGCGCTGATAAAAATTTAGTGACTATAATACTAGAAGAAGTATATTACTTTTTATGTTGTTCCAATATACTGTAATTAGCTGCCGTTCCATGCTTTGCATGATGCTAAATATATAAAGGCTGTATTTAATAGATGGCTCACGTCGAAGACGGTGTCGTACGGGGCACTGGTTATGAAGCAGGCTGTGAGCGGGAGGAGAGGCAGGAAGAAGATGAGGCCGCAGACGGCGTACGAGTAGGCGACGGTGAGCCGACGGTAACGGCCGGGGAAGAAGACGGACACGAACCGGTCCAGGGCCGCGAAGACCACGAGGATGCCTGGAGGTTGGACAGTTTGGAATACGATAACTGCTAGGAAGGGTAGATTAGCTAGCTTAGCTAGTGTAAAGGTAGTGTAGATGTCAGCTGGGGACCGTGCAACGCTTGCGATTGGGTTTCGCGAACGTTTTCTGCGTAAGGTGAAAGGCGGAGGTTTTCCATACTCTGTTATCAACTGCTTTTTTTCTTCTAGACACTTAAAAACTAGGTGAGATAGGTTGGCGAAAGGTTTGGTCACTGGTGCGCATCGCGTGTCGTGTGTCCGTGCTCACTTCACGAAAGATTGAGCGAAACTCCAACGCAAATAATTAACGCGTTCTCGCAAGCTATGAGAGGTATACTGCGAAAGTGCAACACGGAAGTGTATTGCTTTTTGCGATATTTCGCGCTCAACTCTAAAACTTATTGTATTACGGAAAGTACTTGGGCTTACCTAACTAAAACTTCGAACGAATGCTTTATAAAGTTTAGCTGTTTTATGTCCCTTGACCTTATTTGCAACAAGGCTAGGCAATAATGCGGTTAGTAAACTTGATTTGATTAGTGATGGTAACGTGCGTACACGCACTATGTATCCAACAGTAAGTAAGTGTATGCGCACCTTTCATCTAGGTGCTCTGTTGAATCTACGGAAAATAGAAGATATACCAGTTATCTAGAAACACGACCGTCTAAATCAGCCGGCTCGAAACATCTAAAATGCTTTGCGAGTGGCGAACCGCGACGCGTAAGCGACGCATGCGAAAATTTGAATTCCAAGCCATTTGCACATCAAAACTAACTACGGTATCAGCTGGGCTAAAGCAAAGGTCTGTCCCATAGTTAGATGTAGGTTGTGATCGTACGTGAGAAAATAAATATGATAAATATTAAATTATTCTTCCTTGGTTTAAACATTTTTACAGGGGCTGCCAAGAAGAATAACCAAGAAAATAATGCTTTTATTTTGGTTTCTTTGTACAGTAATCTAGAAAGAAAGATATTAACAGATATTAACAATAAGATATGAACGCTCCCACAGCATTGCTTGCCTGAAGCTTCTTACCGGCGCCAACAGTTATGTAAACGAAGAGAATGACGTGTACGCGCAGCAAGCATCCATAGAGAGTTGATGCCGGAAAATCTTAAATACTATTTTTGATTTTCCGGCATCAACTATTATTATTAGGCAGAGAATATTATTAGGCAGAGTGAAGAATGTACTATTTTTCACTCTGCCTAATAATATTCTTTTTTATAGAGGGTTCAATGGCACTTTGTCGTGAAATTTATACAGCCATGAAGAATACTTACAAGCATTATTGTAGGATATGTCTAGTCGGTATACGCCCGATATGAAGTAGGCTACGCCGAAGATAACGTCGAACAGCATACAGCCCGCGTACAAAACGTATTCCTGAATACAACATGTCACGACATTTCTGTGGTGATTAGTCGCTCTCAAAATTGTAAAAGATTGTTCATGCTCAGTAGTTCGTGAAGCATACCATCAACAATAATTTTTTTTGAATCTACTTTGAATTCATAGCTACTTGACCTCTAATAATCCCAAAAGAAATTGCAGCAGACATGTTTCCACGCGAGGCTAGACTATAGTTTCACACCCACGCTCGTCACAACAATCGGAACAAGATGTATGCGTTTCAATGTTCTTTTGCAAAACTTGAAGTATACTAGATGTCAAAAGTGTGAAGTATGCTTGGCCAAAAACGCACATCAACACCTAGCCTATGTGATTTACAATTGACGACATTTCTCACCTTCTGCGTCCGCAGCCGCTTGGTAAAGGCTATCGCCATAAACAACAGCCCGTTAAAGGTAAAGATGATGCCACCCTCGATGACGTAGCACCTTTTAATGAGAAACGCATACCCGACACCGCAGTGATGAATGCTCTGTCGTACTATAGTTTCTAGAGTCCGCCGATATGTTCTTATCGTTTTTGAAATGATGATGATGAGGCATTGCTCAAGGAGTAGTAAGTCAGTTCCCGGACAAGCTGAGAACTAGTAGAAACTGGCGTACCAGGCAAAGGTGAAGTCGGTGGACAGGGTTGATTCGTCCGAGCAGAAGGGCGGCGTGTCCGTTTCGCAACGCATTCGGTGCCAGTCCGCGATTACGTATCCTCAAATCGAGAATTTGCCAAGCTCTCTTAATTCACGAGCGACTTCAAGCGTATCCAGCAGAGCATGTTGACTCCGCCTGTCTAGATTGCTAGCTCAAAGTCTAATCCAAATAAATCAAGCCAATCAGTCTATGACTAGCAGAAGTCATTATGAATGGCTATGCGATCAGTTGAATGATCTAATACCCGGACGGTAGATCACCTTCGCCTTTACTGATTGCACTCATTGAACAGCCCGATTTCGCAAATGTGAAAATATAGGCTTAAGCTTTGCGGATGCAGCGGCTTTCGTTTGTGACGACTCAGATAAGGGAAGGTAACCTTGTAGGCTGGGCTGTTGCATGGTTGCGGGGACTAGAACAATGCGGAAGTAAAAACTGGAGTGCAACCGACTGGGAATAGTGGTAGAATGTCTGGAGGCGCGGCCTTTACCTATGCCATTGCCCGCGAACTAATTCAGTTGAGAAGACTCTATGTAGTATTGCTCAGCGAGAGCGCGGATTCTATGCGATGTGATTACGGGACGGAAGTTGAAATTGTTAACGAGTGTGATGAATCAAATCGTGAGACCGTGAAAGGAGATTGATTGAGGCTCTCGTCTTTCAGAAGGTGGAAGAAATCTGCCAGGAGAGAGCCTCGTTGCTTCTGGCACACTTATGAGGGAGGGTGTGGCAACGATGCGAGATGGGTTGGATCATAGAACCACATAATGAGGCATTGCAACGATATCTTGAAAGGAGGAGGATAATTCAAGAGGAAATGAACGGCGGGGAACGCGCGAAATCCTCGTTGAGACGCGCACGACCGCAACGGAGTGTTTGTCTTCAATAACCCGTATTTTCCCCCT
Source organism: Micoletzkya japonica (assembly GCA_900490955.1). Lineage (NCBI taxonomy): Eukaryota > Metazoa > Nematoda > Chromadorea > Rhabditida > Diplogasteridae > Micoletzkya > Micoletzkya japonica. The sequence goes on from LS915454.1 coordinate 770,197, forward strand.
CTCACAACCGCCTTCGCGAAAGCTCATTGCATTTGGCGGGGCCGCCGCATATCCGATTGCCATAGCGAAACACCATATTGGCCTAGACACGACGGCGATCTCGGGTTGAATAGAGTACGCTCGGCTGCTATGTAAGTTAGCGGGGGGAAAAGTTAGCCATCAGTGCGGAATGGGCGCAAAGTATAATGCTTGTAGATAGGTTGTATCGTTCATTTCGCAGCCTCTCTAGCTTGATTGCCATGGTTGAAGCTGGGGAACTCAACTTGTTTACAAAACTATTAATACGGATCCTCTATATTACGAAACACATATTTTCAAATAAACGTTTTATTTTATTTTAAGAAGGACTCCGCCGAACTGTAAGCTAATCAAGATCGGCTAACTTACATAGCGACAGAGCGAAGGGGATAGAAAAGAAACTAATCGATTCGATCAGGATCGTGCAGGAATTCAAACTCGGCGGAGTCCTCCTTTAACTATACTCGCAGATGCGATCTTCTGAGCCACTGGCAAATAACGATGCAGTTCGCATAGCTTCTGACGATGCCATGCTGGAGGATTCTGAAAATATATGCGATATTATGCACAGCTTGGAGGCGAATTCGCTGCAGAGAAGAATAATAAAGCCCAATGGAACATACTTCAAGCCAATCTATCCCAAACGTCTTCTGGTTGCCTAGCACATGCGATGCACATCACTCTGTGGTTCTCCGCAAGATTGCCTTCACTTCTGTATGCTCGAAATTTTTTGTTACTATGCAAAACTGTTTTCTCATTCCTTTCTTTAAATTTACTTACAATTAGATTATTATACGTACCTAGTCTTGTTCGTATTTCTTCATGCTATACGTATACTACAGATCTAGCCATGGTTCGCTTTTCTATCGTTAGATTGCTGCTCTTCACTTCCGTTTTCCTCCGTTCCACCAACGCGCTCGTCTGGGGCATCTCGAATGAAGTTGGTATTCCAGTTTTTTTTTGTTTTTCTTTTCTCGTAAAATTAAATATGCATAATTTTTACGATTTTTTAAATAAATAAATATATTATTCGCGTTTCCTAGAAAGCGCAATGAAACAACTTTCAGACCGATGGCGCCTTCATTCGCGCGGTTACGGTAGGCGCCCAGGACGGGGCCGAGCACAACGCCTCGTGCTTCGGAGAGTGCTACCACGACTGCGCTAACCGCACGCCCCGATGCGTCGCCTTCAGGTTACCACCTCTTATCTGTGGATATAGGTAGAATACAGCGGTCCGTCATTTTCTTCCATCTGTAAAGCCCTGTTGTTTACTGACGTATCCTTTTTAAAAGATTAAAATCCACTGTATTAGCGGTAACACAACGTCTGACTGCGTAGAATAGATTCCTATGCAAATTGAGAGAGTGGAGGCGAGAGAGCATGAAAATTTGAGAGACGCAGAGACATTCGGAATTTCGGAACGCGGACTGAGAAAACGCCGTGCGGTAACGGGTTGATAGCTTACGTAATCCTCAAGTACAGCAAAGACAAAATGGAATGGAAACATGACATATGTCATGTTACACGATGACTGCAAATTGCGCCAGAGATTTCCTCGTAAGGATTAAATAAGTATATAACCGATACATTTAGATACACTGAATCCGACCAGCTGTGCTATATGTACTCGTGCTTCGAGATTGCAATACAGGACGTGAGCCCTTCATAATGTTTCTTTCTTCTGAATGACCGCTACGATTCGAAAATAAAAAAATCCTGGGTCCTAATATAGTGGATTAAAAAGATCCGTCGGAAAATCATTCCGAATATAAGGCGAGAGAGTGTGCAAAAGTGAGAAAATTAGACTCATTTTGGAACGAAAGAAACTGACGGATCGGTTTATTCCACTATAGCTCTGCTATTGAGTGACGTTTGTGATACTGCCAAATGATGGAGTATCCGTGTTCTTTTTTGCAGAGTAGCGCTGAAGACCCGATGTACATCCGGTGGGACGTTAACCGAACGATCGAGATGACGGACGATGCGGAGGTCAGAGTTAGCATTTTCACCCTTGGTAAATACAAGATAGGAAAAACTCGAACTGGCCGAGGGACTCTAGTTTAGATATAGAGACGTATAATTTGCGATTCCGACGTTATGGCGTTTTTCACGCTTTGAAACGATCTTAGATATTGAACTCCAAGACAAGGCAGCAAGAACATGGACAGCTTTTTTGAGATAAGCACCTCCTAGATTGATGAATATGCTAGAAGTCTTATTAGATCCCTTTGAAAGACACCGGAATCTGCGCTGTAAACTGGACGATTATATCTTTCCATTTCCCTGCTATATAGATTTGGATGGCGTGAACCGAAGGTCAGAGAATCGTTAGCGATACGGAGCTAGGAGAAGACATAATACTATTTCAATTATACTTCGCATTTTTCGTATACAGTAAATATATTACTGTTATTACTACTAGATATGATGCAGGTGGTCAGCGGGTACGCGTCCGAGGCTTACTTGCGCATCAACCAAACGTGTGTCTACAGCTCGCTGCTGAGCGACGATTCCGGGGTAAGGTTGTGCTTACTAATTTTCTTACAATCGTCTAAAGTGCAGATACAGCAAAATATATACTTATAGCGTGTTCTGCATTTTCACTTGATTTTGGCGGCTAGTAAAGAATAGAAGTCCAAATTTTGCCACCGCGTAAACAAGTGTATATGGCGTTATTGAATTATCGAAAATGCAATATTTAACATTGTGCAGATCCGCAGCTACCTGAGCCGCTCGTACAACGGCTCTGTCTTCGTCGAATCCGCGACCTCCACAGTAGTCGCCGCCGACAGTCAAGACGATGCGGGTGAGCAGTTCCAGACCCGTTCGCAATTGATCGATTCGAGTTGGTGCAATCGATACGTGTAGCAGAATGGAATGCTTTAATTGTTTGTGCATGTTAGCTACCGAAAAAAGTAACTCATGAGACTAGATATAGGGGAATAAACCGATCCGTCAGTTTCCTTCGTTCCAAAATGAGTCTAATTCTCTCTTTTGCACACTTTCTCGCCTTATATTCGGAATGATTTAATGACGGATGTTTTTAATCCACTACATATATATACTTGAGTGGGAACGCTCGGCATGATCATCTCGTCGACCGCCGACTACAACGTCTCCGTCATCCTCGCGACGTGCGACACCGCCTGCTACCGCATTCTGTGTCGGGACACCGCTACGAGTGAGGAGGAGCAAAGCACCACAGTGTTATAAATGTTACGCGAACGAGCCAAATGCTTAGGATATGTTATTTTCCGTGCGAGAGTTCCTACAGAAATCGGGGTCAATTTTCGGCATCTCGTTCGCTTAACATTTGCACTGCTGTCGGAACATTGTTAACAAAGCTAGCGGCTAGAAAGCAATAGGACTCATGAATTAGTAAATACGATAGCAACCCTTCTTTCTCTTGCGAATGGAGTAAACCGTAGAGTTTTCTCACTCGTAGAGTATTTCACAGTGGCAGGTTTCTTTCAAGTGCTTCAGCTAAGCTTTCTCCTCGGTTTTCTAAGAACAGGGTTGAAAAAGTAATTTTTCAGAGCTCGTTTTGGGAACCTCTGATTGTTCCACGTACATGAATGCCATCGGATATGTTGCGATAAGGTATGCGTTGTACCTGATGACCAATGACTTGGTCATCAGGTCATGAAAGTGCAAGAACGGATCGAAACAAGGGAGAAGAAGGAAGGGACGCAAACAAACAATGCACTTTCATGACTTGGTCATCTGCCGGACTCTAATCATGATATCACAATTCATTGTTTTTTTTGCTTCTCTGACTCTCGGACTTTGCAGTACATAGCCTGCGGTTCCGGTCGCTTGTATGAATGTATAGTGGATTAAAAAGATCCGTCGGAAAATCATTCCGAATATAAGGCAAGAGAGTGTGCAAAAGTGAGAGAATTAGACTCATTTTGGAACGGAAGAAACTGACGGATCGCCGTTTATTCCACTATATCTATCTTATTGAAGCGCCTGTTGCGGAGCTACCGTACCCGTCTACGAGCTCGAGATGGCCCCGGAAATACTGCCCTACTCAACCGTCTGTGAGTAGTCGCTGTTCCAAATGTTCAAGGGCCTCTCCACTCAATAAGCATTTTGGATATCATCGGATAGCTCTTCTGAGTAGACCTCCTCAGTCGCAACAATGTCAAGGAAAAAAAAACCTCTCTCGTCCTTTCGTTCCGGAGACACGATAGGTCCGCCTGTGCGATGAGAAAAGGAATAAAACCGAGGGACGAAAAAACCGCCCCGGTCACTCTTTGCTTTGCCCTGACGGATTCGATTAGATAGTCTCTCTTATACACTGAGCGAAAATTCCCTAACACACGGCACCACCGGGAAATTACCCTAGCGGGCTAGGGAATGATTCCCTAAAAAACGTAGGCTGAATTTTTAGGGTATTTTCGCAGAGGTGCCGTATGGTGGAGAATTATTCCCTAGCCGGCTAGGGTATTTTCGCTCAGTGTATGCCCTTCGCTCTCTCGCTATGCAAATTAGTCTGAATTAGCCTGGCTACGGTAGTGAATGAATAGTCCTCCTTTAAGCCTACACATACGCTACCTACAAGTGGCTGAGTGCCAACGGGGACTGGACCGTGGACAGCCCGACCCCCTACTTCTACGTGTGGGCCGAGAAGACGGCCAAAGAATAACTGGGTTGTGCCGGACTGGTCATTTTTCCCAATACATTTTAAAGTTTTTTTCTTTACTTTTGGCGACGTTTGAAAAACTTTGAACTTTTGTTTTTTTGAAAAACGTACTTTTGAAAAATTACTTTTGGCGACGATATGCGCCGCGGCTAAAAGTGATGCGTGAAACATGACCCTTCTAGATACTGACCAGTCTGCACATTTCCAAAGAATAACGCAATTCTTTTCATAGTTGAGAGAAATGTTCCGTCAGTCGTTTCATTCCTACTTCCGACGAGAGGGTTTGAATAGAATCTAAACAAAAGTAGGAATGTTTTGACTATGCAATTCTACTCTCGAAAGAGCGATCTTGAATGAAGGGATAAAGGGAATGGAAATGAAGCACTCTCTTCCGATTTTGCCAACACTACCGGGAATTGGCTACCTACCTGTATAGTCTAGAAAATCGGAACGTATAATTCGTGATTCCGCCGCTACGGTGTTTAGCGATTTTTTCACGCTTCGAAAAGATACCATTCCGATCCAACACAAGATATCAGGAACATGGATAGCTTTTTGAGATCAGTATTACCTAGAGCTTCGCATAGTGCACATTAGACTTTGGTAAGATCAGTTTGAAAGGTACCGGAATCGGCGCTACGACCGGAACGATTATATCTTCCATTTTTCTCTACTATATTTATGTGTAGAAACGCTTCTTAACGGATGAGAGTTTTAGCTTCGAAGTATAAGTTATCACTTTTGTTGTTATAAGAGGTTTTTTGTTAGTTTGTCGTAGTAGTAACGGTTAATACTCTCATTCTATATCCTAGTAAAGGGAATACGAAGATTGCGTAGATTGCTTGTACGTGTCTTATTCTGTTTTTATAAAATGAAGGGCAGACACTTCCCAGCTTTTCCTGCCAGAGTCCTAACTAATATTATGCGCGTTGCCCGGTGCAAACAGGCCGCAGTCTCCCATCACTACCAGACACAATCGATGGATCCTTCAGTTTCTCTCCGACTGACTGCCAGTCATAAGACCGGCTTCATTTGTCTCCTGTCATTATCTAGATTTGAAATACTTTATTATCTTCTTCGGCTCGTATTTGTTCAATACTAATCAATCAGGAAAGCGTAGAACATGAAGTCAATGCTGTTCAACAATGTGATCATCACGGTCGTCTTCTTGAAAGGAGCCACAGCCTTGGTGTGGGGCATCTCTAATGAGGTTAGCACTAATTGTAAGTTCACATTGAAACAGAGCAATAATGTTGCCAAATATTGCCGTAAGACTCGTTTAGTAAAGCAGAAGTGTTATTAGGGATGCACAGATGATGACACGTTTCTAACTAGCGAAATGGAATCACAAAGTAAAGAATACGCTTTTCTGCGTTCCCTATTGCAGACCGAGGGGGCCTCCTTCATCCGCGTGCAGCACATCAACTGGACGGGGGGCTCGAACCGGAGCGTGTCGTGCTTCGGCCAGTGCTACCACCTGTGCGTCGCCACTTCGCCGCGATGCGTTGTGTTCAGGTATATTATTGACGAAAAAGTTCAATAGTCAGTAAGCTCGTTCCTCACAGCATTCCGCACGGTGAAGAATGTGTCTAATAGCGAAATGGTCACTATTTTTGAATTTTCTCAAGAGTAGCTAAACCAATCAACACCAAATTTTCAGAACTTGTTGGATTCATAGTGGCGAGCTTACGTTTTTAAATTCATAATTTTTCGTTCACTGGTTCGCCTATAGGATCGGATCTTATGCGCGAAAACTGCTATTCGCTATTATGACGCTTGGAATGCTGTGTCCTACTTTGTTCATGCCGCTTCGCCCCAAGTAGAAAGTTGGAATAACCGATTCTAATAGATCATTGTAGGTACGAAGAGCCGGACGAACAGTGTTTTATGTATTCATGCTCGGAAGTTGGATATTCTGAGGTAGTATTTTGGCGTTTAATTTAGCGTGGAGTCTTCACTGAGCGAAATTACCCCAGCTTACGCCTTATGGGGTAAATTCAAACACTCTTTCATAGGGTTTGAAAACCAAGCCTTTTAATCGCATTATGAGACCGAGAGAGTGATGAGGAACATGGAAGAATGAAGAAAGTCAGGCGATAAATACGCTAATCGCGCTTGGTTTTCAAACCCTACTCTTTTATCCCAAATGGCTAGTGTAATTTCAAAATTACCCCAGCCAGTCGGTGTAAAATTTACCCCATAAGGCGTAAAGCTGGCGTAATTTCGCTCAGTGTTGAGCTCTCACAGGGTGATGGTCGAGAATAAGCTCCACCATTCCTATTTGCGACGAGAGAGCGGAGTGGTATGTATGAAAACAGTCCAGGAATGACGTTTACTGTTTGAACTTTTTCGCCGATGATATTAGATCTTACCTGTATGTACAGTGGATTAAAAAGATCCGTCGGAAAACCATTCCGAATATAAATCTAGAGAGTGTGCGAAAGCAAGAGAATTAAACTCATTTTGGAACGGAAGAAACTGACGGATCGCCGTTTATTCCACTATACATAGAACATTCCAGAATGCATCCTCCTTCGTGTACATTCGCTGGGACCTCAGCAAGAGCGTAGAAATGACGGAAGATGAGGCCGTACTCGAGGAGCATAGAATCGAAGCTTTGGATCAAATTCTGCAGAACTGCATCTATAAGACATTGGAGAACAATGACTATGGGGTAAAATATCTTAAATAAAAAAAAAAACTTGAAAAGCAATACCAGTTTGCTATTTCATAAATATGGTTGTTCCGTCAGTCTTCTCAGTTGTCCTGTTTCCGACGAGAAAGAGGAGCTGCGGTATGAAGAGAGTCCAGACAAAGTAGGAATGACGTTTATTGACGGAACATTTTTTTCCCGCAGCCATCTTTGTCACTTCAGCTCCGCTACTACCTCAACCGAGAGTACACCGGGACACGATACGTGGAGTTGGCCAGCCTGGTGAAGATGGACAATGCAAACGCGTCCATCAATGGTGAGCCTAACAATAAGTTTTTCATCACTGTCTTTGGTTTTCTCGCAAGGTACGACTTTTTAGTTGGAAAATTTGCGAACACGCCGTAACGAAAAGTACTCAAATAAAATAAAATGGAATAAAACAAAACGAATCGTTGCAGCAACGCTCGGCATGATTGTCGCGAACGAGTCAGCCTATCGGACGCAGGATGAGCTTGAGACCTTCCTCGGAACGTGCGCCAACTCCTCCAGCTGCCTGGGAATGCTGTGTGGCGGCTACTCCGTCTCATACCGTAAGTTGTTTTGACTGTGACTGGTGTAAATGTAACTGTAATGTAATGGAATACAATATTGTACTCGTACAGTAAAACAGAGGCCAAAATGGAGGAAAAATTTGAGATGTTTACCTATTCGAATACTGCGCAGAGTATTCGCGGCTATTCGTTAACTCGTGCACTCACGACGAGCAACTGGGATACGTCGCATTGAGGTTTGTCACGTATCTGTTATTTTACGGCTCGCTGAAATGCACGTTAAATTTCATTTATAAACAATATTAACGCAAGATAAGGTCCCAATCCGGCGTAGTGATGGTACAATGATATCGCATAGCCCTTCACACAGAAAAATATGTATAATACATAATATGTATACGTGGCTGGAAGACCTATATGTATAGCGGGCTATACATTTCTAGGTCTTATGCTCTGGAGGTAGGGGGTATGGACTTATACATATTATGTATAGGGTTATAACAACCATCCATCGTCTAATAAGTTCATTATGGAACCTACTATTTTGTGTAGTCGTTGGGCTACAAAAACAAATCCACATATTGTAGACAGCGAACTCTAATACACTTGCTCATTCGGATTTTTCACGAAATTTCCATAAACTTGAAAAGTTATTGCATTCGGTGCATACCTTGTGGTTGCAAACAACATACAAGCCAAAACATTTAAAAAAATCAAAAGTAAATAAAATATAAGAAAAGAAAAGCATACGGTAACAAAATGACAATCATGACACACTGGTCACCTGACTTATGCTTACCGTAGCTTAAGCAACAAGATGATTTTGGAAAATTTCACAGACTTTGCGAAGTTCTTCGTTTATTGCTTGTATATTTTGTTTTATTCTTGCTCATTTCCTTTTATTCTTTAACAGATCGCATTCTACGCGTCGCCATGAGGAGGTGGCGGCCGTCTTCGTCAGATGAAGTGAGTATTTAGTAGAGTTCTGCAATCGAGTCCTTGTGTTCAATATGCTTCATTGTTTTGGTGACGAGACGCATCGCAGTTATGAATTATGCATGAAACACAAATATCAAAAGGACTCGATTGTAGATCTCTAGAATTTATATAGGTGATTGAGGAAGGTGTTCCCGCCTTGAAGGTAACTTGCACGGTGAAATGAACGAGTACTCGCAGAGATCGTGTCCGAGTGTAACTCACTGGCCAAGCACTTCCGTGACCAGGAGGGACAGGATGTGCTTCTCTTCATCGACAACATATTCCGTTTCACTCACTTTGCTGTCAGTTACCAGCCGACCGTCGCCACTGACGTCTGTGGTATGAAGGTGTGGTTTTATTTTCTTTCTTGGCACTTTCCTAGAAGTCCTGGGCCCCTCCTCTTTCTTTTTTTTCTTTTCCGGCTCTAGATCGTTAGTATCGCTTGCGTCTCTGCAGCGTCTTATTTTCTCCCAGCCAGGGGATAAATACTCGTATTTGAAATTATTTTGCGGTAGGGGTATTTTTCTAGCGGCGGTAGGATGGGCATGTAAATCGAGAATTTAGAACTGCGGCGGGGGCAATTTTGCGGGTCTTTTCATAGTAAA
>LS915454.1:812280-823679 GCA_900490955.1 Micoletzkya japonica
TCATTCGATAGCCCTCGATGTCCTGAATCTCATCCTCTCTCCTTTTTAGTTGAAACTTCGCCGTTGCTGAGAAAAAGCTGTGCAAAGATTTCTCTCGCTGTCTGCGTCTCTTCATTCCTCTTTTGTCTCTCGCAATCAATCAACCGCTCTTAATTGGTTATCTCTTGGAATGAATGAGATGGATGGAGGGACCCTTTAACGTTAAAGGAAATGTCCCACGAGAAAAATCGTTATTGAGTTAGTCGTTGGAAACATAGCAGTATGGTCTAGACAACAAGATGTGCAAAAATCCCGATTCGAAACGCCTCTCTAGGCCTCAGTACGGCCATCTGAGTATGTGGGATACGGTAAATCTTGTGGGGTAGTTTGTAGTTTAGCCAAGCACTCCGCTCCCACAAATATACCCAGTGGCATCGCCTGATCTCCGCCGCTCTTACATCTACACACCTTCGCCCCTTCCCTAGCTCTTCCCTTCCTACTCCACGGAGAGCGAGAGCGAGCAGGCAATGCCAGGGGTTATTTAGCTAGTCGGTCTAGACTACAAACTACCCCACAAGATTTACCGTATCTCGCACATTCAGATGGCCGTGCGGAGGCCTAGAGAGCAGTTTCGAATCGGGATTTTTGCTCATCTTGTTGTCTAGCCCATTTTACATTGTTCCCAATCAATAACTCAACAACGATTTTTTTCGTGGGACAGTTCCTTTAATGAGAAAGACCACAGTATTCTGACAACAGTGCAAATGTTAAGCGAACAAGATGCCGAAAAATAACCCTGATTTCGGTAGGAACTCTCGTACGGAAATCCTAAGCATTTTGGGTCGTTCGCTTAACATTTAGAACACTGTGAGACGGGGAACATGTAAGGAAGACCGCATTGCAGACCCAAGGGCTATAACAACACGTTTGTCTTCAAGAAGCTACATGGATCGGATCGAGTCTGGTGAGTAACACAGTCTTCCAAATGCATTATAAGTAGAGCATTGCATTCGGGTTTAGATGTATATGTTTCACACATCATTCATAAGCGCGACGCGTCTTGACCCGAATGGAATGCCCCCATTATAAGCTCAAAGGAAAGCTTACAATAATTCGATTCCACGTGGATTCTTGGCATTTTACCTTTGTACCAAGATACCATCTTGACTTTTTGGTTAACCGGGTCATATATGGAATGGAATGAAGAAGTAATGGCATTCCATCTTCATTCCATTCAATATGGAATTCATGGAATAATTTGAAAAATATCTTTCAAGGGGCGTGGAAGCGACAGATTGTGTTTGAAACCGAGCATAACAAAACTCATAGAATATGTTTCTTAGACGATAATAAAGATAATAGCATTTGAAATTTTTTAAAATTTCTGCAGCGTGAAACAATTATTTGTTCCGGGAGTACCTCGATGTAATTTTCCTTGTTGCTATGCGCTAACCGCAGTAAGACAGACTCTGCCTTGGCTAGGAAAATCCCTAATACGAGCATGGACAATTGCATGATCTTGCAGTGGGTACGTGTACAACGCAACTACAACCCGGGATGGGGCCTGTCCTTATGACGGCCGGCTCTTCCAACTGCCTGAGGCCTACAACATTTCGGTACTTCAGGAAGCACTGTTTGCGGAGTTTCCTCATCAACATTTCTGTAAGTGCAGAGCATATCCACACACGCACAGCCAAGAACGCTATTAAAGGAGGGCCATTGGGTATCGTAGTCATGTCTATGGAGACTAATCTGCATAGCGAGAGAACGAGAGGCATAGAAGAGAAAGTAATCGAATCCGGTGTGATACCGTCAGGAGCTTGTATAGATTGCGGTCCCGAATGGTGCTCCTTTAAAGGGCGATAATGAAAACTTGAAATTCATTCAAAATACGGTACAAAATACGCTGCATAGCATATTTAGCGGTAAAATGCACACAAGCTAATCGAGGCGTAATCTCAATTTTCTCGAAAATACTCTACGACCGCAAATTTTGAGCTCGATATTCAGAATCAACCACAAAACCGCATTAGGCATGATTTCGCTCATATCGAAATTTTTCGCGTGGTTACAACCACGCACAGAGAACTTTGTAGGGAATATTTCCCCACGATTGCACTTCGATTGCACGATTGTACTTCGGGAATAATTCACCGGCCGGCTGGGGAAATTTCGGTACTGTGGGGAATTATTCTCTAGCGGGCTGGGGAATTTATTCCCGAAGTGCATTTCGTCGTGATATTTGTGGTGAATTTTCGCTCAGTGCACTTGTGGGCTACTTGCTTATGTGTCTACGCGTCCCGTCACCAAAACTAATGACCGGTCTGCACAGCTCCACTTTTTACATCCACTTTTCATTCGAGCTTTCTGCTCTAGAAAAAGACTCGGGAAAGAACCATTTCATCAAATCGATCGTGTTGCATCTAGATGCGACGTTCATCTCCTAGCGTTCATGATACTTTCTGAAGATACTTACTATCTGATACTTACTATCTGAAGGTGTAGTGGAATAAACCGGTCCGTCAGTTTCTTCCGTTCCAAAATGAGTCAAATTCTCTGATCTCTCGCCCTATATTCGGAATGATTTTCCGACGCATCTTTTTATTCCACTATATTGAAGTCTTATTTTTCAAAAATGCAACTATGATTGAAAAAAATACTTTTTCGAAAAAAAGCAAGAGAAGTGAACAGATCACGATTACTTCGCGTTCTATTCGCTCTGCTTGTCCTGATTTCCTCCCTTCCATTTTTCCCCTTCCCCTCTCCTCCTACCCTACCACATATCAGGTACGTCTACGTTTGCTCAGCCTTCGGAAGCAGTTCCATAAATAGGGGAGCAGGCTGACCAGAGACTGTCCAGTTTCCCCGCTCGATTCCCCCTTCCGCCATGAAATTCGCCCTTCTCTTCGTTGCCTTCTCTGCAGCCCTTGCGGCCCAGTTCTCGGTCAAGCCGTCTGTACGACCCAATGCCACTTCGCCCGCGGTCCAAGCTTCATCTTCGGCGCCTATGGCGTCATCTGGATCTCGCGTCGCCTCTTCCGGATCCCCCCAGGCGTCATCTTCAGCCCCTAAGGCCTCCTCCGGATCGCCAATTGCCTCGTCTGGAGCTCCTAAGGCTTTACACTCTGCTCCTAAGGGTTCATCTGGATCCCCAATTGCCTCTTCCGGATCCCCTCAGGCGTCATCTTCAGCCCCTAAGGGTTCATCTGGATTTCTGGCCGCCTCCGGATCCCCCCAGGCGTCGTCCTCAGCTCCTAAGGCCTCTTCAGGAGCGCCCGACGTCTCCTCTTCGTCCCCCGTCAAGTCGTCGGCTTCTCCCAACGTAGCCTCCAGCTCGTCCGTTACCCGCAGGGAAAAGCGCTTCGCACGCTTCATCAAGACCAACCAGCCCTCGCGCTCTGCCTCCTCTGCCCAGCCCTCGGGCAAGCCCCTAGGCTTCTCAACTGGATCGCCCAACGCCTCGACGAACCTCCACGCCTCGTCGACCGTCCGTCCGTCTTCAGAATCCCCCAGAAGAAGTTCGCAGAGCACCGGAACTACGGCGACGAACCACAAGTCGTTCTTCTTCTTCTAGATTGTGACGATGCTAATGAGCATATCTGTACGTATGCGATAAACGAGTAATTTTATATCGATTCACATTATTATATTATTTTCGACAAACTTCATTAAGTTGATAGTAGGGTAACAATCAGGGAGTGCAGATTGTCCGCGTATCAAATCGACGATTTCTGTTTCAATGCTTCTCTTGAAAAGTGGCTGGGGTTACACGTGACGTATTGCTGGAGGCTTGAAATTGCGGAGACGCGGTGGTCGACTATTCTGAAAGGCAGATGGATGAGAAATATGCTTCGTTGTCTATGCTTACGCTTTCGTTACTAGTGTTGTGCAGACGCAATTTATTGCATGCTCTTCAACCATGATCGGTTGCATCTTGCACGAGGATGAAAGTTGAATCTAGATGCAACTCTCATCTTCACCGCTGCGTGCCAGGGACGCGAAGATGAAATGATCATCCTTTGGACGCTCGAGCTCTCTTTTTGGTTTAGTGGAACTATAGAGTAGGGTTATTTTGATTGAGAAACAAAGAGAGGCGACCGAGAAATTGCATGCACTCTCATCTAGATGAGAGTGCATGCAATTTCTGGGGGGCTGGAGTTAATAAAATAGGCTAACCGTTCTTCCCTCCACTTCCCTCCCGTTGTTTCATTTTACGAACGAAAGTGGGTGTCGGTATTTTCCCTCCACATCTGCCATCCCTGAACAGTACACAACGAGTCTCCAGTGCTATTGCAGTTGTCAATGCTATTGTGCTCAACCAAACGGAGAAGAAGATAAGCGGACGGACCTACTACAACACAACCGTGCAATGGTGCAAGGAGCAGGTGGAGGACAAACGCGCGTGTGTTCCCGATGGACCGGTGAGACTCCTCGTAACGCTTCGGCTTTTCGTATTGTTATTGACGAAAAGTTCCGTCAGCCAACTCATGTCTACTTCGTCTGTAATTATTAGTCTGTAACTATCGACGGCTCCCTGCCCCTTACATCCGCTTGTTAGTTCTCTTGTCGGAAATAGGAATGAGACGACGGACGGAACAGTTCTTCAACCATATATTGAAGTTATTTGTTTTGAGAAATGACCAACTCAACATGGGAACGAGATGTAAGACTCCAATGCAAATCTACTTCGCAAAAGATTAGACCAAATGCTAAGGCCATTTTTTGCGGATATCAAATGAACCAGCTAGAGTGAGGCTCCATCGTACAGAGAAGTAGAATCGGAACAAATGAAACATACTGATTTTCATTGAATTCTGATCAGGCGTGTTCCTCGTGGTGCCTGATTACATCCGGAGCCAAAAATGCAGAAAAAATATGAAAAATTATGAAATATTCGCCCTTTGCTAGAGTTGTAAGGGCCTTGTGACAGGGTATAGAACCTTAGGGACCGGGATAAAATAGAGAAGGTGCAGAACTTAATGACTAGGAGAATATTCTATAAATGTTTAGGGCATAATTATGAAAGCAAACCATCTTATGCAGAAAGGAATCGTTTTTTGAACTTGCATTCATTGGAATATAGGAGGAGGGTATGTGATCTCAAGAAGGTATATGAGATGCTCTACTTCGGTGGTCGATTTTCTCGCGTTCTTCCATTGTTCTTTGATATCGTTCCCTCATTCACACGCGGTGCCAAGTTTCGCCTCCGTCCCGTGAGGGCAAATAACCGTGTGCGGGAAGAGGGATTTGCTAGTCGGGTCTCGAAGGAGCTTCTCAAAGTTTTGAAAACCGGCGACATGCCCACTGATATAAAAGAGTATCGTGCCATTATTCGGACTTTATTGAGAGAGTGATGGGTGGGTGAGTGTTGGCGATTCGCGTATTCACCCACCGTCATCCACCCTTACCACCCTCTCCCTACCCCGTGTTCGTCCCGTGGATAAATTATTATTATTATTATTATTATTATTATTATTATTATTATTAAATCCGCTCCAAGCCACATGCATCTCAATAATGACGGATTCTTGGCTGCACCCGTGGCTAACCCCATTGTAACACAAAGACAAATCACCTTCAGACAATCAGTTCAAGTGACTATGGTTTACTGCGCTTTTATTACGATTGAATAACTGAAAATTCTTTTCAGTTATTCAACTAACTTTTCAGTTTGTCTTATTTTGAAGGTGTCGCCGTTGCAGGCCAAAATCCGCCTTTATTGAGATGCATGTAGTTTGGTGGGAAGGGGTTTTGAGCTGAACTTTTGGCTTCTGGGGGGAACAAAGTACGGGGAACACGCCTGGTTTATCAGCAGAATTCGATGAAAATTACTCGATTTCTCGTTAATCGGAGTAATGACATAAAA
Source organism: Micoletzkya japonica (assembly GCA_900490955.1). Lineage (NCBI taxonomy): Eukaryota > Metazoa > Nematoda > Chromadorea > Rhabditida > Diplogasteridae > Micoletzkya > Micoletzkya japonica. The sequence continues at coordinate 818,126 of LS915454.1, forward strand.
TGTCTCAAAATGTGTCATTTGTTCCGATTATTGGCAGAACCTGATTCGCTCTCTCATATATACCATGATTTTGTTACGTTTTGTTCCAAAGGGTAGATCGTTTTTGCAAAACAAGAGAGGAGGTGAGAAAGCATGGGACATTGGGAGAGAGATTCCGACTGCTTGGCTCACAGCATTCCTAGCGTTCGATTAGTGAATGGCAGGTTCCCCTGTGATCAGCATTTCTCCCCTCCAAAGAGAAAGTGATGTTGCAGCTGAGGACCTATAAGACGTATACACGGTCCACAAACGGCACCGGTTTCACTATCAAGGCTACCAATCCCCGCGATGGAAGTACGCACTTCGACATGAAGGAGCGGGCTCTTTCCCTCTGCACCTTCCCCGCCCTCAGGTAATTCTGGAGATGAACGACGATGCTGTGTATTGTGAAATACAAATATCCGTCTGTCTATCGTTCCGGACATCTTGTAGGATGATAACATTGTTTTACTGCGGGTATAGTGGATTAAAAAGAGCCGTCGGAAAATCATTCCGGATATAAGACGTGTGCAAACGTGAGAGAATTAGACTCATTTTGGAATCGAAGAAACTGACAGACCGCTTTAGTCTACTATATCTCCCTTGCACTGATGAACGAAATTACCCCTGCTTTGCGCCTTATGTGGTAAATTGCACCAGTCAATTTTCGGAAAAGAGTATTTGCATTTACTCCACATGGCATAAGCTGAAGTAGTTTCAGTGCAGGGATGGTAGAATGAGAGGGAAGAGGGCAAACGCCCATAATCTGATGTCTCGTTCTATTTCTTCGTTCATGCTATTTCGTCTGATTATGGCACACAGTGATTCGATCTCCAATAGGTAGCGACATTAAGAGCATGGCTCAAGTTAAATCTAGGTGTCCAAACCGAATATAAGGTTACCTATGGAAAATGGGGGTCCGTGTAGTTCGGGGGACCCTCATTCTGTAAAATGCGACCGTTTGGTCATCAACTAATAGCTCAGATTTTGGGGCTTGGACTTTGCCCGTTTCTCACCCACTGGGAGAACGAGGAAGAAAAATAGTGGACTAGAATAATGAAAAATAGAATAATAATTTTAGATTACTAATTGAACTTAGCTAGGTACTATAATAAATTACAAATAGTGTGTTCTATAGATACGAAACTAGTTTCCCCTTCCCCAAAGTGAAGACGATTTGACGAATTAGTGCTTGCCCCTTTTGCTTCTCTATGCTAAATCAGTTTGCGATGATTCTAGTCGTGGCGCGATCTCATCCCACGTGCAAGACCCCTGCTCGTCTCATTCTCTGATGAACGGGGAAAAAACGAATAGACTTCATTTCAGCCTCGCCAAATATCGGTTGAAAGTAGATGGCAAATTGCGGCCGCAACATGAGGATTCGGATGAGGAGGAAGAAGAAGAGGACGACGATGACGACGAGGTTGCGGAGAAAGAGCGAGAAAAAAGAGAGCAAGCCAAGTCACAATCCGCGCGTAAAGGAGCCGCCTTTCATGGTGGGCCAGTAGAGTAGAGCATTCAATTCGGGTCTTTTTGGCCAATATGTTTCACTGCCTTTGGTGACAAGACGCATCGCGGTTATGAATGGTGTGTGAAACATATACATCAAAAAGACCCGAATGGTATACAATAGAGTGCGAAAGACGAATATGACAACTCGATTAAACCGGAAAAGATCGAGAACGAATGAGGAGAAGAGAGCAGGCAAATGTTTCTTTTTCGAGCAAAGGGATAGCGTTTCAGGAATCGTCGCTGTCTGGCTCGTTACATCTGCTGCTGCAGTTCTGCGCAGTTGAAGCTTCGGGAGAAGAAGCTACCATGCCCGTCTTGACGAAAATAAAGCGTGATTGGGCAAGGATCCCCGCATTTCCGCATATCTTTGCATACTTAGCGAATAAGTGAATGTTCTCCTATTCACATCGAAATTCAACATCTGCACGACGTTACCCGAATGTGGTTTGAGGAGATTCCATAACTAAATTATTGCACGATGTGCACTATTGCACCTTGTCAAGCACCATTGAGTTTGACATTCATTCATGGTTCGATTATTTATCATGTCACAAATTCCTGTGATGATCAAGGGCATGGGTCCATTCTTCGCCAGTCTGACTCCACCAATTGTTCCCGAATATCCTCTTCGCTTCGTCTCTCCATCAGGCTGGTGTGGCTGTGCCCTTCTTCTCTACTTGTCATACGGCATCCATACAACAGCTTTCCTCGCCCATCGATCATTCTTAGAACCCGCGAATGGATACCGATAGCCGGTTTTCAGCGGTTACGTTTCACTACCAAAATTGTCATAATCACAACTGCTAATACGAGTGGAGCGAAATATAACCCTGGAAAAAGTGCCTTATTGGATTAACTGGTATCGATTCGCGATCTCCTATCATTCTCCATTCTTCTTATGCTCCATGCCAATCTGCATTTCCTCCTCGTCGCCTCCTTTACCCAATCCGTCACTCCAGTCATTCTTCTCAGTCTCTCATTCGTCCATCGGTGCATCCTCGTGATCCCGATCATTCTCCTCTCCATCTTCCTCTGGGCAACTCCAAGCAACTCCTTCTCTTCTTCTCTCATCGACCAAGTCTCCGCTCCATACCGTACCGTCTTATGCATGAGTCGAATAGGGCTTTCCTCTTCTTCAGACAAAGGGCACGATCAGTAAGGAAAGGGGAGATCTTGTGCCAGACTGGCCAGCCCAACTGGATCCTGCTCATGACCTCACCTCCTTCTTGCAGTAGAAGTTTGGAGATGGGACATTCGCCGGGAGTCGACGGAGTTCTACCTGACCATCTTCTCGTCTGTCGCTACCAGCTTGCCACACGCATCACTCATCTTGTCAATTGTCTCTCTCGTGGGGATCCCATCCCGAGGGAGATGATTGCCTCCAAGATCAGTCTGCTCCACAAGAAAGGCGACACCACAGACATCAACAACTTCCGGCCCATCTCCCTTCTTACCGTAACCCTCAAAAGCATCACAAAAATCCTCCTAAACAGATTCGAGCGAGTACTAGAACGAAGTGCCATCCCAGACCGGGTTCAGAAAAGACTACAGTACCCTCGACAACCTTCTCTCAATTAAGGAGGTTATTCAAAAGAGTACTGAGTACCAATTCTCAGTTCAAAAGTTCAAAAAGATAGTCTCTACTTTGGTACCTCTAGTGAGTGGGAATATGGTTGAGGAAAATGTTCCGTCAGTCGTCTCATTCCTACTTCCGACGAGAGAGCGAAGCGGTATGAAGAGAGTGCAGACGAAGTAGGAATGAGTTTACTGACGGAACTTTTTCGTCAATAATATCAAGGGGGATCTTCGCAATATCGCGAGAGAGGCCCTGAAGGAGGAGTTGTCAGCGGGAGGTGGCGTCCCCGCCCCTCCTTCCTCGCAGGTCCCTTCGTACTCCTCTGTCGCCGCTGTAGTCACCAAGACGATAGTCTCGCAGCGAACGATCGAGGACAAGATGAAGAGGGCTGTCATCTGCCTGCTGAAGGAGGAGAAGTCTGTGGAGGAGACGAAGGAGAAGGACAGACATCTGTTAGTCAACGTCATCCGTAAGTCGGGAAACGGCTCTTTACTCGCTCTTCTCCAACCTGACAGGGATCATCTCCATCCCTCCATCTCATTCTTCCGTTTCCCAGATGATCCCAATTCAGTTCGAAAGAGCCGCCCGCTCAAAATCGACTTCGGTGACGTTTCCCTCCGGGATTCGTTCATTGAGGCCGCGCGTTCTGACCGTAATCTCGTGACTATTTGTGGGGAACAACATGTGTACTGTAGGAGGGACTACACTCGTGACGAGTTGAAATATGACCGGGAATTGCGTAGGGAGTGCGGGAGGAGGAACGCGGAAGAGTCTCAACTCAAGTACATTGTCCGTGACCTGGACATTGTTACCCTCCGCGTCCCTCGGCCCCTTCCTGAACGCAGTCAAAGGAGACTGGATGAGAATAGCAATAAAGGTGCGAATGAGAACAAGAATGCAGATACTCGTAATCGCTCCAGTCAGTCGAACAGAGGACGATCAGCGTCCGTGAGAGGAACGAACAGAGTGCGAGGTGGAAGAGGAGCATCGAGAGGCTCGACGAGGGGAGAGTCGAGAGGAGGAGGTCGTGGAGGAGGACAAGGAGGACGGGGATCGAGCAAGAGCAGGAACGAGGATACGGTCGAGAAGGACAAGAGGAATCGAGGTGAGCGCACAGCATTCCTAGCGTTCGATTAGCGAATAGCTGTGCCCGCTGTGATCTATCGTCACTGCGGCCGCAAAGATGAGCCAAAATTCACCAATTTAAAAACTTAAGCTCCTCTTCACCAGTCCAAAGAGCTGCTAAAAATTGGCAAAAATTCATTCAGCCGTAGTGGAGTAAACTCAAAATTAGTTGCCAATTCGCTATCAGACACTTCCCTTTTCGGTCGGAATGCTGTGAGTGGGGATTGCACACCATCGCATCCAATGATGTCAGCATGGTGTCTGATCCTGATCCTAATGTTGCCTCTTCCTCTAACTCTCAACCTTCCACTTCCAATTCCGTTCCTTCCCTCATTGATTCTGTCTTTCCTCCTCCCGACCTATACTTTGAAAGTACCTATAGGCAAAATTATACTTTAAAGTATAATCCCCCGCGGTATCCCATTCGGGCTGCCTCCCATGAAACCCGGCTGGCCTCGGCCGCACGTCGAAATACCCTCCCCGAGATCCCCGCACTCCGAAATACCCTCCCCGAGACTCCTCGAGACCGTATACATCCACTGAATATCTACCGTATACATTTTTGGCATCATTGAATAGCTCTTAGTGTCCTGAGTCTCATGGTATCTCCTTCTTGCTTGTACCGTCAAGCGAGTAAACCTGGGCCCAAATTTGTAACATTTGGAAATGTTTGTAACAATTGTAACAAATTGTAACAAATTGTAACAAATGGCCATAATTCACTTCAACGTGGTCCTAGAGAACTCTAGTTGGCATTTTTGGAATCCTTACGATGAGCTCTATCCGTCTGGTAAGTTTGGTGCGGATCTGACTACTTTGAAAATTTGCATAGTGTCAGAAGGGGACTTTTGTAACAATTGTAACAAATTGTAACAAATGGCCATAGTTCACTTCAACGTGGTCCTAGAGAACTCTAGTTGGCATTTTTGGAATCCTTACGATGAGCTCTATCCGTCTGGTAAGTTTGGTGCGGACTACATCGAAAATTTGCATAGCGGGAGGTTTGGAATTGTTTGGAACAATTGGAACAAATGGGCATAACTCGCTTTAAAGTGACTCCCGAGCGATCTCGTTGAACATTTTGGATTCCTTTTGATTTTTTTGCTCTATCCAACTGGTAAGCTTAATGCGGCTCTATAGAAATTTTTATGCCATGCAGCTCACGGGATGAGCTATTGAGCAGGTAAATGTAACTTACCTTTCATGTACTAAACAAATCCAGTATTCCATTATGTGAAACGGCAAAATTAATCAGAATGTGAGAATTTATGGCTAGCATTGTCTAAAGCTGATACAGGCAAAAAAAATTTTGCGGATCCGATC
>LS915479.1:10540-60262 GCA_900490955.1 Micoletzkya japonica
TAATTCGGAGGATAATAGTTCGAAGATAAGGAAGAATGAGGTAAGCAACTTGCTGTTATTCTCTTTGTTCTACGTTCGCATTACAGGCCAAAACATGCCTGCTTTGATTAGATTAAGTTCCTGACTTCTCTTTTTCTCTATTTAACAATTTTGCCAATATTGTAACTTGCAATTCAGGTTAATAAACCATAGAGAACTGATGTCGTCTATCGCACTTTGATAAGGAGCATGCATAATAAGAAAAGAGGTAGCAGTATATGTGCAAGGGGTAACACATAATGTGCAGAATGTCCAACACACATCTTGGTATGCCAGCACACTGTGCGTACGGTTGTAGCACCCAGTCTGCTGGGTATTCGTGCTACAAAAGTTACATAATGTGTGTTGTACGGGAACAACGGAGGAATGAGACATAATCATTGTACTGACCAGTCTGCACGTCTCTACCGATAACCCGGCTCTAAAAAGGCTACTATCACCAACAATAAGATAAGCTTCAGCTCTGCGACCTACTCTGTTCGCTGTCGTTGGCCTTTCTCTGGGCAACTATCGCCATCGTGTTCTTCATAACGGAGAATAATTGGCCCTCGTGTTGGTTAGCTTTATTCATCATTTGTTCTTCACGTTGTTTGTTCTTCACCTTTATCTGAGTGTCATGACTTTGTTGCTCTTGTTCAACCATTGTAGATAGTGTTGCTAGGCAATTAGTGATGAGAATTATCGAGTATCTGAGCTCTCTGGATTTCTTACCTAGAATTGCATATTTTTCTAGAGAAACACAGTTTCTAGGGTTTGAAAACCAAACTTTTTAATCGCATTATGAGGCCGAGAGAGTGATGAGGAGCATGAAAGAATGAAGAGAGTAAGACGACAAGTAGGCAAATTGCGCTTGGTTTTCAAACCCTAACAGTTTCTTGAAGGAAAATATCTATTATGTCTTAATGTCAGGTAACGTGATTGCAGCTGTGCGTTGATAGAAAGCATTGTGACAGTTACCGAACATTGAGATGTTATGTGTCACAGCATTCCGCCCGGTGAAGAATGTGTCTAATAGCGAATTGACCACTATTTTTGAATTATCTCAAGAATGGGTAAACCAATCTGCACCAAATTTTCAGGACTTTTAGAGTTCACAGTGACGAACTTAAGCTTTTGAATTCATGAAATTTCGTTCATCGGTTTGCTTAAAGGATCGGATCCTATGCGCGAAAACAGCCATTTGCTATTAGAACGCTTGGAATGCTGTGGTGTTCAGTGTTTGCAGGGCGCAATCCGTCCCGAACTTCAGTCCTCGCGTTCCCAGGCGGTGGTTTGTTGTCCAGGTAGGGTGAACATGATTGAGCGCATCGTTCCACCAATCCGAATCTCTCCAAATGTGATTGCGGTGATCGTGACCGCGCCTCCTAATCTCTCAAGATATTTGGAGTAGTTACGCTTATTTTGCATATGCTTTTCCAATATGCTTGAGCGCTCTCCCTTAGGCATCTCGATACATTAGGATTACGACGATACATTCAGGCCATCGCTATTCTCATGTTCCTCTGTAATGCGATCGAGGCCTGTTGTCAAGACCATCTACAACGAGATGTATTCATGCTTAGACACAACGAGTATACGGTAGGTTACGGTAGATGGGGGAGGAATTGTTGGAAGGCAGACAACAATGGCACTCTCTAAGCTCACTCATCTGTGCAAACGTTAGGAAATCTACAATGGAAAAGTGTTTCGATGCGCAGGCGCGCAGCAACGTTATGCTGCGTAGAATAGATTCGTATGCAAATTAAGAGAGTGGAGGTGAGAGAGCATGGACATCGGAGAGACGCAGAGACAGTCGGAATTTCGGAACCCGGACTGATAAAACGTCGTGCAGGCGGTAGACGAGGATGAAGACTTTCGCGAAGACGACACGACACAGAGAACTGAAGAGTGAAAGGAGGACAAGAAGCGACACGCATAAACTATTCATTGGTGGAATATTCCATAGTTTTTTCTCGAGATCGAGTATCTTTACACTTAGGACTCGTGAGAGGTTGAGTCATCTCGGCCGAACGATGTCCCATATATGAGCACAATTAGGGAATGGTAGGAGCTATGGGGAACGAGCAAAGACTGAAGGATACTCACTTAGTTCAAGACGAGATTTGAAAGAACGAGTACTAGGTGCATTCAGAATGTCCAACGGCAATTGTGATAACCATCTAGCAGTTCTAAGGGGGAAGGAGTGAAATCGGGCCTGGGTCCTAGTAAATTCCTCATTGAGTCCAAAAGAGGTTGTCCTGCCATTGCAAGGACGGAAAGTAAAGAATTTGGATCTTTGGAGGTTGGTTTCTCCATGCAAAATACGTCTAGCGAGTACTAAGTCTGCCACAACTCGACGCTCTTCGAGAGATCCCATTCCAAGCACTCTCAATCGATCGATATAAGGAGGAGGAAGGGAGGAAGGGAGCAACGGAGGAATACGATACGAGTGAAGATATCTTTGACGTTGTGAGGATTCCAGAATTGGAGGGCGAATTCAAGATGGGGGATGATATAGGTACGGTAGCATTTGACAAGGATATGAGGGGAGTTGATAGTAATGGCTTTCATTAGAACAAAGAGAGAGGAAAGGGCCTTACGGGAAGTAAAACATATCTTTCAAAAAATGCATAAAGGTACGGTAGCGAAAAGCACCGGGACCCGTTTGAATTCCCGCCCTTGCCCGCCCGTTCCCATGCCCCGTTCCCACGCCCCGCCCACTCTCTCTAGCTCGCACGCTCTCTCGCCTCCTCCTCTCGCCGTCTGCACTCTCTCCTCCCCCTCCTCTCTCGTCATGGGAATCGCGCGTCCGTTCCCATGGCTGGATGGGAATTCCCAGACTGGCTGGGAAACGGGTCTGGTCCGGGATGGCGCTTGATCATTCACTGTTCGTGAGCCCATTATGGACGGTCGTGTCATCGGTACCCGCAGTCAAGTGAGTCACTATCGCTTCATTTACTTGTTAGATACCCAGTCGTTAGATACCCAATATCCAATCGTTTCGTCAGTAGATCAACCCACAATCAATCTGTTTTCCTTTCACTTTCGCGCAGTTTACGACCCCTCTACCCATGTTCATGTCACTTTTATCCCAGTTTTTTTTTCTTTTCAGTAATCAATAGTCGCTTCCTAGATTGGTTATTCTCTGGTTCCTGGGCAATATGGATCCCTTGCAGATGGTCCGTCGCCCGCCCCGCATCACCCTGCCGACCGCGACGCGTCTCTCCTCCGCGACGCGTCCCCCCTCCCTCTTCGACTTCAACCCCTCGACGGTCCGTCTCGATGGGAACGTGCCCAGAGAACGTCGTCTGTCGGCTAAGGTACCTTATTTGGAGGGGGGCATGTCTAACCCGCTAGACTCACCTCATCATCTCATGTGCATCCTGACCAATATGTTGCATACGAATGCAGTAAAAATGATGAAATGTTTTTCCTCACAGACAATGTCTTTGTGGTATGAAATGAAAGTGGTCGTTTCAGACAGAACTGCAGTACATTCCGTGCTCGCGCCGTTCTCCGCCCTCCTCTCCCACCCTCCTCACCTTCTCCTCGTCGGCCTCCGACTCTTCCGATTCGGGCTGTTGCTCTCCCGCCGACCATCTGTCGCCCATCAAGACGAGGTGCGTCCCGACGCGATTGTTTTGGGGGTACGGTAGCCTATCGCGAACTGAATCGGTAGCACTTGGAGCTTTGTGGAGATGGCGAGAATCACCAACGACACTTTTGCGCTGAAAAGCTGAGTGCGCTATTACGCTTTTGTGCTTATTAGAGCGAAGGAGGGTATTCAGTGTGATTTCAACCTGTGGACCGTGCCCCTTGTAGTTGCCCCGCCCACCCCATTCCTCGATCGTCCTTCCACCCTTCCCACCACGTCGAGACCCTCTCCCTCAAGCCCTCTCGTTCGGGTCAACAGCCTCCCAAGCAGTTGCTGGCCTTGTGAGTATAATATCTCCATTGTGATGTCATTAGCTCCCGGGGATTCAGTGGATCGGGAGGTTTAGAAATGAATATTTGTTCGTGAAAGAGCGAAATTATTGGTGACTTGGAATGCCACAAGCCATCGTGTTCAAATATTTGGGTACAAAGAACTTGCAGGAATGCCTCTCGCAGCCACTCGTCCAGCTCGGAACCCCGCTCGCCCACCTCGCAGTACGCGCCCAAGAAGCTGCTCGAGCTCAAGTCGGATCTGGTGAGATCTTTTGGCGGGAAAGAGCTTTTTTCAAATTTTGGCGGGAAATGGACGATTCAAATTGAGTCGTGCGCGTTCTGCTTCCAACACGCTCTGCTGGAGGCGGTCAAGGGAGGGACGACGATTCCCGCGCTGGCTGAGAACGGACCGTGGAGGGGACACGCGATGGTCAAGGGACCCAAGACTACGTGAGTTGGGGGGGAAAAGTGGGAGGTAATTTTTAGTTGGGGGGAAAAGTGGAAGGTAACGAGAGAGTGATGAGGAGCATGAAAGTAAGACGACAAGTATGCAAATCGCGCTTGGTTTTCAAACCTAGTGGGAGGGTGATACTTAGTTCATGCTGATTAGTAGAACGCAGTTTAAAGTTTTTTTTCTGGTAAATTGAGGAATGTAGTAGTATGATAATCTATCCTGGTCGTAGACCTATTCTTTTGTGCAAATTTTGAAATTGGCGCCAACCCAAGGGTGATGTGCAGGTGTCCGCGTCTGCTGCGTCGCGTGTGCTCGCTGTGCGGCGCGACGGGCCAGGCGGCGCACCCGTCGTGCTACTGCCCCGTCACCGGCAAGTACGCGCTGAGCTACTAGGAGGAGGAGGAGGAGGATTACGGTAGCTGTAGCCTGCACATCAAAGATGCCCCACCCTCTCTGGTATTCCGCTAAATCTCACATTCGACTACTTTCCTTTGATGTTGCCCACCCCTTCCTCTTTTCCTTTGTTTCTTTTACTTTCCCGTAATCGAGCGTAATAATAGCGTGAGCTCTCGTTTTCTAGTCGCTGGTTCATTTACTTGTACGCCTTGTCTTCCCTTCAGTAGCTTGTTTACCATTTACACATTTATGTAATCTGCATTACTCTTCACAGTAGTCTTGTACAATTTCCGCCTTTGATTCTACCTTGCTTACTTTGCTTTCTTCACACTAATAATAAGAGTAATCTTGATGCGATAAAAGGTATGAAAAGTTATGGAGATGAATGGGGTCCATACATGGGCAACCTTCCCCGCAATATTTTGAGAAACGGGCCTACCAGTGTACGAAATCAAGCCTACCAATTGAAATTTTGTAGGAAATATAGGCCTACCAAAATAAAATTCCCAACAAATATGGGACTACCACGCATACTTCGGGTCGGTGCCCACGTATGATGGGGTCTACTAAGACACGGTGCGAGTGAAGACTGTCATGTCAGTAATGTACCTAACGTTGCTGGGTGAATGGCTAGAGTACTACATAGGTAAGAGAGATTGGGATTTGACAGAGGGTGGGGGGAATGCGATCAATCGATGGGCCGATTACGGTAGAAAGGGTAGGCAATATTCAGCTGAAGAACCTGTCCACGTTGTCCGCGGCGCTCTTCATGCCGAGAATGGCTTCTAAAACCAATTTTAAATCTCCCGCCTTTTCGAAGTTGAATTTTAAAAATAAGATGCGCGCCAAACCTTCGGCACTTTCGTAGTCTCCCTTCATTCGCCTGCGGAACTCGAACCCCTTGAGAACACCGAAGACTCGTTGGGCGTAGTGGACCTCATAATGAAGGGAGTAGTGCCATAAGTGTGCAGGCGCTCCGACAGTTATTTCAGTTTGGTGTCTGCCAGTGAATGCATTCAGATCTTGAATAGCCTACCAGTGACGTTTCTGGTCTGCTGTGGTGCCTTCCAAACTAAGGTTTTGATCGAATCAGGGGCCTGCCACCCGATCGTCGGGTCCGTGCCCATGCATGAGTAGTGTAGGTAGAATGAGGGGAGTAGTGTAGGCTACACTACTGAGGGGTCATTTTTTATGCTGATTGGTACAACCGCACCACACACATTGCTCAAGGATCTCGTGCGTTGTTATTAAGCTGGACGATATTCACGTCCGTATTTATGCTCTTTCCCGTCTGCATTTTTTGGACTAGCCAATAGAAAGGCTACCGTACCTCACATCGAGATTGCGCGAATATGTGCCGCTCAAGAGCGAGTAGTGATGGGTAGACATCTGGGTAGGCGAAGACACTGAAATGATGCCTAAGGGCATGTTATGTCTCGGCTTAGTAGTCCAGGTAAAGAAGGAATGATTCATATCCACTCCTTTTATCCCTCATCTCTTCGTATTTCTTTCGAGAGTACCAATACAAATCGCACTCGATTTCGCCAATTCTGGTTCCACTATTCAAAAGGTAGATGTAGAGGCAGGTGTCAAATGAGAGAGGCTGCCTTTTTCGGGGGTTTTGTAAGGAAAGGGAATTCCAACGAAGGGAAGTTCTTTAGAAAGAAATCTTCAAAAGCAGACCCGAGGCTCAGAGGTGTCAAATACCCTTGAGTAACTCACACCATGGGCACGCCTATCTCGATGTCCCTTACGGCTCTCCGTCTCATCTCTTCTACATTCGACTGGTCCTCGGCCCATTTCGGTAGCGGATGGCAGCTCAGCGGACTACAGGCTTCAGGCAGTTCGGAGATGCTCAAAGGGGTACGGTAGGAAGGGGAGTGATAATACGTAGGGTTAAACCATTCTTCGTAATGGTTTGGTATGCCAATTGTAGATTGGTAGTCGATTACTGGGGGGGAGGCGGGGGTAGTTCTATTTGATAAGAAATCTGTGAGATGGTTTTTTTTGGGGAGTGGGGTATTTCAAGCGTACAGATTGATGGTTGACGGTGCCGTGCCTTTGAGGTCGAAGGCCGTGATGTCTTGACTCTGAAAATGGAAAAATAGTTGTTTGGGTGTGCATTTTTCAAGATCGATCGATGTACATTCAGTCTTTTGTGTGGCTCCCTTTTCCTATATAAACAGAGCAGATCAATATTTAGTATCGGACGATAGCAAATAAATGCATGTAGATATTATTAAAGGAAAACGAACGTTGAGAGAGCTGCACAATTCTTTCCGCTAACCACCGTAAAACTTCAACCGGAGCCGGAGATTAGCCTAAGCTGGCATTTTGCCAAGAGAGTTTCACTGTATTTAGCGAAGTGCGCTGCAAGGATTTCCCAACGTTTTCCTCCAATAATACATAGTATACTTGATTGCCTTTCACCAAGTCCTGTCAGTACGCGATACCTCATTGACAGTAATCCTCGTGAACTCGGCCGTGCACTCCACTACGGCCGTAGGCAGTTGGGAATCATCGGCCATCGTGTCTGATTCCCGGACCGGATGGGGATTACGGTAGCTACAGTAAGCTTGTGATCGATTCCTGTCACATAGGCCTGGGCTGTATCTGCAAGTGAAGCTAATGAGCAGGATGGGGATTACGGTAGCTACAGTAGCTTAGCATAGCGATAGCAATATAGGAAGGAATGGATAGATCGTCTACCCCTTCGGATATGGTGTATACTGTACGCGACAAGGGAACGAACGACTAATCATCCTCTATCAGATCATGTGAAACATAACTGAAGCAAGATTGGATAGGTGATGAGAGGGCTGAAGCCCTCCAGGCAATGTATGCTTCTCCTTCTTCCTCGTGCACTTGTTTAATGACGAGATAGTGTGGAGGAGGGAGAGACTGCAGACAGACAGACAGACAGCGCGATGAGAGTGTGTGTGTGGATGAAAGAGGGAAGAGAGTGAGAGACGGAGAGGAGAATCGATTCATCGTGCGGGGATCAGTGACCCAGGAACAGCTGATCTGAGTATTCTCTTAGGCTACGCCGTGGTCGGTCACCTCCCGTCCCGGCTATTGACTGCTATCGAAATTTCCCCAACTTCCATAATTTCCTTCCTCAAAGATTGCTTATGTTATCCTATGCAACAGGCTATGTGATTACTAGACCTCCTGAATCGCATCCATTTAATCGAATTAGAGCATTTCTCCTTGGTTAGGTTTCAGGCACAAGAGAGCCTTTCTTCATGTCATTCATGAAACATAACACCAGAAATTCGGTGGTCAAACTCGATCCAGGAGGTCTAGTGATTACTGTAGCAGGTCCCCATACTGTCTGTCATTATGCCCAATTTAGTAGACGATATCTATTCCGCCAACTCCTCTGATCATCAATGAGATCGTGCACAGAATCAACAGACCGTTGCCCAAGGCGTATTCCGTTCATTTCGCACAGAATAAGCCCGCATTACGGGGGAAAACAAGAAAAATGGAACACATCAAATGACCAGAGCATACGACTCGCAATAAGTGGTCTAACGTTTAGCAATATTCCGAAAAATGAATCGTACCCACTGTTCGGAGGGTTACGGTATCTCCGGCCGGGTCTGGGGATTGTGGATTGCAATTAGCAGACACATAATAACGACTGATTTCACACATGGAGCCGTTTCTCGAAACGCTTTCCTTTCACTATTTCGAGGTTTGACCGAGGTGATAGGTGGACAAGGCAAATTGTTTCGATTAAACTGTCTCGATTAAAAAAAAGAACGCCCATAGAATGCTTGGGCTGCCATAAACTGGAACTGAACGCTGCTTTGGGCATTCAATAGGTTAATCCCGATGCCGACAACGACTGGTTGGGTGACTATTCGTCGTGAACATTCTGCTGCACATTTACTGGAGGGGAAGACGTATAACCAATACCACTTGCGACGAAAAGACAAACGAACACATCCGTAATAACTGACGAAAACGTGAAGGATTACGTGGTGAAAGATTGGGTGTATAGCTACAAATAACAAATTGCAGGAGGGAAGCATTCACCTAGTCTGGAATCTGTTGGATAGAAGAGGGGATACGACGATGTGGAACGATGAAAGATGTAAGGGGGAAGGAAGTATGGATGAGACCTACTGACAAGTAGGGTCGGCAATCCGGACCGTTTCCTGGCCTGTTTCACAACGTATAGACGAATCATAGGTACAGGTGTTATAGGTACTCTATAAAAGTGGGGGGGAAACGAAAACCGGTTTGCCAACTCCAGTGACAAGAGGAGAAAAGGGCGGGAAGAGTGGATAAGGCATTGACGGGAGTGCGCAGCAAAGAGCAAGTGAACAACGAAACAGAAGCTACAGACTGCACTTCGGATCAATCTTAGTCGGCTTGGACAACATCGGTAGATACCGTATCCAAAGTACAGTAACCCAGACGCAAAGAACAAAGCACATGAACAGCTAGACCAGACTAAACGGGACGAATACGTTTCCGGGCGGGCGGCCGCGGAATAGCCCCCCGTACTATGGGGCTATTTTACGGCACGGCCGCCAACCGGATAAAAGGCGGCATGAGTGTAGTAGGTAGGTGTATGGATGGGGTAGGATGGGAGACTTGGCGATACGGGAATAAACCAGGGCAATACGAGGAGGAGAGGCGCGCGCGTGGAGCAGAGAATAAGATGGTTGAGGAGAGAAGAGAAGAGGGTATACGGTAACCAGTAGTGGAAGGGGTACGGTAGGCATACGGTAGGGGGGAATAGAGTTAGCCAAATTTGGGGTAAAGCTGCTGCTTTTCATTATTTCATCGTCATTTTTTGTCAGGCCAGAACCGGGGTTTTATAAAAGTGTTTTTTACATACACTACTGATTTGGCCAACTCTATATCATGGGGATAAACGACCCTTAGCATGGCTATTACTCTCCACTAGTTGCAACGCTAGAGTATAGGCTAACCATGAGTATAACCAAGCTAAAGCGACACCACTCCCAAACGGGCAGGAGAAACGGGACAATAGTGGAGGGTAGAGTGAAGATAGCATAAACTGTAATTTTTTTCTCTTTTCTACATGATCATAGCATACAAGACGGGAAAGAAGGAAGGTACATGGTGGATCACAGAGAGGACAAACCAGAAGTGGAGGGGAATCAAAGATCAAAGATCATCGTTAACCGTCGGCCTGAGGAGGCGTGTACCAGCCGGACTTAGCGTGGATTTGGACGAGCGACTTGAAGGATTGCTGGGCTTTGGCGAGGGAATAGACACCCTGAGAAGGAGGGGTAAGCATTGGAGATGGACCGGTATATGGGCTAGTGTTGTCGTCCGAATATTTTCCCAGACCCCCTTAAATAATTAGGCGAATTCAAAAGCAGCCATCGTAACAAGCATTTTACGCTAAGGGGGAAAATACTGAATTTGATTATATTTTTCGCACGAGACCCCTCCCGTCCGCTAAACGTCTTTTAGTGTAAAATGACCCATAGCGCACCGAAAAAATTACCCCCACCGCTGTTCTAAATTCTCGATTTACATGACCACCCTACCGCCGCTAGAAAGCTACCCCTACCGCAAAATAAATTTCGAATACGAGTACTTATCCCCTGTCTACGCTATGATTATCTGGTGCAGGCACCCATCCTAACGTCCGATCGGACAATCACGACCCTCTATGAGATGAACGGGGCTGCCTGTTACCAAAGATCCCCGGGTTTATGAGATACTCAAGGGATTTCGTACTACAGATTCAAGTTATTGAAGAAAGTAATTCGCTATTTTGCTTACTACTTCTACTACCACTTGTTCATTCAGTTTCATATTCTCGAGCAGCAGCAACAGGATGAACTACTGAATGCCCTCAGCTCGCAATAAGCAATAAGACCCGCCCCACGCTTGTTGTCCTCGATAAAGCGACCAAACTATGAAAAAAAAAACAAAACGTCATCTCGCCGCTCACCTTCTGTGCCTCAAACTGCACGCGGGCCTTTCCCTTGACGAGCGTAGCCGAGATCTGCATGATGAGACTCTCGATTGAGTACGCAGACGACCAGCCCTGCAATCACACGACGAAAATAACATATTTTATATATTTTCACGCCAAAATTCAAATTCAAAAAGGCGGAAATATGTATTTAAATCTGCCCGCTCACCTGCTTCGTCAGCAACTCCATGCAGATGGCGCCGCCGCCCAGCACAAAGCCGTTCGAAACCTGCACATCACGGGTTACGGTAACACTCTAAGAATGCGACGCAATGCGACGCAAAAGAATGCAACGCAATAATCAGATGGTTAATAATCGGATATTTTGGTTTTCATAAATACAAATTTCCGTAAATAAAATTTAAAAAAGAGAGATTTTGCAACCTGAGGCGAGACGAGGCGGACAAAGGGCGGGTCGAAGGGGTAGTGGTCGTTGAAGACGAAGTGGAAGAGGAGGTGGTCCTGCTTCTGCTCCGTCAGGAGTGTCTGCATGTCTCCGTGCAGTAGCGAGTCCGGATCCACCTTTAAGCACGCCATTTATTATTCTTTATTTATTTTATTTTATTTCCTTACAATGGGAGGCCCTTTAAGTACGGCTTTATTACCATTTTGAGTCATCTTGTGTCATAAAGATGATTCTTCCCACTAAATCGCCACTACTCACTTTTCCTTGTGTTTTTTGTGAATGCATTTTCTTGTGATTTGTGAGTATGCATTTTCTACATTATGCATATCTCAAACGGGTAAAGAGTTATGCTTGGAACAAAAAACTCGGAAATACAGATAGACAGACACACACACAGACATACGTACAGACAGGTCTTATAACATGATAGTAAGTAGTAAAAAAGAAGCAAATATGCTCACCTTGTGCAGCTTGACCCACCACTCGTACAGCGAGTCCTTCTCAAGCTCGATCGAGAAGACCTCTGCAAGGCATACGGTATACTCGATTTACAATATTTCGCATCCTTACAACAATTAGTTTTTTTTTTGTTTTCGTTCCACGGTATTTTTCTTTTAAGAAATAGTGAGCTTGCACTCTGCAAAAGAGAATGTAGAGATAACAAAAAGCAAATAATAGCTATACGAACTCGATTTGTAGTGTTCACTCCGGTAGATCTCCTTCAGCTCCTTCATCAATCGATCCGTCGCCGTCACCGACCCTTTCACCTTCCCGTCCAAATGCTGCTGGCGAGTCGCCCGGTTGAGGCGGTTCAAAACCTGCGGGAAGACGAGACGTAGGATGCATAAAGAACAAATATTATACGATACACCTTAGGAGGAGGGCACATTCACATTCATTACACGTGTTTTCAATCATTAGAAAGGTAAGGATAGATACCTCCTTCTCCTTCTCCTCGATTCCCTCCTCTTCACGTGTACTGCTCGGCACGGCCTCATCCTCGGCCATCTCCACTACCTAAACAAACATTCTTCTTCTTAAATCATCAAACAACCATGCTGGAAACGTTGTATATGCAAGATGCCTTCGAAGTAGGACAGTCCCACTCATAGCTCTTCTACTCAACTCTACTTGGGGATATGCCCTAGTGGAGTGGCTAGATATCTCGCCTTGACTGTCAGCTGCCTACCCGTGCATACCTCTACCCCTCCTCCCCTCGTACCTCATCCATATCCTCGTCCTCCTCCGGCTCGTCATCATCACTGTTCAGCTCGCTGCCCTGCAAACCACTTCAAGTTGTAAATAGTGAAGCTCACGATAAAAACAAGCACGATAACGACCTTCAAATAACTCATCGTCTTACATAGATCTCACAATACTATTGCTTGACCGCACGCTCTGGGGTAAATAAATAAATAAATAAAGCTAAACCTGCTCGATTCCTGCTAGTAGTTGCGTTGTCCTCCACCAACCCCCTAAATATCTCCCCCCCCCTAACCTGTCCCTCATCCGTCTCCATCAGATCGGGGGGCGCAATCTGCGACAGCTCCACGGGCGCCGTCACGTTGTACAGCGCGCACAGCTCGGAGATGAGTTGGTGCACCTGATTTGCTCAACGTTTATTATTATTATTATTATTATTATTATTATTATTATTAATAAAATAAAATAAAATACAGAATATTGATCTATTCCACTAAAATCAGAAAACACCGCGCTCGCTTTAGCTCCGTTCTAGAAAGCTCTACTCGATGTCCAAATCACCAATCACACAGTTACCAAAAACGCATAGGCCATTTCAAATTCAAATCTCCCGCCCCGCCCTCCCTCCCAACCTGATTCAGGACGGGCGTCGGCTCGTCGCTCTCGGTCAGTCTCTCGAGGAGCGCGTTGACCACGGGATTCTCGCTCTCGCTAAACCAGATCGGCGGCTGGCGGGGGTAGTTCTCCTGCAGAGATCAAAGATCAAAGATCAAAGATCAAACTACGATCCAGTAACGATCAAAGTACTACCTACTTCTGTTCATAATTATGTTTCGTTTCGGCGGCTTGCCCGATGATAAAATAATAATAATAAGCATAGTCTAGTCTGCAAAGAACAAAGATCAAACTACGATCTAGTAAGGATCAAAAACAGTCTAGTATGCAGAGATTAAAGATCAAACTACAATCTAGTAAGGGCCAACGTGCGCCTTAGTCTTCGAAAGATCAAAGATCAAAGATCAAAATCCACCTGAATGTTCGCGTTGCACACAATGTGCTTGCCGTCGTCGGCGATGAACCGCAGCGAGAGCTCGTCTACGGAGGCGATGAGCATCTGCAACAAAATTCAGATATTCACTTTTGGCGCCAAATTCAAATAATTCAATAGTGCTACGTCATTGGCCTCTAGAGCTGCGCCCTCCGCTTCGTCTCCTATCTAATTGGACTCGCCCCCCCCCCCCCTCTTTCCCTCCTTTGTAGAAAGTGTTCTTCAGCCCTTCTATCCCCCCCCTTCTCCCTTCATACACTCCTCAATTATAGCTGTTTCGCTGACGCGCCGGTCGTCTGGCAGACCGACAAATCTCCTCGACAGCGTCTCACCAATTCCAGTGACGAAGCGAACAATTTCTTCATCTTGATCATTACACCTTACGGTGTGCGGCAGAGGGGTGATGAAGAAGGATAGGGAGTGGGGGTGGGAGTGGGAACAAAAAGCAGCTTAACTTGAAAATCTTCACTATGGGGTAGGGCAGCCGCGACAGAAAGGGGAAAGGCGACAAATTTAAGGCCAAAACAATGAAAACGAAGCAATATCTCTATATTTCAAGCCATCGCTCCTGTTCTACCCATATTAACGACATCAATGGCTCTTTGATCGCCCTAAACCCGGCTGGCCTCGGCCGCGCCACTTCGTCATCACAGTGTGTTTGCCCATTCTCCGGTGTCTTATCGCATTCTACGATAAGCGCCGACAATCCCTGGCCGTGCCCCAGATTGCGATACAGCTGCACCGGGTACTATGGCTGAGGAAAATGTTCCGTCAGCCCTCTCATTCCTCATACGTGGGCACCGACCCGAAGTATGGGCGGTAGGCCCCTATTTGTTCGGAATTTTACTTTGGTAGGCCTATATTTCCTGCAAAATTTCAATTGGTAGGCTTGATTTCGTACACTGGTAGGCCCGTTTCTCAAAATATTGCGGGGAAGGCTGCCCGTGTATGAGCTCTACTAACCAGAGTGGGGGTTCCATCGACTCTCTCGCTCAAGTCCCACCCCGATCAAATGATCGCGACGGAGACGAGGGTAAAGACTCGTGTACAAGAGGGAAAGAGACGCAGAGAAAGCGAGTGTCTCTGTTCCAGCAAACAGAGAGAAAAGGCTGGAGAAGAAGAAGAAGAAGAAGAAGAAGAGGAGGAGGAGAGAAGAAAGTGGATACGTTTCATTCGGTGCACAGGGAGAGAATGTCTCACAGTCAATCCCCTCTCAGACGGGAG
Organism: Micoletzkya japonica; assembly: GCA_900490955.1. Lineage (NCBI taxonomy): Eukaryota > Metazoa > Nematoda > Chromadorea > Rhabditida > Diplogasteridae > Micoletzkya > Micoletzkya japonica. The sequence goes on from LS915479.1 coordinate 25,188, forward strand.
CCCCCGGCTTCCATTGTTTAATACGCATCTCCTCTCTCTTCCTCCAGACGTTTTGTGGAATGATTCCCTTACGCTTTTCGGCTTTCCACTGAACACGAATGAACAATGTTCATAGCATCCTCAATAAGAAGTCAAGACATTCACATTTAGTAGATATCCTCTCCTTGTGGTCACATATATAGTGGATTAAAAAGATCCCCGTCGCAAAATCATTCCGAATATAAGGCGAGAGAGTGTGCGAAAGTGAGAGAATTAGACTCATTTTGGAACGGAATAAACTGACGGATCGGTTTATTCCACTATATCCTCTCACTCTATTGCTAAAGTGTGGAATCGCTTCAGCCAATCAATACATCAATCGATATACGCAAACCGAACCGATTTTCGCCCGCGAGAACTCTCGGTAAAACTTTTTCGCGACACCAACAGTACGCAGTGAGAGAGAGAGAGAGAGAGAGAGAGCGATTCACCCAAGGTTCAGTGTAATCACCGAGAAGAGGCGGTTGTAGCGGCTTTTTTAATATGCAAATACATGTTATTAAGTAAAGTTCAAAGATCAAAGATCAAAGATCACCCCAAGCCGCTCCGTACCTGCACTCTCGGATGGTCGCGGGTGAACAGCTGTTCGAGCGTCGCGATGTCGTCGCGCAGACGTTGGCGGCAGGCCATCCTGCACATCACAATACACTTTTTTTTTATTTTTCCATTTCCCGCCAGTTTCTAGAATCGAAAATCGTCGACAGGCACTAGTGGATGAGTTGGATGAAGAAGGGGGAAGGGGGTGAAACTTGCTTGGAAACGAAGGGAAGGCTTAAGAGGGTGGGTCGAAACGAGACGGCACGGCCCCCCTCACACGCACACCTTAAGACAATTACTTGACATCCGGGAAATGCATACGGATAAGGCCGGGAAATAGTACGTATTGGAAAATACAGAGCGGCGAGCGAAATGCATTGATGAAGGAGGGTCGAACTAGACGGAGCGAGAGAGAGAGAATAAGGAGGGAAGAGGAGGAGGGAGAGAGCACAATCAATAGAAGAGAGAGGGAGAGATGGCGAGAGGAGGGGAGAGGGTGGAGAGAGGAAGAGGAGAGGAGAGGGAGAGGGGAGAGCGGAGGGAAGTAAAGGGAAAGTCAACCAAGCACACTCTTTGCAGTGGGAACGAGGCGAAACTCAAGTTATGTCGAGAAGATACGTTTTTCTCTATTTCACAGAACAACTGTGCCAGACTTTAGCCTAAAATTTGGCAGAATTTTGAGAACATTTGTAGGTTTTCTACTCTCGCTGATTTAAATTATACTCGCGAAAAAGTAGAGCTCCTTGCGGAGTAAGGTCTGAACGGGCGCTAAAAGTGCACTTGAGCGCTCCGGATGTGTATGCTTACTGCTAGGCACAAATCGCACTGCATTCGTACCGCGAAGACGAATTGAGCCGCTTGCTTGGAGAGATCGAAAACGAACCGAAACACCGATACGGAGGGGAATCGCGCAGCTGCGCGCGCAGCGAACCGGCGAAGTATGCGCGCGAGAGCGCGCATTTGAATACCTACCGTATGCAGCTACAGTACCCAGTGAATTATTCGCGGAACAGTAAAACGTTTTACTTTTTACTTTTTATTTTTACAACAATTTCAGCAAGAATTCGGTTATCGAGCGGCCGCGATTCACAATAATATTTGTGGGCGATGAGGGCGGATCACTATCAGCACAGGGAAATATCGACAACAAGAGAGGGGGGGGAATAAAAGAGAGCGGAGGGAGAGGGGGAGGAAAGGAGAGAGAAATGGAGTAGATACTCCACTAACTCGCCCAGCTCTGTAATGCTCACTGTACAATCAATGCGGAACGCAAAACCGCGTGAGGAATGATGTCAATCAGAGGCTTCCAGTCCGCGTTCCGAAATTGCAAATGTCTCTGCGTCTCTCCAATTTCCTTGCTCTCTCTCGCCTCCACTCTCTTAATTTGCATAAGAATCTGTTCTACGCAGCATAACGTTGTGCTCGCTTCTCGCAACTACACATTGCAATTTGTCTGATGCTCGGAGATAGTCGATCAGAGAACAGGAGAGAAGGAAGCTTCAAGCAAGACACACATTTCAAGATGTGATGGGAGTTGCAGACATCTTATCGTTCGAAAACGTTGAATGTTCTGAAGAAATGGTGAAGAACTGGGCAGAAAGGAATACGTGCGCGAAGGGAATGCGAAGTGGGGAAGGTTCCTTGTAAGGCAATGAGGGTCCGGAGGGAGGGACAGAGAGGGAGATTCCCTCAAAGGGAAAGAGTGAGAGAGTGAAGCAGGAACTTCCGCTAAAGGACTCGGGCCGTTCATGTAGACTAGTCGAAAGAAGAAGAGGGGGGACCCTTCCCCCCTTTGGAGTGGACGGGATACGGGTGGGGTGAAGGGGTGAAGGGGAAGAAGGGTGGGGAGGAGTGAGGGGGAAAATTTTTATATTGAATTATGTATTTCGAAATGGTAGTGGAAAGTGCGCTTGTTGATGATCATGTCTATGGCTCAGGAAAATATTTCCTTCGTTTTTGTCATGCCCATGGTGGGAGACCGAGGCGGTATGAACAAAGTGCAGTAGAAATGAGTTTACTTGGAAGCAATAATGCGGAGAAGCACGACGTTTTACCAGTCCGCGTTCCGAAATTGCGAATGTCTCTGCGTCTCTCCAATTTCCGTGCTCTCTCGCTTCCACTCTCCTAATTTGCATACAAATCTATTCTACGCAGCAAAACGTTGTGGAGAAGTGTGTATTTAGCTGGCTTAGTGTCGGCAGCTCGACATTTAGATACGTCTAGAAAAGGTGAAAGAACTGTAGTGGTCTTGTTAGAACTACGACACATCAACGAAGTGACATCACAGGGGAAAGAGGAAGAGGAAGGAATACGAGAATGCTTCTTCCTTCCCCTTCCCCCCTCTTCTTCCTCTTCGTTACCTCTACCTCGTAACTCTCTCCTTCTCCCTCCTCCCTTTTACCTCATATCATAGCTCCACAACGTTCTCAAGCGTCGAATGGTACGACAAGCTAATTACCTAGTAATTGTAAGGCACTAAGACATCACGGGAAATGATGGTGGGCTTTCTTGCTTGACGTAGGTACCATAACAAAATTACCAGCTAAGCTTCTTCTTAGCCGCCAAAATGCTTGAAATGCAGTGAACCCACTAGGATTCTCCTTTTGACGCCTTTTCTCGTTGTCAGTTACGTTTCAGACTTGTATAAATACCAGGATATGCTTACGGAGCATGAAACAACCGTGGAAAAGCGTCAAAAATCTCCTCTTCCCCTCCTCTCCTCCGCCCCCTCCCCCAGTCCTTTCTCGGAATAACATACCCGAGAGGAGAACTACTGGACGCGAAGAGTGCAAGGATTGAGTGAGAGGGGGGAAGGGCACGGATAGGACATGTTCAGGATGGGGCAAGGGCTTGGGTTGGGTCCAGTCTGATATTGCCTCATAGTCTCAACCTTGTTCTATGGTGAAACTTTCAGCAAGTAGCTATTCTGCAAAGTATTGCCTATCTAAGCTTGCAGGGACTGATAGTCTTGTGAGCAAGAAAAATGTAGCTTGTCTACTGCACGACCGTTTATCTGGCTCAACCCCATACATTGAAACAACACTAAGCGCGGCACAATCAGTTCGCGATAGTCATACGGTAACCAAAACGTTACCGTAACCCATTTTCAGTCAAAATTTGAATATTTTCTTGGTTTTTCTGCACTAAAATGTTGCGCCATGATCGACATTTGCTAGTTTCTAAATAGAAAAAATTACAGTCATTTGCGCCTTTAGATACGATTTTTTAAAGATGAAGTATACGGTAACAAAAAGGCTACAGTATGCTTAAAGCGTGTGCCGTTTTAGGATGTAGGGTCAGAACGTACGTGTACTGTGCTAGAGACGATAGTAGATACAAGGAATCTAGGCAGAGTTTTGAGAAAATAATAAGGGAATACAAAGACAATGTATGGGTTGTGTAGTACGCTAAAGCCGAGAAGATACAGATGAATGAGGAGACAATGAGAGGGAGAATGGGATGAGAGGGTGGCTATGGAGAGGGGAGAGGGAGAAGAAGAAAGGAGAGAGGGCATACACACTGCGGTGACTGGCACCCTGCGCGACAGGGTCACCCTCCCCTCTCTTTCTTTCCGAGCGATTCCGAAGGGTTTCGGAAGCTTTCTTCTTGCATTCATTCGTTTATCGTTTTCATCCGGTTTAAGCATGGTGATGACAGAGATAGATAGGACATTCTTGCATCGATAGACCTCCCAATTCATGGATTTGTTCACTTTTAATTTACTGTTTTTTCTTAAAAGTATTATTATAACTAGATGGACGTATGAGAGGGTCAGCTGGTGAAAATCGACTAAACTTTAGAAGCGTTACGGACAGAAAATCGACCAGTACAGACAGATAGACAGACAAAGAATCGCAAACTGAACGAACCACGCGTCATTCGGTAAGTATAGATGCGTGAGAGGAGGAGTGAACTGGAGAAAGGAGAAGAATAAAGGGAAGAGGAGAGAATCGATAGATGAAATCGAACTGTGGGGGGGAGAGAGCGGACATCAGGAAAGATAAGATTGTAGTGTAATAGTTCTGTAAAATAAAGTAGATGATGGCATGATTATCATTATGGGAAAATATTATGTGAGTTATGTACTGTTGTTGAAGCATAGATCAGGCGGGGAAGAAAGGAAAAGAAAAAACAAAAGATGGTGAAAAAATACGAAAGAGCGCGCGTTCTCGTGGCAGGCACCGTGTGGAATAGGGGAGATCTCTGCCTCTTTTCCTCTCCCTCCGTCTCTCACTCTCTCCCTCCATCTCTCCCCTCTCCCTGACCTTTGGTGACCGCATCGGGTCACGTACTATCCATACCTCACGACACCTTTAAGGGGAAAGGGGGAGGGGGAGCGGGAAAAAGGGCGATGGAATGTACTGAGAGAGACGACGGAAAAAAGTGGAGAACGAGAACGGTGTTGCGAAGAAGAACATTCCCCTTTTTCGACTCTAGGGATGCAAAACACAAAGTCGTCTGAGAAAACTTTCACGGTGCTTTCGTGGAAAGGGAGTATTCGCTCTGTGTATGGCTGAGGAACAAGTGTTCCGTCAGATGCCTTCATTCCGATTTTTGTGACGATGAAGTATGGACAAAATAGGAATGAGTCTACTGACGGAACTTTTGCGTGAGTAATAGTGAAGATAACCGTACTTCAGTCGCTGCACAGTCTCTAGTAGGATTCCTCTTTCTGACAGCTTTTTCTCGTTGTGTTTCACGCTTCCATAAATACCCTGCTTTTTTTTAGCTTTTTTGAGCATGCGGGGGGGGGGGTCAAAAAGTGGGTCAAAAAGTGAAGCATAACCGTGAAAAAGCGTCAGAAAGACAGCCCTAGTCTCCAGCCAGCAGTAATCGGATTCTCTCAGAATGCGCTATCGAATGACTAGAACAACGTCGATTGTTCTCTCCACCACTCAACCCGGTTCTCATTGCCTGCTTCTCATCAATTGGAACCGAACCCGGAAGGGGGTCGGTTCAGCACTTATACAAAAACTGTTGCATGTGAGTGAGACGGGGAGATACTTGTGAACGAAAACCAACACAACGTTCTGCTGCACAGATTCGTATGCAAATTAAGAGAGTGGAGTCGGGGGAGCATGGACAAGTCACAATTGAGACAGTTGCAATGGGGAAAATTCCGACTGCTTGTTTAGCTACTCTCCATATCTACGATTTGGCTCATGCCCATGATACACACATGGCCAGCTTGAAAGCATTGCATAAGTCAGAATGCATTCCCGAGCATCTGGACAGCACAGCAGAGAAGAGACGAGACGAGCAGATTCGCTTGGAATGAGGAGGGCAGAGACGCAGAGTAGGAAGTCGGTCCCCGCAGACACAGACAGCCTTCTCGCACAGACGACCCTCTCTCGCCGTCGGGCGCTCTCGCTCCCCGCGAGTTCCGTAAAAATGAGTGGAGAAGGCATGAGAAAGGAGAGAGAACGAAGAACAACGACGAAGGAAGAAGAGTTGTTTCGTGGAGGGGAATTATAGGCTTTTTTAAAAATTGTTATGCTCCACGATCAATCGGCAACCAGCCTATGACTTGCTATAATGTGGTGGGTGAAGCATAGTCTAATACCCGAAAAGCTCTAATGAGAACGAGAGGGCATGAAAGGTATGGATTAAAAAGATCCGTCAGAAAATCATTCTGAATATAGGGCGAGAGAGTGTGCAAAATCGAGAGAATTAGACTCATTTTGGAACGAAAGAGACTGACGGATCGGTTTATTCCACTATATTCAACATGCACGGGCACGTTGAAACATCATCTAAGCATAGCCAAGATGCAGCAATGGAACATGATTGTGGGAGAGAGTTCCCTTCACTTGGAGCTAGGAGGAGTGAATGAGAGGGAGAGGGGAGGGAGAGGGGAGGGAGAGAGAAAGGAAAGAGAAGAGAGAAAGAGAGAAAGAGAGAAAGAGAGAAAGAGAGAAAGAGAGAAAGAGAGAAAGAGAAAGAGAGAGAGTGCCTGTGCTGGAGAGACGGAACCGGCTGGCAATGACGTTTGGCTGTAGAATACGCGGCAATCAAGCCCCCGGTCGGGCTCCTGAGACGAACGGGAGGATTACGGTAGGGATGGAGGGGAGTTACGGTAGGAGGGACTCGCATTGAACAAGCGCATTTCATGTGGAAATTTCGCTCATCAGTGTATCAAATCCTTCTGCAGAATAGTTCGTTGTGCTCTCACGAAAATTATTGACAAGCAAAAGGAATTCAGTAAGAGCTGAATTTGACTGGAGAAATGAATGCCGAAGCCATGCCTTCCATCTTATTGCTTCACCAAAAGATATTGCTGAACTTTCTGCGCAAACAATCAGACAATCAATGTTGCGTGGCCCGAGGCGTATCTATTGAACAGCCATCTGATGGCAGAGCACGAAGACAAGGAGAGAACAAAGTGGGAGGGAAGAGGGGGAGGGGAGGGGGGAGAAGAGAAATGGTAGGGACACTTGTACCCACTCGCAGACACTCCACCAGACACTACCTACTACTACCTGTCTGAGTGGCGAGGTCTGGTTGGATCACTCTGTCTGTCTGTCTGTCTGTTCCCCCCTTTGTGTCTGTCCGCCACGCTCTTTCTTTCTCTACCTCTTCCCCTTCCCTCCCTCAGTCCGGACCACCCTCAGGCATTTTTCATTTATCATTAAGAAATGTCCGCTTTCCCCGCATCTCACTACTAGACACACTCACTCTTTCTGGTTCTAGCCCCATGTGCAAGCGATGTGCCCTCAGGCAGTCTAGGTGGCAGAGAGATTTCTCCGTATTTTCTCCGTATATTAGTCAGCCCCTAGCCCCTCCCCCCCCTTCCAGACTGTTGCTAGACGCTTCATGCATGCACACGCTTAGCAACTGGCCACTTTCACCAGTTTCCAACGAAGATACCACTGGACAAGATAATCGAGCTATGTAAACGGGAAATGGTTAGATATTCACGAACACTTCCTAGAAATAGAACAGCTAACGAAACTGGAATTTGTGCGCAACCTAGGTCACAGTGTTCTGACAACTTTTTTTTTTAAGAAACTGTGAGGTAGCGATAAAAATCAATAGCCGTCTGCCTGCGCTTTAGGGGATCTATAGATCGACCGGGATTTAGCATCGCAAGGAAGTCTGTCAACCACCGATCATACGTGGGCATGGACCGGAAGTATGGGTGGTAGGCCCATATTTCTTTGGAATTTTACTTTGGTAGGCCAATATTTCCTACACAATTTCAATTGGTAGGCTTGATTTCGTACACTGGTAGGCCCGTTTCTCAAAATATTGCGGGGAAGGCCGCCCATGCATGCCCCCGATCTATCCGTATTCATATCCACTATCTCAACAAGTGATCATGCCTCCATTGCGAGTCGCTCCCAGAACCATGAGCGATGGTACACAGAGGATTGGAGAGGGGTTGATCGATAGATAAACGGAGAGAAATATGCAAGAGTGAGTGACTGAGGACAAGCTATTCATTCTCATCATCTAGAGTTTTAAAGCGATTTCTTTAAACTCAATGTAGATCTAAGAATAATACAGTGTAGCGCAGCAGAACCGAGAACTGCGGAATGGACCATTGTAGAGGAAGGAGGGTCGAGGCTTCGTTATTCCCAATTAGAAAACGTTCATAGTAAGTTTTACATGACGAAACTCAAGCAACGAACCTTGCCCCGTCCAGTATCGGATGGGGGAGAGAATAAACAGTGTTGGGGGCACGACGTTTCTCCAATCCGCGCTCCGAAATTGCGAATGTCTCTGCGTCTCTCCAATTTCCATGCTCTCTCTCGCCTCCACTCTCTTCATTTGCATACGAATCTATTCTACGCAGCAGACCGTTGTGTGGGGGAGTGTCCGAGACTGCCTCCTTAAGGAACTGCACGCAGTGAAAGTGCAGTCCCCCCGCTCTCCTTTTAAGATTGCCTGCTCTGATTGCATGCCCTTTTCCTGTTTGAATGATGAAAAGAGAAGGGGGAGGGGAACGGAGAGAGAAGCGTATGGCAGTGGAAGAGGGAAGAGGAGGAGGGAAGGGACGAGTGGAATGGAGTGGACGAAAGGCATCTGGAGATGATCGACTTATCGATACACTTCTCACCCAAAACGTTATGCTGCGTAGAATAGATTCGTATGCAAATTAAGAGGGTGAAGGCGAGAGAGCATGGAAGTTGGAGAGACGCAGAGACATTCGCAATTTCGGAACGCGGACTGGTAAAACGTCGTGCTCACCATGTCACTCTAACCAATGGGTGTATACAAAGTATATAGTATACTGGGGGTTAACACCCATGGGCTACAGTAACTGGCAGGGGAGTGCATCGAGAAGATCACAGGAAAGGAAGCAGATCTTAGAATACGGTTATGTGAGAGGATGAGGAAAGAAGATCGAAAGATTTAAAGGACCTCCATTCGGAACCGTAATCTATTCAAATTTCTGACGGCATCCTGACGGATTCGATTAGTTTCTCTTCTATGCCCTTCCTTCTCTCGCTATGCAAATTAGTCTGAATTCGCCTGGTTACGCTACTGAATAGTCCTCCTTTAAGAGAGCTCGGCCAAGTACTATGGAAATTATTTCATTCAACTATTATATTTCAATAATAGCGGCATTTTCGGCTTCCATAGAATATGAGAAGCGGGAAAAGGCGGAACTAGCCTTTTTTTCGTCTCTATTATATCCGTGTTCGATTCTTTCGGGATAATAAGGCAATTACGCAATAACACGACGGCGTTCGAGGAAATGATTCTCCCTCACGGGGAAAGCCAGAGATCGCAGTCCGCTGAGAAAGAAGAAAACGGAAGAATAGGCGACTGACTGTGTCAGGGAGAAGAAGGAGTGGGAATGTGCGACAAGGAAGAACGAGTCGAGATACTCGTAAATAGACACGCGCTCATTGGATTTGTTCGTGCCGCGGATTACAACAGGCATGCTGGGTTACGGTATGGAACGATCAAGTGTGGGTATTATTCGAATGCAAATCTACTGTTTCCTTATTGTCGCTCATGGATGCATTACATTCGATAGCAGTGTAGGCAGGCACAGGAAGGCAAGAACATTCAGCGGAGTTTTTTTCGGGAAATGCACATATTTTGATTCCGCTCTGTTAGAGGTGAACAGTGCACAATAGAGTAGACACTGTCTTCAAACGCTTACCATTTTTTTCATTGAGTTTTATTCCGCTTGAACAGAGAAGACGGTGATATTAACCATAGTTTATTCTTTGGAGATGGAATGTATCTTACAAGTAGGAAATTAGTGCAAGCGGTCTTTCAAGACTAGAAGCTTATGAAAATATTAACAGTATATACCATACCAACATAAAATATCTCGAATAAATTGAGTTGATTAGCATGCAGTTAGCTGAAATGTAGAGATAAATTCAAGCAGTACTCAATCATTTGGTCATCTCCAGTATGGCGGTTACGGTAGCGTCCTGATCGCCACGTTTTTCCTCGAGAACCGCACGAATTACCTGCGAGCAATAATAGAGTCTAGGTAAATTATGTAATGTAAAGCAAGTGCAGAAGGGGGAGTTCTTGGAGCGAAGTAAATTATCCATTCTAGGCTTCGATTTTTCTTGATTCGTGAGAACAGATAGCCTCCTCATTGACATTTCATATTTTCCACGGTCATCTCCATACGTGGGCAGGGTCTGTCGGTAACTTACTGCAGTGGTCTTCCCATACAATGATATCGCGCAATTTCGATAAAATATTATTTTGCAGTGAGCTAACCAATACATGAAAAATGCTTTGCAGTAGTTCACCCAACCACGGCGCCTACAACCGTGTCCACCTATAGTCATCTCCCTTCCGAATCCTCCCACACTACTTCGAAAGGGAGCAACAGCAGGCACGAGAATCTCACCTCGATGTCGACATCGGGAAAGAGTTCCTGCACAGCCTTCACGTCCTCCTCCGAGATGGTTACTGCAAGGAAAACTTCATTACCGTAGCCTGATCCATGGCACTCTGAGAAAGCACGGATGAAAGGATTGCTACAAACCTATTCACACTAGATCATGATGTGCTTTACAATCTACAATCCCTCCTCATCGTTCGGTATACTCATACCCAGCTGCATTGCGTATTACTGGCAAACTGTCGCAAATTCCGACAGAGAGCGAATTAGTATGAAGATGAGTTGACGGTGAGAACCGATTCACCGACCGATGAGTACGGTGAGTTTTCGTAAACGCCCCCCCCAACTGACCGGGCAGTGCAGCGGGAGGCTGTTCCCCCGGTGCCAGTGCCTGAGGGGCCACCGGTCCTCCCTGGTATCCCGGGTGCATGACAGGAGCATCGATGGGAGCGAAGGAGAAGATGAGATGGATCATGCCCTCCTTGCCCTCGCCCTGCGGGTAATAATAATAATAATAATAATAATAATAATAATAATAATAATAATAATAATAATAATAATAATAATAACAGTAATAATAATAATATATGTATTGTACAGACTGACAAATATAATAAATTAAGGGAGTACAAGCGATTATCGCGGGCCGACCATCTAGTCAAGTCAATTTCGCTTCTCCACGTACAGTAATGCGATATTACGATTGAGGAACGGCGTTCCGTCGGTGGCCTCATTCCTATTTCCGACAGAGGGCGAATTGAGTATGAAGAGCGGGGCAGAAGAAGCAGAAGAAGAAGAAGTAGAAATGAGCTTACTGGCGGAGCGTTCTCTCGACAATTTCTCTGATAATGCACCGCTGGCCGACCTGTTGTCCGTTGAGCGGGTAGAAGTCGTCGATGGTCTCCCCGTTGAAGATGCCCGGGGGCAGCAGGATGTGGGCGTGGGCGATGCACTCGTCCGAGGAGAAGGCTTTCTATAATAATTGTAATAAATACAATAATCGTCTTATCCTTTACCCATCCATCGAGAATAATTTATTCTCCTTTTTTTTCTTATAGAAAGTGATAACACTGGATAAATTCGATTACAATGCGTATTTACTTCATCGTCTTACGTACAACTCTACAACTGCATAGTACTATCACAAAAATCAGACAATTATCACCGCCTATCTGCACACTTCTTCAGAATCCGACACAGCCTCACCTCATCAAAGATCTGTACGAAGATGGACTCGACGCCGACGGGGAGGTACGCGTGGACTATGCGGTTCCAGAAGGGCGTACGACCTCCCGAGAGCTTTGTGGGGGTCTCGAAGATGGCATGACCGACCTGCAGAGGGAGAGAGTGTAAGTAATATTTATCTGTCATGGAAAACGCAGTAACGTGTTTCTAAACTCGTGCATGTACTAAAGCCCAGCTTGAATTGGGTATCTTATTTGTCCAAATCAGAATATTTCCATCATTAACACTTCTAGACGCGCTCCTTCATTCACCGCTTTTTGTTTCATACAAGTCCTATTCAACTGAATGTGCTCTTATTTTCTAAAGGTACTGACATTTGAGAGACATGCAACTTGCTCGTCTCCCATTTCCCTCAAAATCCTCTGCATACATCTGGTCCGGGCTGTTCCCAGAGTAATTCCCAGCGGCCTCTTACATTAACCTTTTCGCACGACTCGACACTAGACTGATATGCAGTCAACCAGTTTTGAGACTACAGTTCGATCAACGTCTATACGGAGCATATACGATGAACTTTCTTGTCACCTTCTTGTTTTATCTCACATCGTTGGTTTAAACTGATGCACAGCAGAGCATCGATACAAAATCTAATCCTATGAAACCCTTTTATAGCCACTACGAAACGAAAGACGCTGATCCATCCTTTGCAATCATAAACCGAAAAGTAAAACTTACTCTCAGTCTGCAGTAGGGGTCCATCCTGACGATACCGTAATTCTTGGCCAGATTAGCCTCGAGAATGGTGACGGAGAGACGGCCACGGGTATTGGGAGGAACGAAGGAGTAGATGGGCTGGATAGGGTTACGGTAGGATTAAACAGAGGAAAATAAAATATAAAAAAACTCTTTCTGTACTGAATGTGAGAAAATTGGCATACTGGGCAAATTTTAGTATGGCTAATTTTTCTTACCTATAGGCAAGTACAAATAAGATCAGGCATTTATAGTAACCAAACACCATTTGTGAACTCTACAATTTGAGGGGAAACTTCGCGGGTGGGGTGCGTTCGCTCAGGTAGCACAGAAACCAACATGCGATAATCAGTGGTTTGGAACGTCGGGTTTCGTAATTGCTAATGCTACTTCCCAAGCTCAAGTCACCAATGCTGCCGTTTGCCTTGGTGAGGTATTTAAAGCACCGTATCCTACTTGTGGCTACAAAAAAGTGACCCGTTCCGTCATATCCAATCTGCAATGCCTTTCAAATTTAGGAATCATGCCCTTTCGATAATAGTCTAAGGCTTCGCACAATATAGCCTATCGCTAACAATATCATTGTGAGCATTGATAAATGCGTTCCTTTCCCGCCATCCCGTCTCTGACCCATACATGGGCATGGACCCGACTGTCGGGTGGTAGGCCCCTCATTTTGACAGAACGGTAACTTGGCAGGCACCACATTATACAAGAAACCTTATTGGTAAGCTAAACACGACCTTAATCTGTGATTTGGCAGGCCCAGCCGAAAAAATTTCGATAACTCTGCCCATGTATGCTCTGACCTTGTTTTGCAATTTTATATTTCCCAGACAAATTGTATTGGTAGGCTTGAAAAAGGGCGATTTCACACACAGGCTGACCCTTTTCTCAAAATATTGCCAGGAAGGTTGCCCACGTATGAAATTACTGTGAACGCGTGATAAGTATGTTGGTCTACTGTAATGACGTCTCTGACCTGCTGCACGACCTGATGCTGTTGTTCTGCCAGCTGGGGTTGTTGCGAGGACGAGGGCACGATCAGACGGAGGAAGTCGTCGGGCAACGGACCGGTCAGGACCTCAACGGAACCTACAGTAAGACAGGCGATCGTGCTGGGACCCCGAGTAGTGCAAAAATCCTACTTTTCACTATTTTAAGGGTTTTTTTTAAACTGAAATCCAAGCAAACCTTGACTCATACCTGTCTACGTCGCTCCGCAACTGTCGGTTGGGCTGCCATAGTATAGTATCACGAGGGAAAGAGGAGCACTCGAAGACTAAAAGTGAGCTATTACTGCTAAACACTCGAGCTTAATACGAGTAGCTTTCGCGATATGAGCATTCGATAGATAAAGTGAGGCAGACATGGCTGGATGAGAGGGGAGCGGGAAGATGAATGGCAAGGCCTCTCTCGGCTGCACAAAAACAGCGCCTACTCAAGAGCTCGATCGATACGCGAGCAGAGGCGATTACTGGATAGACTTAGAGCAACGACGATTAGGGTCACCTAGCTAAGTGCGCGGGGTAATCTTGCATCGTAAAGCGAACGAAAACCGTAAAGGTCATCATTGACTGGGGCGTATGCGTCACGGGCCGCCCAGTCACGTGAATGTGCGCCGGCCGGCCCGTTTTTGGTGCGAATCGCGAACTGACTCGGGCCGACCCCGGGAGCGCGCGCGTCACTCGGCTCTGTGACCCCACCCTGTGTTCTTTCTTTCTGTTTTTGTGATAGTTATTTTAGTTGACGTCTTCTTCTTCCTATCGCCGTCCATATCCCATTTACCATGCAACTTGCTCGTTCCCTATAATTTGTTTGCGTGTCACTGACCCGCTCTCCCGTGTACAGTTCTCTCCCGTTCCTCTTCTTTTCTCTCTTCTCGCCTTCTCTCCTTCCCCCCCCCCCTTTCATCCAATCACCCCTACTTTCTCTCTTTCCCATGTCCCTGCCTCTTACTCTTCTCGATTCCCTCCATCTCTCTCAATTCCCCTCCCTCCCTCCCTCCCTCCCCTCTCAAGTCAATACGCGTCGTTGAGAAGTGCAGTCCATTTGGTTATCCCTTCCCCTCGTGCATCTCCGTTTACTCAGAGCCTCGAGCAACCCGGCTACTTCTCATTAGTGTTTTGCTAGAATTACTCCGAACCCGTGGTTTTTCTTATCGCCAAAAGCATAATAGAATTGAAATAGCTAGCTTCGAAATTCGTGATTTCGAAATGCCTTTTAAGTTAACGTTGTTTTTCGGTTTGCGCTCACTTTTGGATTGTAGCTGCGCTCTTTACCTTAGTGAAGCTTTGTTGTCGTGGGAGGTAGAACAAGCTAATATTGTTGCTTGTTACAAACTTTTTTTTTGCTTCGCGCGCTACGAAAAAGAAATGCGAATATTCAAGCTCACGTCATGCTCTCATTATAGTCTCCTGTTCCAGTCAAGCTGTTCCTCTGTAGAGTGTGCTCCTTTACACTGGTCACGCTTCGTGAAAAAAAGTACTTCTGCCGAGTTGTAGCGTGCGGTTTAGTACTGCCAAATCGTATCTTTGCGATAGTTTTCCTTTGTATGACGTTGTTAAACGGAACGCTTGCTGGTTTGTGCGAAATGTGAAACATAGAAAAAAACCTGGTTTACTGGAAGACAGTTGTTTTCATGCTTATTACCATCATGCTCATTAGTTCTGCCGTCTCGCACGAACAAGCTTAATTACGGCTTATCTTATATTAATTTAAGAGAGCAGACAACCAACTATGCGTTATGCTTTTAGCTATGCTTTATGAACCGTTTCTAAAACCTGCACTTTCAAGGTTACATGAAGCTCTCGTTTTCTTCTCGAATATTGATATTATTATTATCCTACAATTGACTCTTTGCTGCGTTTGGTATATTTATAATAATAATAATATTATAATAATTAATAGTTTCCAGAATGTACGACGACAGCGAGGATTCGTCGGAGGAGTACGAGAGGGGGGCGGCAATCGTGCCCCGGTCCTTCACTCGCTACAAGCAGGCCTTCAACCCCAAACCGCACCTGGTCACCATCGTCAAGTCGCAGACTGGTCAGTACAGTCTACTTCCGAGTTCCACTTTATCACCTTTATCATCGGGACTAGCATTTTATTGAGGGGGGGTCCAAAGGAGGGGAATCACTTTACCTATGATCTCAATTATCTGGTCTTAATTATATTATTTTGCTGTGAACGTGTTTAAGAATGAGAGGGATAGTTCTAGGGGTCTGGCCGAGGCTTTGTTTTAGTAGCTGTTCTTGAAACGTGAAGCGTTTCGCTTCGATAGCTGCCATAGCCACTCGCGAGCTTTTAGCGTCGTTGTTTGCTCTGTATGAGATTCTCATTTTGCCATAACATGCTGATCATTCAACGGAAACGGAAACGTTGGGAGGGTTTACAAGCTGCAAAAAAAGTCTATAACGTGTTGGAGTCAGAAAACAAACGAATATAATAAGTGTAATACATATATTGTTTGCAGGATTCGGCTTCAACGTGAAGGGTCAAGTGAGCGAGGGAGGGCAGTTGAGGAGTATCAATGGAGAACTCTACGCACCCCTGCAACACGTATGTATTATCTCAAGCTTGTTTAGGGCATTGCTATAGGAGTTGGGAGCTGTAATATGTTATTCTATTCTGCCACTGATAGCCCTGAAACCTACATCGTTTCTAGCATGATGCTGAAACGCCTTTGTGATAGATCCGCTAAGAACGGCTCAAGTTCTGTTCTTTTTAAAGCCTGTCTAGGCGCTTAGCGCAAACTGCGTGTAATCTTTTACTTTGGAAGACTCTCAATGTTTGGAGTGGAACAACTTCCGGGATTATTTGTGTTTCTGATCGACAAAAGCAAGAAGACGTATCAGACGGGAATAGACCGTCTGTTGTTATTCCTTTACGTGAGCATACACGACAAAGCATCTCATTGTTAGGGTAAGACCTTTCGCTATAATGAATAGACTTTCTCTGGAGGCTTGGCATAAGCCTAGATGAAAATAGAGTGCACGTATAGTGTTCGCCTTTAGCCATAACAGAGCGAGAACTTGACCGTAAATGGGCGTATTCGTGCGCGCAAATGGAAAGGTTGTCGCGGACAATAGTGTTTAGAGGGTAAAGATAGCTGTTCTTCGTAGAGATACGGTAGCGCTGGCCTTTGTGGTAACGCATTGAAAGGGTTCCTGAAATAACTCAATAATTATAGAACCTGCGTATCGCGTACGGTGCGTACGGTGGGAAGTTGTGATGTTTTGTGGACAAGTTCTGTTCGCATGACCTGGGAACTTTTGGTTCTCGGTTTCCCAGTAGATCCATTTGTGGGCGCTATGTTTAGTGCATGAGAGGGGGGGGGGGAACTAAAATATCGCTGAAGGGAGGAGGTTTTGTTGATGGGGGGGGGGAGTACGGTTGTAGTTGGTCATGTCATTTCATTGATCTCTTAACGCTCTGGTGATTTAATGACACTATAACCTAGCCTATGGATGACATAGTGGACAACATCAATCTTTTTAAAAAAATGGTGAATGTAAAATTAAACAGAATGCGTATGTGTTTTCTTATTATTCATCTCCAGCCCTCCCGTTTTTTTTCCTTCCCTAGCCCTTCCCTCAATTGCCAGCCACTATTCATCCCCCGAGGGAGTAGCACGGGTTCTCTTAGTGCGGAGATGTATCATGCATGGACACGGACCCCACGGGAGCATCCCAGACCTCTCATTTTGTCGAAGAGGCTCAAATAGGTAGAAACGATGGCTAGAGAACGAGCATTTACAGAAATCGGGCTAGTCTAATTGTGAGCGAAGCCGCAATTTGCATAGGTCATAATAGCTTATTGCGTCTCTGTTTAAAGTTTACGATGCATGGGACACTAATTGAGTGCACACAATGTTCTGACAGCCGCATAAATGTTAAGCGAACGAGATGCCGAAAATTGACCCTGATTTATGGGTAGGAACTCTCGCGCGGAAAACAGTTATCCTAAACATTTTTGGCTCGTTCGCTTAACATTTATGTTAGAACATTGTGTGCAATGCTCACTGAGTCGTCCCTTCATACGTAGAGCCAGAAATCAAATGATATAAACGGAAGTTTCGGTCGGGAGGAATTCAAAGAAAAAGTAATGATTCTTCATAGTGTTTACGATATCGCAGCGATAAAGTGCTTACGTAGCGATAATTGAGTGGTGCTTAGTTTAGAGTAAGAATGCCTTGGTTACGGCGAGAAGAAAGACAGCTCGTCTCGGCAAGAAATTGAGTTAGGATGTGTTGACATTAATGGGAGGTGAAGCTATAGAGCGAGGGAGGGGACCGGGAAAGGGGCGAGCATAGAAGGGAAGGACGGAGAGGGAGAGAACCCCCATATCCTTTGCTTCTTATACGTCATTCGTATCGCATGCTACTTGAGTAGAGGAGGGACGAGGGATGGGATGACTGACTGAGTGGGGGGGGGAATACAGAGCCATAATGTGGGCAACGTGTGCCTTTCCTGACGATTACAGTTACAGTTACAGTTTTACACCGTTTATCTGGGCTAGCAGTGGAGGGGTTCCAAAGGAGGGAGTCTTGATAGATAGGAGAGGTCGGGGACTTAAAATCTTCGTCAAATACTCACTCAGCCCGCGGTGTCCATGATCTTGAGTATCCTCTTGATCCTGGTTTGGCGCTAGTTCCCCCGTGCGCCAAGTCTCCAGGGGGAACGATTCATCCTTCTTGTTCAAGATTGAAAGGGCTGAGCTTGATTGAGAGAGAATGAAGAGAGCCGACCACCCGCGACGAGGACAGAGAGGAAGAATTGAGCCTGACAGACCCTGACGATTGAGCTAGAAGTAAACACAAATTGAACATTTCCTTCAATTAGGTTCCAATAGCAGCAGACAATGCACAGTTTTCGGGCTTGTCGTGAATCGAGAATCTCGTCGTGAATGCGACGAAAGACGCGCATCCACTTCGCATTCCTGTTCTTAGGCATTAATCTTGACAATAATGTACATACCCGGTAACTGGCCCCATTCATTGATTTATCCACACTTACATAGCAAGGCAATGTTAATATCAGGCAACGACACAGTACAGCTCATAAGTAGGTATAAGAGAGCTTACTAAAAGGTCAATTTTTATGTACAGAGGAAAGAAAGGAGGAGAGGAAGTTCCTAAAATATCGTTTCAGGTGAGTGCAGTCCTTCCGGGAGGGGCGGCCGAGCGAGCGGGACTGAGGAGGGGCGACCGCATACTGCAAGTGTAAGGGAGTAAATAGCTCATTTCTGATCTTTCAGCTTTCTTTTTTTTGTCAAAGGATAGACTCACCGTTGTGAAAGATTACAGCGCATAGGTGGGCGCGGTTGCAGGGTGCCGTTGTTGGGGGTAGCCTACTGCAGTGGTCCTCCCATACACAGAGATTGCGCTGTTTTGCTACTGTATTATTTTGCAGTGGACAAACCAGTATTCGAAAATGTTGTGCAGCAAACTCTTCCCAATCACTGTACCTGCAACCGTGGTCATCTATGGTCGATCGTTATGTATGGGAGGGCCACTGCAGTAAACCCTGTCCATCTATGTTACCACGTATCCAGTTTAAATTAATTGCCATCTACTAAGTTTAGGAGCTGTTTAAAAAAAGACTGTGTTTTGGATGGGTTATCAAGCGCAGGAAAGGGATCGCTTTGCAGTAGGGTTCTCCTCTTTTTGACGCTTTTCCACGGTTATGTTTCAGTGTTCATGCTCTGTAGGTCGTGCCCTGGTATTTATAGAAGTCTGAAGCATAACCGAGAAAAAGCGTCAAAAGGAGAAGCCTACTTTGCAGTAACGCAACGAACGTGGAGGGCGCGACGCACAAGCAAGTGGTGCTGCAGATTAAGAATGGAGGGGATCGACTGCAGATGGTCGTCATATCGGTCGATGACTCCGATATGGACAGGTACGTTCAGCCACTCTGTAGGATGAGAGCACACCACGATGTTGATATGAAAGAGTGTAGGAAAGAGGAAAGGTGGAAAAAGGAATGGCATATTAATGGTATGGTTGCAGTTCGCTGCGATACGAGTGCGGCGACGATGGCAGCATAGGACTCGGGTCATCTGGATACCGGTACGTCTGGTTTCTGGGCTTACTCTTCCTTCTACTTACATTTGATAGTTCATTGTATTATAATTGACAACGGCCCCTACTACTTGAAGACTTTGACGGTTTGTTTTCTTTTTAAAAAGTGAAATCAAAAACTCCCCACTGATTATCGTTCTTATAAAATGGGGTATTTAAACGCAGTAAGTTCAGTTACAGTTATGACTACTCGGACTGCCGGTCGCTTCCCATTACCGTACCCTCTTATCGGACGGTCGTCGACAGTGACGGGCAGAAGTATACGGTAGGCCATCTCTCTCGAATAATACGTATGCTGTAGCTTCTTACGCGAATTGACTCTTTTACGTGAATGGAAAGCGGAATGGGAATACAACCATTGTATGGTTGACGCAGGGGATAAATACTCATACTTGATATTGATTTCGCGTTAGGGCTCATTTTCCAGCTGCGGTAGGTGCTCATTGGTAGTATAACCAAAAACTAAAATTGTTCAGCCGTAGGCTGTAGTTCAAGCTTGTGGCCGGTAGAGGATACGAATCGTGTACTTTTCGACGATATGTTTCGTTGTTTTTGGTGGCCGGAAGCGTCGCGGTTTTGAATGATGCGTGAAACATAAGCATCAAAAGTACACGATTCGTATCATCTAGTGGCCGGTAAGGCTGCCGGTCAGGGTCTCCCTACTACCGTATCCCTACTACGGTATCCCTACTACCGTATCCCTACTACCTACTCCTCGCAGGTATTCAACATCCACATGGCGGGTCGTCATCTCGGCTCGCGGCGATACTCGGATTTCGTGGCGCTCAACTCGATGATGCGCAACGAGTTCCTCGACTTCTCCTTTCCCAAACTGCCCGGAAAGGTACCGGAGATTGGCTTACAGGCTTCGCCCCCTTGAATACCAGTTCATCTCCGTACTGTACACAATTCATTCTTCATAGGCTGTAATGGCGGTAGAGGTCGTAATGGCGTTATGGAGTGGAATGTATAGACTACATCAATTCACATTTTTTTTGCATAAATTGCTGTGATTCAGTGGCCCTTCTCGCTCTCCGAGCAGCAGATGGATTCCCGTCGACGGGGTCTCGAACAGTATCTGGAGAAGGTCTGCTCCGTCGTCGTGCTCGCGGGTCCGGCTTTCGTCTTGATTTCAGGGCTCAATGAGTTCCAGGCTTAGGTTCCAGACCCCTCTGTAATGTCCCATATTTCCGCATATTGAAAAAAATAAAATAATAATCATGCTTTCCAGACTCGGAGATGATGCAAGAATTCCTCATGGAATCAGACCCGGCCCTCGAAGTGGAAGTGCGGGTCCTCTTGCCTGATGGAAATGCGATTGCGACGATGATACGGTAGGTGCAGTTCGGCGGGTCAGATTTCGGATTTCTCTCCATCTAGCACATACATGGGCAAGCACCCGACCGTCGGGTGGTAGGCCACTCTTTTCGAGAGAAGCTTAACTTGGTAGGCATCAAATTATGCAAGAAACCTTATTGTTATTATTGTCTATGAAAAAGCATAATTTCTGCTATGGTAGGCCCCAAACTGAAACAGTTGTCGGTAACCCTGCCCAAGTACGTATGATCTAGCATCTTTTAATGCAATTCGTATTGAAGATATGGAAGCGCAAATAATAATAATGATTTATCACAAAGCATATATCTTTCAATATCCTTGGCATTAAGCCGGTCCACCTCTGCCATGGCCCTCTTCCAAATCGTGCAAAAGCGACTGGATCTCAGCCGGGAATTCGCCGGAGCCTGTGGACTCTTCGAGATCATGGAGAACAACTTTGGTGAGTAGCCCCACCGTTCACTTGACTATTAGCATTGGATAGCACAAACGGCAAAGTAGATTGGTCTGGCTATGTCAATCACTGTCGATCAATTTTTGGCTATGGGAGCTTTTTTGTTTTATTTAATCGTAAATAAGATATATTTGGTAATGAATCCAAAGCAGAGCGTAAACTCGGTGCTCTGGAATGCGTTCATCAGCTGTACGTGCAGAACTACTCCTCCTCGTCCCTATCGTGCATCTTCTTGAGGTGAAGCATAGAGCATACGATTCGCGTTGTAGAAGTGATTATGTTTCAGGCTGTATATACAATGGTAGACCAATCGCTTATATAGATTTGGGTGAAACTTATTCATCAAAAAGACGCGAAACGTGTGCTGTAGTGACGGATTCATGTTATGCAAAAAGCATTCTCTGCTGACCGGTTAGCTGCATACATATGGGCGCGGACCCGACGGTCGGGTGGCAGGCCACGGTTTTAGCCAAAACCTTAGCTTGGCAGGGCACCGCATTAGACCAGAAATAACACTGGTAGGCTATTCAAGATCTCAACGTGTACACTGGTAGGCCCCAAGCTGAGATAATAGGCCACAAGTCTGTCCACCTATGGTTCTGTACTGTAATATTAAAAAAGCTATTTTTTCTCCGTATTTTCCTTTCCGTATCGTCTTTCCCTATCTCCGTGCCCTAGAACACGGATATCTACCTGTTGAGGATTTGTATCTCTTCAGAAAATGGATCTTCGAAGTGCCCCGAGAGAGACTGATCTGCTCGAGGGACGCGGCCTTTGCCCGATTCGTCTACTACCAGACGGTTAACGAGATCAACCAAGGTACGCAGACTGATGCATCGAGTACACGATCTAAGGGAAGTGGAGTATATTGAGAGATTGGAGAGTATTGGGATACTTCATACGATGCTTTTTATTCTATTTATGCATCGTTTGCACGGTACTGTCATACGTGCGCAGTCTGATTTAGATATCCAAAGAAAGCTCTTTGGAACGGGTGTCCGGAGGGAATGTTATGGTGAATTCCACGTGTTTCGCAAAATATATAAAATTTACTGTATTTAGTTCAATTCTTCTTGAAAAGAACGGGTATCCGGTGACAAAGTGCGTTTGAAGTATCCAGCTTAGAATCGAATATAATAGGTTCTGTGCGCGGAAGGAATGGAGACGGTTACGGTAGGAAAGTGGATATCACGATGGGGATTGCAGGTCGGGTTCGTGCGGGGCACAAGATGTACCAGTTGAAGGCACTGCAAAGCGAGGACCGAATGACCCAGGTAGAGGAGTTTATGGTCAACATGTAACAGTAATCGTTCCTCTTACAGTACATGGAGCTGGCCCGTTCCCTCTCGGGTTACGGTCAGTTGTCGTTCCCCGTATGTCCCTTTGTGAGGGGAGGCGCGAACGGAGCGAAGAAGGAGGGCCACGCGGTCATCACCGTCACCTACGAGACGATCGTCCTGAGGGAGGTCCGGGCAGATGGAGAGGTCAGCTATATATATATATTTAGCTGTTTTATATGAAATTGCATAGTTTTTGCATTGTTTTACGAGTATCGGTTGAGAAATCATGGGCGCTTTGCAAAACTAAGGTAATGGATTAGCTGAGGGACAGCTAAGGTTCATATTGCAGCCGTTGACCGCGGCGTCGTCGTCTTCCCGGAGGGGATCGGAAGATGCCTCGGGCGATGGAGAGGCCGGAGGGGCGGGGGGAGCGAGCGATGCCATGGAACTGCAGTGGGACGAGATACACGGATACTCGGTAGGGCATCTTTTAAGGGAGACTGGTTTGTACCCGGGAGGGGGGGGGGGAATTTATCTATTATCCGGCCGACCGATTACTGTATGGTTGGCGCTCCTGCCAAAGTTACTGGTGATTGGTATACGAGAGACGAGTCGTTGTAGGTGGTAGAGGAAGGCGCAGCTTTCATCTTCGAATGTCGACGGGAGGGCAGGCACCCACGCATCGTCAAGCTGCTCAGCAACTTTGTGAGTTGATCTTTGATCTTTGTGCTTTGATCGCTGACCTGGTCACCTCCTTTGCAGGCCGAATACATGGCCGACTGCTTCGGCCAGATCGAGGCTGAGCGGCAGCTGAACGCGACGGACGCCGGGGGACGCGTCGCGGTCGAGACTGATGCGCAGACGACGGCGGTGCTGCGAAACGGCGATGGAGGACTGTAGAGCAGTCTGGAACGTATCTCATTTGCTTATTGTGTGAGGCCTAGTCCGCGCTATCCTTTGTAGCGATATAGTGGAGGGCCGGGGCTGCATTGGTATTCTTTTAAAGTTTACGGAAATACGCATGTGACAGTATTGGTCTGTGAATGTTTCCAATCTCGCCCTGGTCAAGGCTCTTCGTGCATTCCTCCTATGCTTATAATGTCCCGCTGAAATTGTGCACGTTCCGAAATTGCGAGTTTTCAGTTTTTTTCTTCTACTTTTGCTTTCCTGGCCTTCTAATTGTGCAACCCTCTATAGGCGTAAACAGCTTTGATTGCCGCTCCCTTATTTCTTGAGATTTCTATATGTTCAAAGTCTTTACGCTATCCCAGAGATATTACGCTATTTCACATGCCTACCGTATCCTGATTTCGGCATTCTTGTTGGTTGGTCATTTGGATTGTTGGTAACCTTGCTGAAGGATATTCAGAGTATCCTCTACTACATTGTCCCATCTCGTTTTCTGTATATTCGTAGAAAGAGTAGAGATGTGGATGGAAAAGGTAGGTCCCGATAGGCAAACTGCCCTTTTCCATCTATTCTTGTATTTATAATCAGGCCTGTTCTAGACAACGGTTCATGTACGCCTCTTACATTGCGTTCGTTTGCTTCCCTTATCCCTTGTTAGCCAAGATTGCGTGAGATCCCTTGATGTACAGTAACATACAGTAACCCCCCCCCCGCTCAGAAATAGCGAACATGACCCCTTCCCTTGACTCACAAAGCTTGTAGCCCCAGAACAACTATCCGCTTATAGATTACATGTTGACAGAACCGTAGACACTTACTTATTATTATCATACTAACCTAATTAGTTAAGGATTGTTACCCACCCCAGTGTGCGCACAATAGTTACAAGTAGTATACTGTAGAGACGAGGATTTTGGGGTGTCGAAGTCGCGCTTTTCTTGACTATTTTTAAAGTTTTGTCCAGTAAGATATCCATTCTCGAATACTATCACGAAAAGCGCTCTCGACAGCTCTCTGGTATATGGTAACCAGCCCACACCACGACTCGGTCTGCCATTTGCTAAATGACACTTCTTACTCCCCCCCCCCCATTGTTGTTCGACTAACTAATAATAACCTAAAACACTACATTTCTCCACTAACCCATTCTCTTGATTGTACATTGCGAATAAAGTATATTGAAGTAAGCGAAGGACGGTTGAAGGAGAGGAGAAAAATGAGTTGCGTCGCTCTGGATGGTATCTCACAATGGATGATGAATAAATATTGGGTAGATGTGGTGGAGGCTACTTCTTTTGTTACTTATTAGTTAGAGCATGAAGACTAGCTAGAAAACGTGATTGCACTACGTTTTCATTGTTTTATTCCATTTTTTCCTATTTCTTGTTATTTAGGATTTACGAGGATGGACCAGGAATTCCTCGGAGAGATGGGCGTTCGGCTGGACGATGGAACGCAGACTAGGAGCAGTACACCCAAGGTATTTGGGGGGGGAGGTGGAGATTACGGTAACTTTGGGCGGTGATGCTGGAACCGGGTTGCATACAACGTATTACTTACTGTAGAGGGAGTTGACAAAGTCGTCAAGGGAATTTTCCTTACTGGCGACTGGCCTACAAAGCTGCTGATTTCGCTTTGACGAAGACTTTTTTGCTAATGGTAGTAATTCTTAATTAGTTGATGCACTACGTTCCGCCAGTATGCCCAATTGCGACTGTGTCTGCCTCTCTCCAATTCCCATGCTCTCTCACCTCCTCTCTCTCCCTCTTCTTTTTGCAAGCATGATCTACCCTTTGGAGCAGAACGTTGTGTTGATGCTATGCATCTGACAATGCCAGCCCTCTGTTTATGACGAAACCCTAATCCATCCTAAGTAGAGCCGGCGAATCGATACCGATAGCCGATTTTCGCCGGTTACGTTTCACTGTCAACAATTGCCAGATAGAGAGTGGGGTTTGAACAAATGTTCGAACGACGATTCGGCCATTTCTCGATGTTCCGAATGATTATTTGGAAGATGAAGAGGATGTTCGAACATCGTTAGCCAGGGGATAAATACTCATACTTGAAACTGATTTCGCGGTGGGGGTAATTAGCCAGTTGCGGTAGGGCATCCTAATCTAGAATTTGGAAATGCGGTGTGGGCGATGTTTCACTGTGATATGGGTCATTATGTAGTAAAAGATGATTTGCGGCGGGAGGGGTCACATCCCGGAAAATGTAATCAAATACATTATTTTTCCCCTGTCGTTAGCATAAGGCCCTCGACCGTTCTCTTATTATCATTCTTTCCTCGCGGTTTGTGAAATGCAGTCGTCTTAACCTGATTATCTCGAACGAAAGCATCGTTCAACCTCCAATGTTATTGACGAAAAAGTTCCGTCAGTAAACTAATGCCTACTTTGCCTGGACTCTCTTCATACCGCTTCGCCCTCTCGTCAAAAGTAGGAATGAGACGACGGACGGAACTTTTTTTCTCAACGATAGCTATTATACGTGCAAAATGAATGTTCCTTTCGATGTTCCCTCCCAGTGTTCGAATGTTGACGCTTCTTGGAACATCGATGTTCGAACACCGGTGAGAGGAGAACTTCGAGGAAAAAAAATGAATGTTCCAGGGAGAACAATGTTCATTCCTCACTCTCTAGTGCCCGAATCTCTCCTCCTAATACGTGTGCGATGAAGCATAACCCCCGGAAAAATAGCTTAATTGGATTTAAATGGTATCGATTCGCGGGCTCTAATCCTACAGTAACCCGTTTTTCTCCCTTGGCAACTTGCCAAGTCCTCCTTGCAGCTCAAGTCGGGCGACGTTTCCCGTTCGTCGTCTCCCTCAGTCGCCACCTCCTCCGGCAGTTATCCCGTGAGTGTGCGACAGCAGATGGCCCGGATTAAACAGGTAAGCATCGTCTGTTTTTTTTTAAATGTATTTATTTATTATCTAGGGATACATACTCATATTTGAAACTCATTTCGCGGTAGGTGTAATTTACCAGTGGCGGTAGGGTAGCCATGTAAATCGAGATTTCACGAAATGCGGTGATTTTTCACTGCGGTATGGGTCTTATGTAACAAGAGACGATTTGCGGCGGGAGGGGTCACACCCCGAAAAATGTAATCAAATACATTATTTTTTCCCCTGTTTATTATCTTCCTTTACTTGTGTATACTTGTTGCGTTTATTCTGTGATCTGAACTGGAACTGGAATAGTAGTATCACTATTCCAGTTCCAGTTCAGATCACACTATTAGAAAGGATTTGAAAGATGTCTCCTGTTTGTAGCAGCTTTCCACTATCAAAAGCAGTCCTCTGAAGAGGCGGTTTACGCCGCGAGTGAAATGGCATTCTGTCTTGCAATAAGTAGATAAGGGGGGGGTAGAAAGCAAGGCGCGATTTGCATACATACGTATAGTTTGATACGCTTCATGCTATTTATCAAGCGATAGCTCGACCTCTCGGTCTGACAATGCGAACATACGTGGGCAGCCTTCGCCGCAATATTTTTTTTAAAACGGGCGTACCAGTATACGAAATCAGGCCTACCAATTGAAATTTTATTATAGAAAATATAGGCCTACCAAAGCAAAATTCCGAAGAAGAAATGTTGGCCTACCACCCATACTTCGGGTCGGTGCCCGCGTATGAATGCGAACAAGGTGGTGTTCGGTTGTGTCAAACGCTAGTGCTTGAAGATGGAGCAGCCTTCCCCCTCGGGGTCTACTGACGGGGAGCAGACCGGTCCGACGACCCCCGTCATGACTCCCGGTCAGAAGAGGAAGGTCCCGAAGGTGGGCTACTAAATACTTATCTTGAATACTACTCTCCTGTTCTCTTCAAGAGTGCCCCTATTGAGAGGAGAGACGAAAGCGGAAAGTAGTGCTCTTACTAGCGCGTTTAAGCCATATTTCTGCCTTGATTTACAACCAAACCAGGGTTGCAAAGTGTGCGTTCGCTAGGTGAAGAGCAACGGAGCATTTGCGGCTGGCGAATTGCGTAGAGAATATTCTGTGACAGCATAAATGCAGTGGTCTCTTTACCCGAAAGTGTCGAGGATTACTATAGGTATACTGTAGGTGCACAAGCGGAACGGTCGTGGCGAGACCCCGTTACATGTGGCGGCGAAGAAGGGCGACATTGCCATGTGCGAGCAACTCATCGCCGAGGGAGCGGAGGTAGCGGGGCTTTTGCCATGCTATCTATCCTACTTGGAATAGCGTATTTCTGGTTGAACTGCGTCCAGTAAATGCTATTTTTTTAGGTCTAATAAGGAAAAAAGTTGGGTAATGTAATAAAATTGGTAATATAAAAATGTATGGTATAATAATATGGCAGGTGAACCAAGGCGACAACGCCGGTTGGACTCCCCTGCACGAAGCGTGCAAGGCTAATCGGTACGAGGTCGTTCTCTGCCTGCTCAGGTTCGTGGCTTTTTTTATTTTTTATTTTTTTCCTTTTGGCTGAAGATGACATTTGATCGGCGTTGCTCAGTTGCGTGAATGCGTTGTCCTGTTTTTTTTTAGGGAAAAAACCCGGAAAATGACAATAAATGACAAAATGACAATAAATAAATGATAATGAATGGCACATTCTCAGGAATGGGGCGAACGTGAATGCCCTGTCAGTCTTCGATGATCTTCCTATTCATGATGCGGTTCATGGTAACTTCACCCGGGTACGTTGAGTGGTTTTGCGACTTTCTCTTTGTGTGTCGATGCTTTTGAGCTTCCTCGTGGAAAGCAGAACGCGTGGTGTTTATCTTTTACCACACTTTCGTTAGGAATCTAACGTGTGTGGTGTTCACTTGTACCAGGAAGGAACTTGGAAAGCTCTTCTGGTAGTAGTATGCGATTCCTAGTACGAGAACGCGGGAAACCACGAAAGCGAACACGGGAAAACGGTGATTTTGGATGCCACGTTACTTACGGCAGCGAACCTTTTAATGTAAATAGAAGCGGCGATGTCTCGGGTTTGTTTTCGCTTCGTTGGTTAGACCGTCGCAACATTCGCGTAGATAGCAATCACCCGGCCTCGTCCTCCCCGTTGGCCGCCGCTCTAATTCTCTCGTCTCGCCTCTCCGTTTTGAACCATTTCTTTGCATTCTCTGGTCATCTGCTGTACTGCTGGAATTTAAATAGTTGAGTTTTCTCTTTCTGACAGTCGCATCATTGTCTACCGTAATCGAAACGCCCGTTCTGCACTCTCCCGACGTTGTGATTCGGTTATGCTTTGCCGTGCCTTTCAAGCTGAAGGTCCATCACGGCAACGTTGCTTGTTACGTTCGCACAAGTATAAGAAAGGCAGAAATCTTCGCGGTCCTCGCGGTCTCCTCGTGTTGTTCCCCTCGTGCGCCCCTCAACGTGGCGCCGATTCCCCTAACGGCCGGGTTCTATTGTCCCCGTGAAGAGCCAGTCTCCGGTTGGCCATAGGGCGTGCACTAGAGCACGCGAATGCGAACCGACGCCTGATTTTTGAAGGTTGCGTTTCACTTCTACCGTTTGGTGAAATGCACTCTTATTATGTAGGACGTGAAACATCCCTCAAAAATGTCAAAAACCTCAAAAATTGGTCTACTTGGATTAAATGAGTCGCGTGCTCTAGCGTGCACCATACATTGCCTTAATATGACCTCACCTTGTTGCAGACTGCCTTGCATAGTTAGAGGAAATCAAAGGCTGCCACTCATGATAATTCTGTAGTGCAGTCACTCATCCTAACGTCCGATCGGACAGCTGCGCCCATGTCTGGCGTGCACCGTCTTGGTTTGGAGTGTTATCGGCTCTCGATGCCTCATATTCCTGATGATTGAAGCCTGTAAAGGTAATGTCATTAACACATTGTAAAGGGAGGTTTAATCCTCTGAACTGTTATGATTCAGCTGGTATTCGTTCCTCGAAATATTCTCGGCGCTTCTACGATGTCTTCTTATAAGCAACGGAAACGCATGATGATTTTATTTGGTTTATCACCTTTATCTGGACTAACATTGGTGGGGGTTCCAAAGGAGGGGCTGATGCTTGCCGCTTGAAAGGTATTACTCGCTGCATTAGATGTTCAGCTAATAGATGGGCGTACAAGGAAAAGTAGATGTAGCAGATATCAGTGTGGTGCTGTCATTGAACGAACACGGCGCATTATGGGCGTAGAGCGACGCGATTGTTTCGCTCCCTTGCACGGGGCCATGCATTGGGAATGGAGGTGGAAGGAACGAGAACGAGTGGGAGGGTGAAGTAGCCCTCCGCTATTGGAATCATGCATTTTCGGCGAGAGTACAGAGCCGTTCGTTCTGTGCTTTTTGGCCCCATATGCGATATGTATTCGTATCATATTCCCCAGTATTTTTGGCCAATTTGGGAGCGACGAAACTTGGGATCCCCCTGCCATATGTGAGAATGGCTGTTTTCATATGCCACCGTCAAACCGTCGTCTCGCTCTCCTTCGTAGTGGTGTCCACGTGCTGTCCTTCTTCACCCCCCCCCCCCTCCTCGTCCTCGACTCCATTGCTTAATGGCATGCATCCCTCGCCTCCTCCTCCTTCTCCTCCCTTCTCCCCATCCATCGGACTCCCATCGGATTATCTTTCCTCGATGCGTGTCCCCCCGCCTTCCCTTTTGCTCAATGAACGACGACGACGGAATAAGGGGGAAGGAAGAAGGAAGATAAAGCCTGCAAGTGTGCAAATGCAGTTACGGTGCACGCTTTGTGCCCGTCAAGACGCGTGAAGACTCTTTTGCCGGTGGCGAGAACTCCCATCTATAAATTGTGTTCATAGGCCTTGTATAAATAAAAAGCCTGCAAATCGTTTTCGATTATGGGTTCTTGCGCTGCATTGCGTCGTAGGCTGACTTACTACTGCCCATGCACAAATACGTTTAGATACTTGCCTCTAATTCTGGGTTGGGAAAGAGCACGGCTAGTTCCCTCTCCCCTCTCTCTCTGTGTGTTCTTTCCATAGTATGCTCGTGCTCTTTCACTCCTCCTCGGCCTTTGTCTCTTTTCCTCAAAAGAGTCATCGAAGCTTGCCTTCATTTGCTATGCTGCACGTGAGAAAGCGGGCCAATTCCTCTAATATTGCTAATAGGCTACTCTTTCCGATGACTTTTTTTACAAAGTCTGCGTATGTTGTATATATATATTGTCAAGTAGTAGATGATGCATGAGTCGAATATCTGAACTCCTCGAGTTATTTCCCTTTGATTGGGAGGAGAGCGCCGCGAATGGCGTAATTGTTTGCCGTATTTGCAAGACGCCCCGTCATAGCGGGATTCTGTCCCTGTGTGTAGGTGCCAGTTACGCGTGCACGAACAATTATATGGGAGGCCCGGAGTAGGGAAGGAGGAAGAGGGGAAGAAGTGCCTATGGGAATATCAGACAGAGAGAGGGAGAGAGAACGCGGATTGACGCTCACTGTCTGTCCACTACCTGGATTATTGGACCCCCGTGACGTCCCCGGCTTTTACGGGAGATACGGGAGAAATTGATTTTTCATCGCATTATTTCTGTTCTCGATGCACTCGATCGGGAAAGGTTGCGAGTATACAGCCTATTTGGTGCCATTCCCAACCGCCGTTCAGTATCCCATTTGGAATGGAAGGCCGGGGAGCAGGGGATCGCGGTGCTTGGAAGCACTTTTGCATCGATGCTTACATAAATAGTTGCACAGTGCTCAATTATGCGCACAAGTCGTGGAAGACCCTCTTAAAAGGCGCACTTTCGATCTTCTAAGGATGACGATGGAAGAATGCGAGGAGGAGAATAGGAAGGGGCGAAAGAGAAGGAAAGAGAGGAGAGGAGAGGAGAGGAGGATGCTCCGATTGTGTGTTTGTCGACGTGTCTCATTCCGCGTGTTTGTCTGTGTGTCTCATTCCGCGTGTTTGTCTGTGTGTTCTATCCCCCTCCGCGAGGGGCTTCATAAGGATACTCTCGTGCTGCTCATTTGACAGTATAGTTGAGCATCGTCGCTTCACTGAAACGCCGCTTATTTTAAGCGATGAAGTCAACAAAAAAAGAAACGACTTTGCTTTTGTGCAATAAAAGTCAATGCGAACCCGCCTCGCAAAGACTTTTCGTGTTTCTTTTTCTAAATCTTTGATGTACCGGAAATGCTGCGAAGTTTACGAAGAGCAGGTGGAAGTAGATGGATACTCTTTCGGAGTAGTTACCTACTTATGCGCTTAAATCTTGAACTAATGGCCACTTATAGCTGCTACTCCATGATAGCGTTGTAGTGGTTTTCTCTTACATTAGTGGTAGGCGCTCCTTCTGTACTCCGCAATAGAGGATACGAATCGTGTACTTTTGATGGTTATGTTTCACGATCAATTCGTAATGAACCTGTGTCTTATTAGGTATCTTCGGATGGGCGAAACATAACCATCAAAAGTACACGATTCGTATCCTCTACTACTCCGCAATGCGTCCATCTCATCTCAACACCCCTGCCTTGGTTTCTCTTACATTAGTGGTGCAGCCTGTGCCCGTCAAGTATTATGCTGTGTTGTGCGGTAGAGCACTAAACGGTGCGGGAGGCAAATGGTACCAAAGAGCAGGGAGGGAGGGGGCACTTGGAAAATACTGTATTTGATTATATTTTTCGGGGTAAGACCTCTCCCCCCCGGAAACCATCTTTTACTATAAAATGGCCCATACCGCATCGCAAAATTATCCGCACCGCTGTTCTAAATGCTCGATTAGCATGCTCACCCTACCGCCGCCGGAAAATTACCCCTACCGCAAAATAAATTTCAAATACGAGTATTTATCACCTGGGAGGGGGTCCTGCCTCCCTTCGTTCGTAGCTCCTCTTCTCCTTTCTCTCCCTCCCTCTTTCTCTCTCTCCTACTGCCTCGCACTCTGCCAAAGAGCACACTCACTATTTGCACTCGCAGCGCAGCATCTGAAGGGACACGATTCCGTTTTGGTTATTACGGCTGGCTAATGAGTAGAGCGTACGATTCGCGTTGTCGAAGTGATTATGTCTCAGGCTGTATATGAAATGGTAGACCCATCGCTTATCTAGATGTATTCATCAAAAAGACGCGAATCGTAGTATGCTGTACTAATTCGAACGTTCGCATTCTTCATAGGCACGATACTGCCGCAACCGTAACTGTAAATGGCATTCTTCTACGATTACAACCCACCATTGATTGACGATTCTTAGCTCCCATACCCGCCATTAAGTGGACATTGTCATTCCCTCGTCTGGCATAGATTGCGCATTCTGCTAATGATGCTCCTCTCGTTTCGCGTGAAGTGTCGAGTACGGGCTGTCCATCCATCCATCTTCCACCTAACTGCTTATGTCCCCCCCTCAAGTGGCCCTTGCCGCTTCGAGTACTGCAGTGAGGAGGCTCGAACCATACGTGGGGGACGAGCTGTTGTTGTGGACTAGTGTAGTCATATCATATATCCTTCAACCTTCCTTCAAATTTACCTTTAGCCTTCAAATATATATCCTTCAACCTTTGCGTACGACCTTTGAGGTTCTTGAACCTGTCAGTGCTGTACACGGTTTTGCGGTTGACTTGAATACGCAGTCATTCTTGTTTTGTGGTCGGTACTACCTCCCTCTTAGTTATTGCTGTAACTGTGGACGATCAATTAGTGTAGCGATGCGGATGCCTCTTCCCGCTCGATATCGACAGCGTTCTTCCGTCCTCTGACCGTTGTATCCTCGGTGAAGTGTAGCTGACCGGGAGGAGGAGTATTCATGTGTGTATTATGTATGTGTGTGTGTGTACAGTCACCGACGACCGAGTGTTTGTCATTCGCAGTTCAGTGTCTTCATTGTCGAACGAGTGGATCGCGAGCGGTTATCGAGGAACCTGTGTATGCGAGTTTCCGACTTATATATATATATATATATATATATATATATATATATATATATATATATATATATATATATATATATATATATATATATATATATATATATATATATTATCATCGGCAAGCCGAAACGAGATTTACGAGTGTAGCAAGTAATGTTGAGTGAAAGAGCCTCAAATATTGCAGATGGGTTGGGGTGGGGGGGAGCTTAAGATTGCTCAGTACAATTGTACTGATCGAGAATGCCAACGGCGAATGATTCTGGCAAGTTTCATTTACCGTTGCTCGAGAACAGCACTTGCACGTGTCTGCTCTCGCTTGATCCATCCGCGTCCCGTCATTCGCTTCCATCGCTCTTCATTTCCGCTGGCACCTCGATTGTGGTGAAGAGAGTTCGCAAGTTCGCCTCGTCTCTAGAAGAGCAACGAGAAGAGAAGAGAAGAACGAAAGACACGACGGTCGCGCGCGCGCGCGCGCGCGCGCGTGTGTGTGTGTGTGTGTGTGTGTGTGTGTGTGTGTGTGTGTGTGTATGTGAGAGTGCTTCTCCAAGCTCCGTCTTGGCTCTCCCTTCACTGCCCTACAACGGCGACTTGCACATCTCACGCAAACACCTTGGGGAGACCACCCAGTCGACTGCCTTTTCATCGATCTGATCGGGGAAAATGAATAGATGATTCTCGTCGATCTTTACGCCTTCTATCATAAAGAGCCGAAGTTCTCGTTGATTCATCAAGGAATCGCACGTGATCGATCCGTCAGGCCGTGCCAAGATCAGCGCACATTAGTGCCGCCCGTCTCTTCTGATCTCAAAGTCGGGACTGGATGTCTGTCGGTGTTCCCTGTGTCCCTCTATAGGTATGCCCTCCTCTCCCGTCCCTTCCTCCTTCCATCCCTCTCGTCTCTTCCCTCTTCTCTGCTCTCTGCTCTCTGCTCTCTCTGCCACCCCTCTTTCATCTCTTCCTTCTCTCCTCGTCCTTCTTCGTTCGTTCCGTTCGCATTCCTATACGACGCCTTACCATGCGGAATGGTTATTGATCACTGCGAGTTCGCCACTTCGTCGTTCATTGCAGTTGAATCGCCATTTTCTATATATTGCTGGCTGATATATATATATATATATATATATATATATATATATATATATATATATATATATATATATATATATATATATATATATATATATATATATCAGCCAGCAATCTATTAGTGATAGCGCTGAGACTTTCTCGAACACCGCCGATTCGGACTGCTTACTCTCTTACTTGTACTTTACGCGTTGCGCAAAGTGTCGCATTTTTTCGTTTCCGCTTTCTTAGACTTGATCTTTCTGACGAGACTTGATGTGGACGGACTTGCGGGACAGCCGGATTCGATTGCCATAAGCAGGCTCCCCCTGATCACAGGCTACAGTAATCTGATGCGGATCGATAGTATACGGTGGACGATAGTGGAATACAGAGAGGAGAAGGGGGGGAATAGAGGGAAGAAGAGGAGGGGAGGCTTAGTCATCACGCATGACACACGATAGGGGAAGGGATGGAAAGGGAAGGGAAGGGGGGACATACACGGGCAGCCTGTCGGACGAAGGGATCGGGTCTGCTGCATCTCAGGATGGTAGTGGAGCCGTCGAATCGCGTCCCTTTTATGGCTATCTTTCAGCTGCTTCGGTGTATAGCCAGGCTATTGCTGGATTTATGTTTAGTACACGAAACATAACCGTGGAAAAGACAGCCGATTCTACGGCTCTGGATGGCGGTCATGAGCCTGTGTGTGTGTGCGTGTGTGTGTGTGTGTGTGTGTGTGTGTGTGTGTGTGTGTGTGTGTGTGTGTGTGTGTGTGTG
>LS915479.1:61407-82266 GCA_900490955.1 Micoletzkya japonica
GTTCCCACCAAGTGGTGCAATAGTGCGTGTGTTCTGCCGCCTATGCCCCTCGACTTATTCCCTCCATCTCTCTGCCTCTCTCGCTCCTCTTCGTCCCCTATCTCTTCCTATGGTCATTCATTCCCTCTCGCGTCCGTTCTCTCCATCTCGTTGTTGAGTACAGAGAGAAAGTAAGTTGGTGAGGAGTAGAGAGAGGGAGAGAGAGAGAGAAAGAGAGAAGGAGAGAGTAAAAGGGAGGGAGACCGGGAGGGGGCAGCGAGGCTAATACGACGATAATCCCCCTTTCCCCTTGATCGACAATGCCCCCCTCTCCCACTCTCATCATCCTTCTGTGCATACTATATATTCGGCTCATGTGACTATTTCTATTATTATTATATTATATTATTATTGTTTATATCAGCATCGTTCATTCTCCAGCAGACGTCAAGGTAGAGAAAGGTTGAAAGCGAATAATGCCAAGGGCATCAATATTACGCCATGAATACGAAGGGTGTGGGAGGAGAGTGATGTGTTTTGTACGCCGCCTGGCTAATGCGCTTGCCGAAGAAGGCGCACTTTTTTGCATTAGATGGAGCTTTGAGGCGCTAGGAACTACTACAATATACGATATATACGGTATATACGATATATGCGATATATATGATATATACGAGAGCATGCGAAGGGTAAAGGGTAGAGTTGTGCAGAATGGTCATTTCCGGCCGATATGTTTCACTACTTTTGGCGATGAGACGCGTCGCGGTTACGAATGGTGCATGAAACATAATCATTCTGCTGACCAGTCTGCACATCTATAGTAAGCATTTCGCGCTAGTTTATTGCGGCGTTCAACAGGCTGCGGAAGATGTCAAAGGGTGTTATTGGGGGGGGCACAGAATTCCAAGCGTCATAATAGCGAATAGCGGTTTTCGCGCATAGGATCCGATCCTGTAGGCGAACCAGTGAATCAAAAATTATGAATTTAAAAACTTAAGCTCGCCACTATGCATTCAACAAGCTCTGCAATTTTGGTATGGATTGAATAAGCCACTCCTGAGAAAATTCAAAAATAGTGGTCGTTTCGCTATTAGACACATTGTTCACCGGGCGGAATGCTGTGGGGGGCCGTTTTCGGGTAGTTGTATACCAGTCAGAAGGAGTGTTAGGCGTAGAAGGGGACGGTGGGCGAATGAATGGGATGGGGGGGGGTGATATTTATTGGAGGGACAGTTGGCGTGAGGTTATGTGACAGGTAGAGAGGTCGGGTAGGAAGAAGGGACGGAGGGAGAGGGGAATGAGGGAATAGGCGAGACCCTTAAGGGAGGCGGTATCATGGAACAACTATAGCGAGTGCTGGGTGATGTAATTAGAGGTACTCATGCATAGACGCACGATCAAACACCAACACCCGGGGGGGGGTATGATAGAACATCAGCATCGGCTAATATGTGTTATGAATGTTGCTTTATTCGCGTGGACAGAGTCGTTGTTTCGATGGTGACGCGCCCATCCACGGCTAATTGCTGTTAGTACTTCTGGCACTTATTGTTAGTGCGAGTGAGCGTATCTCATTTGTTCCCCGTTCATTTCAAGATTTATCCCACCCTAGTGCCTAGGGTGGCGATTAGAATTACAGAGCAATTTTGTTCTCCGGACGGATATATCGTACGCGTGCTCTGCAAGTCAGCTTGTTCGCTTGTATAGATGAAAAAAAACTGTTTGTCGGTCAGTCATATCTAGCATTATTCCTTTTAAGCATAGGTATAGCTTCCTGAGGTTTAACTGTGTATGACACACCCTAAGTGTGTGTCAGAGTCTTTGCATCTGCTTTACCCTGACGTATTAGTGTGGATAAGAAGGTCACGCTGGTCTTCCGAAGAGCGCGTGTTTATAGGCGATTCTCAGAGTCACTTAGCTAAAGTCTCATGCTGCTCTATGGGATGTTAGCGTCTTTGCCATATCTACATTAACAGATTATTGCTTGCCTTTGGACACAAATGCATTAACATGTCCACTATCTTGTTATCAACACGTGTAAGACGATAAGAAGACATGATATTGTCTGGTTATCAATAAGGTCGGTTTCTTCGAAGACTTGCCATTTGATGATCGGGGCAAGGCTCCAGAATACGCACGTCTAGGACAGTAGGTCTAGGACAATTTTCGGGATTAGGCTAATAATCAATGGGACATATAACACTCTGATGATGGCCCGTCCAACATACGTGGGCAACCTTCATCGCAATATTTTGAGAAACGGGCCTACCAGTTTACGAATTCAAGCCTACCAATTAAAATTCCGAAGAAATTTGGGCTACCACCCATACTTCGGGTCGGTGCCCACGTATGCCATCCACTCATGGCCATATGTGGCATTCATTCCACGTGTCCAGTAATACTGTCGTCGATGTTTGTCTCGGATGTGACAACATGTGGGATTGGAGGATGTAGAGAGTGGAAGGGGGGGAAGAAGAGGAGGCGATACGGCGGCCTTGCTTTAGTGGTCGAACAGAGTCATCTAGACTGAGAGGGGGGATGATGAGGAACAAAGCGAGTAAAGAGAGGGAATAAGAAGAAGAGAGAAGAGAGACGGGGAAGGGTCGGCTGGATAATTATTGGATAATTATTGTCACTCAGATGGTGGCTGTAGCGAGGGAACTGTTGTTGCATGCGGTGGAAAGGAGAGGTCTGGGTAGTCTAATGTAAGGACGTAATAGACAGTCTTGGCTAGGGCATAGAGCCGTCGAATCGGGTCTTTTTAATGGTTATCTGTCATCTGGTTCAACATAACCAGTACCATGCTCGACTTATCTAATACATGAAACGTATCTATGAAAAAGACCCGATTCGACGGGACTACTAGGGTAGTGACTACCTTATGAGGAAGTCTCATAACAGCCGCTCATATGGCCTCTCCAGTAAATTGCATCACCGCCAACTTTTGTTCGGTTTCTCCGCTCTTTCGTGGTGTTTTCCTCATCCGCAAATGCCGTCTTTCTTTCGTTTACGGTCGTCAGTAGTAGTAGTAGTAGTAGTATAGTCAACAACTATGAGCGTAGAGGGGATTTAGGGGAACGAAGGAGGAGGGAGAGAGGGGAAGGCTGACTTTGTGGTTCTCATGGGATGACAGGAGGAGTGTATTGGTGGAACCGTATTGGAATCGAGTTATGAAGTAGGCCGGAAGGGTGGACTGAAGTTGGGGTCGCTATGGTTCGGGGGGGGGGGGGGGGGGTTCAGGGGATAAATGCTCATACTTGAAATTATTTTTGCGGTAGGGGTCATTTTCGGTAGGGTAGCCATGAAAATCGAGAATTTAGTGCAGCGGTGGGGGTATTTCACACTGCGGTACGGGTAGTTTCATAGTAAATGGTGGCCTGCGGGCGGAATTGGTCCTACCCCGTAAATTACAATCAATTACTAAATTTATCCCCTGGGGGGTTGTGTGGCAAACTTTCTGAGGTAGATGAGTTGGACCGATGTTCAACCCTCCGAGAACCCCCCGAATAACCACGTGTGACAAGGACGGTGTTCTATTTAGACCGGCTGGAATGCGGAGTATCTTGTGATGTGCCCCTTACAAGTCGCGTGCGTTGAGTGGAACAATGTTAGGGGGGGAACTACTCCAGTCTGCACTAGTAGTGGGGAAGGAGAGGGAACGTTGGGAGAGAGAGTGAGAGCAGAGGCGATGAGAGCTGAGACCACAGCCGTTTTTGTTCGTTCGCTCTGCCAGCCCTCCCTTCCCCCCCCCCCTCCTCTCGTTCGCGTACTCGGTGGTTCGCCTGCGGTCGTTTCTCATTTCCTCCGTCTTTTACTTACCTCTCTGCCTAGCTCGCTGTCCCTCCCTCCCTTCCATCCCTCCATCATCCTGCTCTCCCTGCACCCATCTCCGTCCCCTCCCCTCCACCTCCCATCTTCTCCTTCTCTCGCTCCATCTGTCCTTCTCCTTCTTCTTCTTCCCCTCTCCTTCCTCCTTTCCTTCTTCTTCTTCTTCAATGATGTCTGGTCGATCTCTCGAGACTGTCTATTTACTCTGAAACGGCGCGGATTAGCGGATGGGGCCAGCCTTTTTTCGATTCGGCTGTGATATCGCAACTTTGACTCTGATGGAAGCTCTGTCGCACAACTGCACAAGAACGGCATGGCATATCTGTGCAAGTGTTGCTAATGATGTAATATGCTCAAGAAGCTTCAGTGGGTTATTAGAGGTCTGCATGAGAGTTCGTTTGATGCTTATGTTTCATACATCATTCATAACCGCGACGCGTCTCGTCACGCAAAGCAATGAAACATATTGAGCAAAAGAACTCCTCGCGCACACCTCTATTAGTTATCGTCTTTGGCTATCGTGAACCAAGTTTGTACTCTCTCATGAGAGCAGCACGAGCGGTGGTTGCTTACGTGCGGGACAGAGTATTCCCTGTAGATATTTAGTTGGTGCGAACGGCACGTAGGCAGTGCGTTGCAGCGAGAGAGCGTTGCCCACTTGCACTTGATGGTCGGATGGGGAGAGGGACTGGGAGTGAAGGGAGAGACTGAGCGGGTGTCTAGCCAGTGGCACTCTAGTACTTTTCTTTTTACATTGCTAGACGTTTTGTAATTTATTATAGTACCTAGCTAAGTGCAATTAGAAATCTAAAAATAAAAACCATAAACTTTCATAATCTAGTATACCGAGACACTGGACTTCTTTGACAGCAACCACCCCTTTGACTGCATTATGGTGACACCGAGAGAGTGATGGGGAGCTAGAATGCAGAGAGTCAGGGCGATAAATGCGCTAATCGCGCTTGGCTTTCAAACCCTACTGCACACTGCTAGAGGGCGAGTTGCGTCGCTGACGATGCTTTGAACGCAATTGGCTGACGACGGCGGCGCTGCGTAGTGTGTGGTATATATCGCGTGCTCATTATCCAATGATGCGGAGCGTAAATGAGGGCAAATGAGAAAAAAGTAGCGGAATTGGCTAGCTAGAGGGCATGCCCGCCTCCTTATTACGTGCACACTACACGCAAACACTAGGGAGTCTACGATTTTGCAAGGAAATGAAAGGCATGAAACATCTAGCGGAGGAGAAGAGGGCTGTCGCGGAAGTTGGAGTGGGAGGTTTGGTTAACAAACCTTCCTTCTTTGCTGGGTCAGTCAAGCAATTTGGTCCTGTCGTGTGTCGTGGATAGAATTGGTTAGCTTGGTTGGTCGGTGAGAGGCTAGTTGTGCCCTTTGCTCGTTCCTCGTCGGAACAACGAACAACGGAGCGCGTCGATACGCGTCCCCCCTTTGCTTACTCTTTTGGGATGATTGGAGGGAAGTGGGGGAAAAGGGCATGGGAAGAGGTGGAAGCAAGGCCTGCGATAGGGGCGGGGGGACATGATGTTTGAGGTTCGGTACAGGGTCAGGTCGTTTGTCTGCCAATAAGGGTTGCAGGAGGGTGTTAGTGTATTTTGGCAATATACATTGTTGTTACGGTCATGATGTAGTTCGGGTTATTCCCTCTCGACTATCGATCACCCCTGTTGATCTGTGCGGTGTCCTCGGTGCCTGTCTCTCTTACTGCTCTCTCTAGCAATCTGTCGTCGGATGGATGTTTATGGGCGAGTAGCTAAGTAGTTGGGAAAGCGGAAGGGGGGGAGAAGAGTGGAGGAGGAGGAGGAGGCATAAGTGAATGATAGTATAGCCGCGGCAGGAAGACCTACTGCACCGACTCGGTAATCTGGCTAATGAGGGCATAATTTGGCATCCATCTGGGAGACTACAGCCAACCGGAGGCCGCACCGTTCTAGCTAGATCTTGTACTTGGTGACTACACGTCATTAATCTGTCTATCCATGCGAATGTTGTCCGCGTCTTCAGTTAGCCATTCCCTCGACGATTTGTAGTTCAGTTGAGCCGTGCCTTCGCTCTGTCTCGTAAGGCAGAACACGTACACGTTTGTCACGAACATTCACGGGGTCTCAGCTGATCGTCGCACGACGACCTTTCGCCAGTCCACATTACGCCCGATTGCGACTGTGTGTCTCTGCGTCTCTCCAATTCCCGCGCTCTCTCACCTCCTCTCCTCTCTCCGTTTGCAAGCGTGATCTACCCTTTGGAGCAGGACGGTGTGTCGTCGTCGCTCGCTTTGCCGTTGAAGCTGTCATTCCGCCTCTCCGGTCGTTTCCGCAGAAGTGTAGTGGAGTCCCCTGCATATATCGAAATGTGTGTGGAAGTGTATGAAAGGAGACGTGCAGTAGGTATTCAGCACGTCTCCATTCTGAAAGAGACGTGCTGAATACCTGCTGCACGTCTTCCTCCATACACTTCCACACACTTTTCGATATATTCAGGGGACTCCACTACACTTCTGCGGAAACGACCGGAGCTGTCGTGTTCAATCAGATCACACTCTTCCATCCCAACTAGAGGTGTTCGGTTGT
Source organism: Micoletzkya japonica (assembly GCA_900490955.1). Classification (NCBI taxonomy): domain Eukaryota; kingdom Metazoa; phylum Nematoda; class Chromadorea; order Rhabditida; family Diplogasteridae; genus Micoletzkya; species Micoletzkya japonica. Next base: position 67,800 of record LS915479.1, read on the forward strand.
TGAGGCTTACGTTTTGCCGTGGAGAGGAGCTTAAAAGCTCCTCTCCACTCTCCATTGGAGAACGCTTCAGGCTATACTATCAGATGCTCATGGAGCATAGGGCATGTTCTTGTCAGCCCAGACAGAGTGCATCCTCGCCATTTCCGTCGTATCTCCTATCCCCCCCCCCTTCCCCCCTTCCCCTCGTCAACTCCTCAACCTAAGCCTCATCACACATTATCAACGCAGAGCTCAGCTGTTCACAGCCAAGCGAGAGTAAGCAAAACAGAGAGAGCGAGAGAAGCGAGAAGAGTGAAGGGAAAGAGGCGAGAGGAGGGGGAGGGGGGGGGGAAGGGAAAAGCTGAATGCGGGGAGGGGCACATGAATGCCGCGTGGGGAGACCCTCTACCTCCGAATTCTCTCCCCCCCTATTTCCCTCGTTTTCCCTCTTCTTCGCGGATCTCGCCCATTTCCCTTCCAGCTTTTGCAAGATATTTAGGCACACACACATACATACATACATACATACATACACACATACTTGAACGCGCACGCATCGTCATGCATTTATCCGCTCTCGGCTCTCGTCTCTTGTCTTCCTGTATCTTGGTCGATCGCGAACTGAGCGCATTGTCGACGGTCGAATCGTGCAGACGTAGTACTAGTTGGTGGACATCGGTTGATCACAGGCGTCAATTAGACCTCCTGAATCGCAACCATGTCCAGGAAAAAACCTCCCTCCTTTCATTCCGGACACGATAGGTCCGCCTGTGCGGTGAAGAAAGGAGTAAAACCGAGGGGCGAAAAAAAAACCGCCCCGGTTTTTTTTCCGGTTTTTTCTCAATCGTGTCCACTTTCATTCCGCTCATTCATTCCTCTCTCGGTTTTATTCCGGGGAGCTCTCTAAAGAGAGTGGTCATTCCGGACCGAAAGTGGACACCGGATCGGTACCGATTCAGGAGGTCTAGTGTGAATGTGCCCTTGCTCTTGGTCGCTGTCGTCCACGTTGAGTTTGTCGCTGCTTAAGTGATGTTCTGCTCAAATGGTCTGTCGTTTGTCTCTCCGCCTGTTCGTCTCTTGCTGTCCCCTTCGGATCTGCGCAGTCTTAGACGTTCTGTATTCGGTTGCGGGATAGTAGATTATTGTGCCGTGCGGAAGGCAGCAGCAGCATCATCGCGTTTGCCATTCTAGAGAAAGGCGCTAGAGGACAGTCTCAGGCATACGTGGGCATCGACCCGAAGTACGGGTGGTAGGCCCAAATTTCTTCGGAATTTTACTTTGGTAGGCCTATATTTTATATAAAATTTCAATTGGTAGGCCTGATTTCGTACACTGGTAGGCCCGTTTTTAAAATATTGCGGGGAAGGCTGCCCACGTATGGTCTCAGGATAATGTGTTGACGTGTACTAGGGTCTGAAAACGAAGCGCCATTTGCGTATTGATCGTCTGATCGTCTGATTCTCTTCATTGCGCCATGCCCCTCATCACTCTCTCGGTCGCGTAATGAGTAGAGCATTCCATTCGGGTCTTTTTGGCCAATACGTTTAGCTGTTTCTGGCGACGAGACGCGTCGCGGTTATGAATGATGTACGAGACATACACGTCCGAATGGAATGCTCTAAGAATGAGATGAAATATGGCTTGGTTTGCAACCCGTAATGTGTACTGTTAGTTGGGAATAGGCACGCGAGGCCACCGACTACTAGAAGGTGGATTGTGTTTGTGCAGTGGAGAGAAAGAGGGAGAGATGATGGCTAGCTAGAAGGGAGTTACGGTGGGGGGAGGGAGGAGAAGGAGGATTGGAGAGGGAGCGGGGGGGGGGGGGCGTGATGCGTGTTTTGATCCGAGATTACGGTAGACGCCAATAGCTAGACGTTGCTGTGCCATCTGTGAAGCGCAGGGTGTCTTGTAGGGATAACGAAGCCCTGTTTCGGCCATTGTGTCTTGATATAGTGGAAAGAAACCGATCCGGCAGTTTCTCTCGTTCCAAAATGCGTCTAATTCTCTCACTTGCGCACACTCTCTCGCCTTATAAATATATTCGGAATGACTTTCCGACGGATCTTTTTAGTCCAGTATACGTGGTATCGAGAAGGGCTGGAGAGTGTAGAAAAGCGCACGCGTAGACCTACATGAGGGGAGAACCGTCGTGAATGATGCATGAAGGGAGGGAGAGGAGAGAAGAGTTTGGTGAATGGGAAAGGAAGGGGTAGGGGAGGAATACCGGGGGAGACTAGGGGGAGAATCTAGGAGTATGATAAGCAGAGGGAAAGTCAAGAATAGCGCAGTTCCATGGCTCCGTTTCAGTCTATTTCTCCACTGCATATCTCTGATAATGAAAATGTTTCGTGAAACGTCCTTGAAGCCCTTGCACGATCTTGTCAGGCTAATTCGCGATATGGACAGACGGTCCGGAAGTGATAGTGTGCAATTTCCATGACTTGCTGTATGCTCGTGCAGAATGCAATGAATCTATCGGAGAGGGTCGGTGGGTGTTTATGAGGTTCGAATGAAGAAGACGAAGAGGAGGGGAGGGAACATAGGGGGAATGAAGGCGGTTGATTGCTGGGCGAGATAGCGTACATGGTTGGCTACTACGGTAAACAGCGGACTTCAGTAGGTCTTGCTCATGTGATCTTTGGCTTTGTTATGAGCAGTCTCAGCAAACTTCCTGACTATTTCGCGGTTTTCTCGATTCTCTGCTGTCGTATGGAAGAGTTCCGATTTATGTCGCCATGAGACTATAATGAATTATGAGATGATTGGTTATTTGCAGTTGGTCTGGACGCTCCTACGGCATGGATCGCGCAAGGACGATCGGTGCTTGAGGGAGTGCAAGGGGCATACGGTAAGGAGGGTACGGTAGGCGGTGATGGGGATACTGTAATGAGGGGGGGAATTCTATCACTTTATCATAACATCAACGACGAGAGTAGACTGTGGAAGTGCTCTTGATGATGCGGAGCAAAAGTGTACTTTTGTACGTACTTGTACTTTTGTACGTAAAAGTACGAATTGCGCGAATCGTAGGACTGTATGCGTCTATGAATGGTCTTGTTGTGCCGCGTGCACGCTTCCTATCTCGCTACGTAATCTATAGATGTTTGGTCGAGGAGAAGAGGGGGAGCAATAAAATGAGAAGGAAATGAAGAACCGGAGAAGTATGGGAAGATTGGTGTATAGGAGGGGAACGGTTGCGAGGGAATGAAATGGGAGATTGAGTTTGGAGGGGAGAGGAGAAGGGAGGGCGAGCGGATAGTTGCTGGGTACGATATTCTTGATTGATTTTTGATCTCTGGTCTTTGACCTTTGATCTTTGATCCGTGATCTTTGAAGGTGCACCGTCTGCTGACCGCGGCATCGCTCCCCGACCAGTGTCCGGCGTCGGAGAGCGAGGACGACGAGGAGGAGGAGAGGGGAAGGGGAGGAGAGGAGACGGAAGACGAGGAGAGGGACAAGGTGGGGGGAGGGGGGATACAGGACTAGAGAGATTGATTTTGTGCCGTTTATGCACGGAAACAATAGCACATGACAAAAGTATGAAAATTGGCATAGAAGTTGGGGGGGTACTGTAGCTCATAGGGCGCTGGGTTGTGTAGGCGCGTGGACTTGCCTGGGATACGGTAGCCGGGTCGGATCGACGTTTCTGTTCTAGCTATATTAATGCTGTTGCATACGACGTGACCATCGACTACTCAGACTAATAAATAGTCGATTCTCTTCCCCTTCCAGACCAACCTGGACTCTCCCCTAGCAGCCATGCCCGGCAGCACCCCGTCCATCACGGGCCCTCCGGGCGCCGGCAACGAGGCGCCCAGCGTACGCGTCGCGACCGCGTCGCGTGACGCGACGCACGACGCGTCCGACGCGTCGGCGGCGCGCGCGCCACCGCCTGAGGGCGGCCTGATCGGCGCGGAGGCGGAGATGAAGAGGTACTGCGAATAATAACGGCGGTTTTGTAAGTTTAGAGCATGTATCCCAAGGTTTTTTCGTCGATTTTCGTGAATAAATGGCTAAATAGTTATGATTGCAGACTGGACGCAGCAACTCTCGCGCCGATTTCCGTTATAATCGACGACGGGAGGGAAGAGGGAGAGGTGGTGGATGAGAAGGAGGAGGGGGAGGCCGACGAAGAGGAGGGCGACAAGGGAGAAGGTGAGGGATGCGAAGATGATAGATGATTTATCTGTGTCATGGATCATGCCAGGGATGGTTTGTTAGGTCGTGCCGCATTCTGATCAAGTGACGGCCAGGGGTGCTCTCTATGTTCCATGGAGCGCAGTGGACAGTCTTTTTTCGCACGAATAAGGAGAATACAAGATAATTGGAAATACGGTCCAGTGTCTGTCCATTCTGAACTGCCAACTCTTTACATTTCAGAGGACCGCGGTGCCTTCTCTCCCCTCTTGGTGATCGATGAGAGACTGGACGAGGACGATCCTCCCTCGCCTACCGTACCCCCTCCTTCATCTACCGTACCCCCTCCCCCCTCCTCCCACCAACCCTCCCCCCGTCTGCTCCCGGGAGGTCCGTCTCCGAGGGTGGTCCAGCCACAGTTGAGAGTACAGCCACCCACGCCGGGAGTCGAAGGTACGGTAGAGAATCAAGTAGAGATATAATTCACGAAAACGTTCATTTCTGCCTATCTGCGCTTTGTTCATACCGCTTCGCTCTCTCGTCGGAAGTAGGAATGAGACGACTGCGGAATATTTTCCTCAATCATATCATTCTAGAGTAAAAGGAGATTAGAAATGTTTTGAGCCAATACCGGTCTACCAAATTGCGTATAACACACTTTGAACGAAGTCTAGCTTCGGCATGTTTTCACGTGACACTCCTGGTGATATTGGAAAGACATGTGAGTCTCTACAGTCGTGTTCCTTTCAGAGCCACCCATTCGCCTGCCCGAGACTGCACTACAGACCGCAGAGAAGAACGAATCGAGCAGTTCCAGTGAGCGACTGTTTCCTTTTCAGTTTACGGTTTTTACAGTAGCCGTTTCTGTAATAATAACTTTATTTGCATAACACAAGGAAATGAAAAAAAAAACTCTGGAGAAGGACGAGAAGGCATTGGTGGTGGAGGAATGGGAAGCGTTTGCTAAATGAATGGATAGATTATGCGATTCTCGACCGATTTATTGCTGAACGTACAATTTACAATGCCCGAATTAAGATTCGTCGTCTGCCACAGCCTCAGGCAAGGCGAGTCCCGCCGAGGGCGGGGGGCCGTCGAGGGACGACGACGAGGGGTACGGTAGATTGTGGCCTAGACTCACTCATTATTTATTATTAGTGAGTATTTCACAAACTCTACCGTAATCCTCCTTCGCATTTGAACCGTGCAGGGTCCTGGAGCGATCGGCGTCGGCCGATCAGGCGGACAAGTTTAGGCAGAAGAAGCGCAAGCCGAGTGGGAACGATGGGAAGAAGAGGTTAGACATGATATATATATATATATATATATATATATATATATATATATATATATATATATATATATATATATATATACAATGGAATAAACCGATCTTCTTCTTCCGTTCCAAAATGCGTCTAATTCTCTCACTTTTGCGCACTCTCTCGCCTTATATTCGGAATGATTTTCCGACGGATCTTTTTAATCCACTATATTTTTGTATTGTATGGAGCTAACAAGCGGTGTGAAGAGAGTCCAGACAACGTAGAAAGGCGTTTGCTGATGAAAGTTTTTCCTCAACAAATGGATGCGTCTACTACATTGCTGCTTAGCGATTTCAGTTTTGAAGAAGCTGGCTAACAAAGCTAAATTTGTTTCAGTCGCGCTCCGAGTGTAAAGCGGGGCAGTGGGAGGACGAGTCGACTGGGGAGAAGTGCGGAGCCCGAGGGACGGCGGTTCGTTCAACTTTGGACAGATTCGCCCCCCCCCCCCCCCAGAAAGCTATGCGTGGGGGCAGCTGCAAACGGGAGAATTACTAAAAAACTTTTCTAGGCACGAGAACTTCTGGGGTTTTTGCCCATGTGAGAGAAAGAGTACTGTAGGTTGTGGGCGATTCTAGGCTATCAGCTGCGGGTTACGGTAGGCATGGGGGAGATTCGTGTGCGAGGAGAAACACGTACTATTTCCGAGGTCTTAGCCCTTGGGATTTAGGGAAGCGGAGGCGTCGAAGGGATCGAAGAAGGATGACCCGTACGAGTTCCGGAGTAGTCCCGAGAGTAGTGGAGAGGAACAGGCTACGACTATGGCTGCCGTAAGTCTGACCCTTCGTTGAGATCATACGTGGGCAGGGTCTGCCGATAACTTACTGCAGAGGTCCTCCCATACATAGATATCGCACAATTTCGCTAAGAAATTATTTTGCAGTGAGCCAACCAATACATGAAAAGTTCTTGCAGTAAGTCACCCAACCACGGTACCTGCAACCGTGCCCATCTATGGTTGAAATAGATAGATTGATTTTATGCAATCTCACGCACATTAAACGTGAACAAGGAAAGACTTGCAAGTTAGTAAAAAAAGAGAAGAAAGATCAAGAAAGCCTTATGGGCCTTATCTTTCGTTGAGATAGATTACAGTATTTATTGACTACCGTATCTACAATGCCTACAATGTAAATATTAGCATGTCAGAAGTTCAACTTTTGTCGATTATCAAGTAGTGCCATCTCCTCTGGATACCGTAATCGAAAGATTCCGTTCAGGACCGCGAGATGTCCACGGAGCCTTCAGCCAAACGCGCTCGCAACGAGACTGTCTCACCCTCTCCAGCCAGTGAGTTTACCGTATACTGAATATAGGACTAGTAGCTTACTGTAAGTCTTCTGAAGTTGCGATGTCTAAGCGAACCGTTGAAATGAAATGTATGCCAAGTGTGCTACTGCATTGGTCCGTTCTGCACCCCACTTAACCAAGCTATGGGCCTTCCCCCGCAGTCAGACTGTTCCTATTGTAGCCGTGTGAGAGTACAGCGGGTGGGAGAAGGAAGGGATGAAAAGAGTAGAAGACGGAGGGAGGGGGTAACCTGTTTGCAATAGAACAAGGAACGCAATGAGGACAGGGCAAATCGGTAGGTATTATAGGAGGGGGGATAGGATAGGATAGGATAGGATAGGATAGGTTTATCAGTGTCATGGGTCATGCCAAGGGATGGTGTGGTACGGTCATGCCGCATGCTGATCAAGGGAAGTGATCCATTCTTCGTTCGACAGATTGAGCCATCTCAGTCCGAATACTTTCTTCACTTCATCCGGCCATCTGAGTCGGAGGAGGGGAACACAGTTTTAACTACCAATTTAGCATTTAAAGGAGATTGTGTAACGCTGCATTTCTTCGGAGTATCCACAATTTTGGATGGTGAAGCCGGAGTGAAGTTATGTCTTCCAATAGTTGATCTCGAAAGATGCTCAACGTGTAAAGATTGCCGAGACTCCGCTATCTACATAGATACAACCAGTAGAGGCACCGGAGCATCTGGCATTTATATTTATGGCCGGACATTAAAGCACAACGAGCAAAGGGATGGATGGTGAAGAGGGAAGAGGGAAGGGAGTTACACGTGTAGCTATGCCTCGGGGAGTCATCTGCATTTTGGAACCAACAAGATACACCACAGCGACATACTAGTAGATAGGCTTTGTAGGTGCAATCGGGCAACCACGGCCTAAGCTCCTCGCCTTTTATTGTGCTTTCCCAGCGGCGTACAGCTTCCAAAAAAAATTTCCTTTGATTTCCACTCTGCGGTAGGCGACAAGGTTGTTGGATCGGTGTTCGGTCAAGATAAACTACAGATCAAAAGTCTCGATCAACCAATAACCGGTTTGCCGGTTATTGGTTGGTAGTAGACCTATTTTTGATAATGTGCCGACGCGTCATGTGGTTGTGGTCTGGGTCGGGGTGGGGGGTGGGGGTGGGGGGGGGTAACCTCGTGCTCTCGCATAGTCCTTCTCTTCCTCCTTCTTGTCATGGTTAAAACTGTGTCCGAAAACACACTCACCTTTCGCTCCACTTGATCATCCCTTTCCCTTTTCTGTGCCGTTCTTGGCTATTTGTATAAATGCGCGGGTGGTAAAGTTCAGAGTATGTAAATGTGTTCTTTAATTGCCGTCTGTCAGCAGTGAAAGGAATTAGGGAAGATCTACTACTCCTAGCGATCAGCCAATACCGATCATCACATTGGTTCGATCGCTTTTACCCCGTCCGATCGTTGTGCACTTTGTACTAGTCGATTGAGCTGTTTCGAGCACGCGCGACTGTCTTTCTGTAGCTTTTGTCTGCGTTGTACCTGGCCGAAAGCTGCATAGTGCGGTCAATTGAATTACTGCTATCCAAACTGCGCCGCTTTAATGCTTGCAATTAATTAGCTACTATCCATTCCGTCTTGGTAGGTTCTCCTAGCCCCGGCGTTCGCGAGTTCTGTGACATTGAAATAGCATTGTGAGCTGCTGTGTTCATTGTGAGGGTGGGCCAGTGTGCAGAACTTTGCACGGAACTAATTGTAAAGAAGGTGTTCCACACTCACGATTTGCGAGGTAGACATTATCCGTTCTGCGCGCAATGAGAATTCAATTGAACAGTATACATTTAGAAATTAATAGAAGTCTCCGGTTAGTATTGTTTATTTGAGGAGACGTGGACATGGAGGGCGGAGAGGATGATGAGGAGACGAGACACAGTAATGCATCGACGAGTAGAAAGGTACGGTAGGGGGAGGAGTACGGTAGGATTGGGTGATTATTATAACTCGGCTGTGATCCGTACTAATGCTAGTGCAAATGAAGTTGTTAGAAACAGCGAAGGTCTCACTCATCGTTCACGAAAAAAAGAAGAATAATGGCCTACATCTATCGGGTACTGTAGCTATCACTAGATATTGTTGCAGCATTATGATATGCGATTTGAAATCGTATTTTGTCGGGTAGTTTTATCAAGAAATGTATCAGCTTTTCTAGTTGAATGTAATTAAATATATAATCCCATTGGGACTAGCCGTCAGTCAGATAGTGCCAAAAGGTCGGCTTGAAAGTATCGCCCCCTGCATCTCTCCTTTATTTCCCCAATCCGGTTCCCCTCTTCCTTTTGCGAACACGCACGCGCATTTTTCTATGTGCACAATCGTGAACCAGACCAGTGATGAGCGTAGAGTGAAAAGAGGGGACAGGGGGGGGGAACAAAAGCCATTCTCCCTGCCCCCCTCCCGTCCGCATGGCTGAGTGGTCTAGTGGTATGATTCTCGCTTAGGGTGCGAGAGGTCCCGGGTTCAATCCCCGGCTCAGCCCAATCTTTTGCGCTTTTCAGGTTCCCCCGCTGCGGCTAGTGCTGCCGAAGACCAGCGAAGAGCGAGAGCCGGCGCCGGTTGTGCATGGTGAGGGGGGGGGACACCAGGGATCAAATATATGATCAAAGGAGGAGAGAGAGATCAAAGATGAACAGATGAAATCGCATCTTTGAAGACCTTTCTTTCTGATTATCTTCAGAATCATATCTCTCAAAGGTGCAGTAGTCTCAGCCAAGTCTATACCAAAAGTCTTGTGAAGTAGAGTTATACACTCGCTTTACACCTGGTTGTTAGTTTAGCATTGAAGATTGTTTAGAGTGACTTCGGAAAGTATGGTTACAGGTGTTTAGCAACGTTAAAAAAATCAAATATCACTGACCATAGTTGAAAGAGCCTGTTGAGAAGAGCCGGCTCTGCCTCCCCCACCCCCCGTCCCTCCTCCCCCCACAGTCTCCACTTCCTCCACCGCCTCTGCTCCCTCCCGAAAGCCGCCCCGGAATCGATCGGGCAAGCGGGGCGATGAGGACTCGGCCACCAGGATGACGAGGAGCAAGGTGAGGAGAGGGGGGAGATCAAAGATCAGGAGATCACATTCTAAGATAAGATCTTCGAGATGGTAGAAGGACGGGCGGCGTGTTTTGGCGAGATTACGGTAGTCCGCCTGGAAATGGGAACATACGTGGGCACCGACCCAAAGTATGGGTGGTAGGCCCAAATTTCTTGGGAATTTTACTTTGGTACGCCTATGTTTTCTACAAAATTTCAATTGGTAGGCTTCATTTCGTACGCTGGTAGCCTCATTGCTCAAAATATTGCGGGGAAGGTTGCCCACGTATGAATGGGAACAGTCAAGGGATAGCTCCTGCTGGGGTCCTTTGCGTTGCGTTCGCGGCAGTACAACTGATCGCAACTTGCACTCTTCTTCCCGGTTGTCTTTCATATCCACCACCCCCCGCCTTCTCTCGAATCGCGCTTATCTGATCCTCCACATGCCAGGCTGAGAGATAGAGAGAGATAAAGATGAGACAGTCAGTATTTTGCTAGAAGTCAGGCAGACGGCTCTCCTCATTTCATTCTCGCATTCTCTTTCTTCTTTTGCCCCCCCCCCGGAAAGTCCAGTTCTAATGGCCAAGCGACGCTCCCGTGTGGGTAGTACTTCTTTGGTAATTACCGTAATCCTCAGGGTACCGTAGTTTACATGGTCTAAAACCTCCTTCAAAACATTTAGTTTTCCTGAATTTATATAATATGATATTATTTTTGCATAAATGATGATGCAATGTTTATTGTAGGTCCGTCAGTCGGGAAGAGGACTGGAAGAGGGAGAGGGAGGGACGAGGAAGAAGGCACGACGGAACCTCAATGCAGTCATCGAGGGAGCGGAGGCGGAAATGGACGAGGTAAGATCAAAGATCAGATCCTGAAGATCAAAGATCACTTTTACAGATCAAAGATCAGATCCTGAAGATCAAAGATCACTTCTACAGATCAAAGATCAGATCGTGAAGATCAAAGATCACTTCTAGAGATCAAAGATCACTCCTTCCAGAGTGCGGAGACGAGCTGCGAGGTGGACGACAACAGTGCAGCGGCGGCGGCGGTTGCGTCGTCCGCCCTGCCCCAAGGGGGCTCCGCCCCCTCAGGGAGTGACGTCACAGCCGCAAACGCGTCCGCAGCCGCGCTCGCGGTCGCGTCCGCCATTGATGCGCATCCCGTCGTACGGCTGACCCACGTGAACAGCATGCAGTCGAGGATACAGTTTGACAAGCTGGTGGGTGCATATTGTCGGTCCTCGCATTCAAATTTGCGTTCCGACGGTATTAATGATTCCGGCTTCCGCTGGTTATCTGCACTATTTTGGCTAAGCACTTTATGCTAAATAGCGCAAGTCCTATCAAGAATGCGCGGAACGGAAATTTGAATATGAGGACCGACAATAGAGGGCGTAGAGAGTCTAGTCTACAATCACTGATCGGTTGCGCAGATCACAAGACAATGCGAATAAGAACAATGCGCATTTTCGGAGACGAAAATGAGCCAGATTGTAGATGAGCTTGTTTAAGATTCCGAGACGGGCTTCGTTTTTCGAGGTGGGGGGCTTAAGGAAGATCAAAGATCGCGGTCAGCGGAGATCAAAGATCAATAATTTCAGCTGCGGGAGTACACTGCTACGTCGTACGAACAGCAGAAGACAGAGCCGAAGTGGGAACCGGAGAATAGGGAGGAGTTCTATACGTGGAACAAGAAGTATCGGAGACTCTTGGAGATGAAAAAGGAGGTAAATATAGGGGATAGATCGACACGTGATGTGTCCACGATTGGTCATCGGATACGGGTTAACCGATTACGATCGTCACTCTAAGTGGAACAGGAAGATCGAATAGGAGGATATACGGTAGCATGAACTACCGTAGTGTAACTTGGAAGCTAGAGTGTAGTTGTCAGAAGTAGAGCGTAGTCTGGAGACTACCGTATTAGGGATGGCAGAATGAGTCTAACTTTCGCGCACTCTCTCGCCTTATATTCGGAATGATTTTCCGACGGATCTTTTTTAATGCACTATGGTGAAGACGAATGAAAAGGATGAGGGATAGTGAGATCATGCATATTCACCCCCATTTTGTCATCCCTGTATGGTTGAGGAAAACGTTCCGTCAGTCGTCTCATTCCTACTTCTGACGAGCGAGCGAAGCGGTATGAAGAGAGTGCATGCGAAGTAGGAATGAGTTGTTTACTGACGGAACGTTTACGTCAGTAATACCGTACACCCGCACCCTTGCAGCCCAAGCAAGAACCCCAGCCCGAGGGCGTGCCCGCGGCGATGGCCGAGGTGTTCAGGGAGCAGGAGGAGGAGAGGTGAGGGATAGGGGGGAAGAGCTTGGCAAGCTGCCAGTTGGCAAGCTGCCAACTTTTGAAATTGAGCATTGAGGTACGGTATTATCCAGAAAGATGATAGTTACGCGTATCGCATTCATTCAGAGCCCGGCTGACTCGTGAATGCGAGGTGGAGTGTACGAGGTTGAGGCTAGTCATGGAGCAAGACGTGAGTATAGTCATTGCCTTTTTTTTCCGTGTTTCCAGCCAAATTTGAGACGTGAGGTCAAAAAGATCAGGAGATTACGGTTTAGCACTTTCATCGTATTGTGGCTCCTTCCCTTTGTCCACTACAGTAATTCCCGACCGGAAATCCTCGTTCAATCTTTCACACCGCATTTCGAATACCGTACTCCTAACTTGTTAGAATACCATCACTCCCGATTAAGGTTGGCAAAGGAAGGAAGCAATATACGTAGACTTCCTTACATTCTTTACCTACACCGTGCACAGAATGAAAGGAAAAAAATGAAAGGAAGATGACGTTTACTGCTCGCTTTCGCAACCCTACTCCCGATTCCGTCTATCCGTCCCCTACTCCAGGTGATTCGTCGTGAGCGTCGTCGTCGCGTGCCGTGTGCGAAGATGACGGGAGTGGCCGAGTTGCTGCAGTTGCAGGACACCTGCAAGTAAGGCGGCAGGCTTACAAGAGAGTTACGGGAGAGGTGCTCGGGAACTACGGCTCGTCCTCATTGCACAACTCATTGTTGCATGCAATTGCAGTTTCGAGAAGTATAGCAAGCACAGTCTCAGCGGTTACGCTGATGATACGTCGTCTACCGTAGTGCTCCGCATTCGCGTTCTGCTCAAATGATATGCTGACTTGGTCTCAACATCGCTGCAAATTGGAAGAAAATCAGCAATTGAAAGAATGCGCATGAGCATGAAACACGACTAGACTAGAGAAGAAGGGGAGTACGAAGTGGACTGAAAGTGTGCCTTGCAGTCCGAACATTCTCATGGAAGCACCCCGTCCCCTTCCCGTGACACCCCACGAACAGTTTGTGATGGGAATGGAGAAGAGAGCGGCCGAGATGGTGGCACGGCAGAGGATGAAGGCTGATGGACTCTATGCCAGACAGGTATGGGGGGAGTAGAGTGTGACTATTGAATGGAGATATAGGGGATTAACAAGATCCGTCGCAAAATCATGCGAGAGAGTGTGCAAAAGTGAGAGAATTAGACTCATTTTGGAACGGAAGAAACTGACGGATCAATTTTTTTCCACTATAATGCGACCAGGCACGCCGAGAGAGTGGAGAAGAGAAAGGAGAATGAAATATGGAGATAATGTAAATGTATTCGATAGTCGCACTCTAGGGGGGGTGATAGGGGGAAGAGGGGACAAGATGGGGAAGGTGACAGGGATAGGGGGGAATGGGTACTGGGAACGAGATTGTGACCTGTGTCGAAGCGCACATGGGTACGGTGGCTTGAAGGGGAAAGGGTCCTAATAAGTAACAGGCGTCTCGACCAACTACGATATCAGCATCTACCCTTTCGCCGTGGTCAATAAGAATAGATGAATGAGTGAACAAGTAGAGAAGTGCGAGCTTGCTTAGTGCAAGTCTGATCCCCCCCCCTTCAGAAGTCAGTCTGGCGCACGGAAGCGAGTCGTCGGGGCGTACGGTGCAAGGCCTACCTGGACGCCTTTCCCCGCTACGACCCCGTCCCGGTCGCCGTTCCCCCGGTCGAGCCGGAGGTTAGCCTGCTCCCGCCGCCGGCCATCCTGGCGGCCGGCGACCAAATCCCGGTCCCGGCTCAGTGACGCGGATCTCTCCCGTATCTAATAAGACAGACAGATACACACACACACACCTCTAATATGATAAACCTCGCAATATTACTGTAATGATTTTGAGCATATAACTTATTCGGACTGGTTGTGCATGTATTCTAACACATGAGCTAAGTTTACTTCTTGAATTCGTTTCTTTTGTACTATACGAGTTGCTAATCCTGGATTGTTTTCTCTTGATATCGTTTGTATTTTTTGTATGCGTGGATGAAGTTGAGGTTTTACGTAGCATGTGACAGTTCACAGACACAATCTTCTCCGGGCGCGGAATTCTAATAGTGAATTGAATACTTTTTTAAATTATCTCATGAATTAACTATCTACTCAGGTCTCACACCTTACCCTCTCATTGGTCCATCGGTCCCACATACTCTGGTAATTTCAACCAACTTGGTGCCAAGAGGGAGTAAAGCAAAAGTGAAGGATGAAATAATACCAGCTTGGTTCCATGCGTCCTAAACTCGCCAACCTGGTACCAGACGCTTCAGTTTGTGATACTTGGTGTGGCCGTGCACCAACCCCATACTGTATTTCCAACTTGGTGACAGAAGGGGTAAAAGTGTG
>LS915479.1:89664-116303 GCA_900490955.1 Micoletzkya japonica
ATTCCCGTACGCGCCTGGCGGTTCTCCTCACTCTTCATGCTCTAAACGAAGGGGGGGGGGTTAAAACTTCTTGAGTCAAGACTCTTGAGTAGAGTATTCCATTCGGGGTCTTTCTGACCAATATGTGTCGCTGTTTTTGGTGTCGAAACGGGTCACGGTTATCAATGATGCATGAAACATATGTATACATCAAGAAGACCCGAATGGAATGCTCTATTCTTGAGTCAAGACTTGTGAGCCATTGTAGATGTTATTTGCTAGACGTGGCACGTTTGAAGGGAATACGGCACTAGCGGGCAACAATTGTGGGCGGTTATGGAGTCTAGTGATCTCGCCGCGACTTCATATCCATTTCGAAAATGCCCTAATGTTCCTTCCTTCTCATCGACTCTCCAATAGAGGATACGAATCGAGTACTTTTGATGGTTATGTTTCGCCCATCCGAAGATAATACGACACAGGTTTATTATGAATTGATCGTGAAACATAACCATCAAAAGTAGACGATTCGTATCCTCTACTCTCCAACCCACCCAGACTTCCTCCGTGGCCATAGCCGGTCCCAGCAACGCGGGCTGTTGTCCCTTGTTGTTACTCGGGTCAGTCTTGTTGGAGGACGTGGCCGCTGCCCGTGGGGTTGGATCTACCTAGAGTGCATAGCATCAGGTGCAGGCACCACTCATCCTAACGTCCGATCGGACAACCGCGCCCACGTATGGCCTGCAGTGGCCTTCCCAAAGCATAAACACCGATAACTTTAGTCAAGATATTTTACTGCAGCAAGCAGCTACCCAATACATGAACAAGTTATGCAGTAGTAAGCTAGCAACCACGGCACCTGCAACCATGCCTACGTCGAATCGAATCTCTTTCGTCGTTATGTTTCATGTATTACATAATGCCATCAATGTCTTGCTTATACTGAACTAGATGAAAGATAACCATAAAATGGACCTGTTTCGACGGCTCCTTGGCAGCCGCGGGCGTGACCCCTTCAACCTTGCGGGTGGATAACGGCATCTTGGCAGATCTGTTCTGGAATGGACCCAGAATCCATTTCGCACTTATCAGAGTAAATGACGGAACGAGCTACTCTCGTATGCTGTATGAGTTGCTCCTCTTCGCTGAACTAGTCGTTCCTGACTGACGGATAGATTGCGGCTATCGAATACATTTACATTCTCTCCATATCTCATTCTCTTCTCTCTTCTCCGCTCTCTCGGCGTGCCTGATCGCATTATAGTGGAAAAAAACCGATCCCCCAGTTTCTTCCATTCCAAAATGAGTCTAATTCTCTCACTTTTGCACACTCTCTCGCATTATACTCGGAATGATTTTGCGACGGATCTTGTGAATCCTCTATATCTCCATTCGATAGTCGCGCTCTACTGACCACATTGTTCGCAGTATTCTTCTCCGAGCCCGCAGGGGGCGGGAGTGCCCTGGAGGGTTGTGAGGCTCCTCCTCCCGATTTGCCAGAAGACGGCGTCTTGCCAACAGTACCGCTGTTCGGGCTGCGTGCGTTGGGATTGAGAGAGAGAAGAAGCATAAGCATACGTGGGCCAGGGGTATTCCGTGATTTGTGAAGAGAGAGAGATTTGACGGCCATAGTGATGCTCACTTTTACATATGGAATGGACAAAAGCGTGAAAGACTTTCACCTTCAACTGGGATAGAATTAACCGATCTCCAAAGGAAGACGAGATTGGTAAACGTCGGCTGCTGACGGAAGCCCTGAGATGTCCGCCTTACCTTCCGTCTACCACAGTCGTCGTCGTGTTGGCGGTGTGTCCCTGTCCCTTTGACTTGCCACAAACCATCATGACCAAGAGGGGAAGCATGAGTAGCGGCTGCAGGTAGAGGGGCACTTTAACCTTACATTTCTATCATCGGGCAAGCCGCAGCGAAATTTTTTTATGAACAGAAGTAGATAAGCTAACTGTAGTCTCGCTTCCATCTTATACTTTACCAATCGTAGGGACCTTTGATAAGGGGAGCAAGAACATGGGTAGTGTAAATATTTTATAGGATGACGTACGCATAAGAGTAGTAGCTCCATGGACTTCGAAGCGACCGCTTGGGGTGAGAGCAGAGGTGATGAGTGAAGGGACACTCTCCGAATGATCTCTCGATTGGGGATGGACAAATACTTATTTGCTTATTTTTTTCTTCATTCACGCTTGTTTTATAGTGATGCTCTGATTTAATTGGCGATCACGTATGATCCCGCCAGACATTTAAAATCGGAACATGCGCCAGGTATACTGTAACGGAATTTTAAATTACCGCCTGTTGCTTTTCGCACGTTTCCTTGCGGGAGTACGCACGCCGATGAGCATCGCGTGCGCGTTTTTTTCCGATTTTTTTGAATATCAGAACTCTCGAAGCGAAAAGTATCACGAACCGAAATTTGGCCATGTTCCGTGTCTAATGCACTTTAAATGTCTGGTCTGGGCTCATTTAAAGCTCGTGGCGATGTTATGACAACAATAATTACGATAATTACAGTATCCCCGCTTCGCCCGACACCCTCATGGCCGTCTCACAGGCAGCACAGCAGAAACTGCAGAGGGAACTGGCGGACTTTGAGAACCACTTGGACTGTCCCGAGGTACGGTAGTGGTACGGTACATAGGTGGGCACGGTAACAGGTACCGTGGTTGGGTAGCTGCTAGCTTACTGCAGTACTTTGGCAAGTATTGGGTAGGCTACAGCAGAAGAAAATCGCGACTAAATTAGTCGATTGCTACGTATGGGGGGCCACTGCAGTAATCTACCAGCAAACCCTGCTCATCTATGGTACGGTAAGGAGGGGACAAGGCTGGGACAAAAAAATCTAAAACCAAACAAAAATTTTTTGGCCCGAAAAAATTTTTAAACCAAAAAAATCCAAAAAATAACGAAAAAATTATTTTGCTCTCTACCATGTTTTTTTGCCTTTTTTATATTAAAACATATCTTGTCTCTTCTCTTCAAAGTAATATAATGCGAAATAAAAAAAATGTTCTGCATAGTTAAGCCGATTTAAAAAAAAGAGTATTCTTCCCGATATTCATAAACGAATTTTGCAATAGTTGAGACTTGTCAGTGTATGCAAAGCACAACCCTATGACTAATAAATCGGTATTCTGTAAAGCAAATGTATTTCTGAAGGTCAAAACTAACGTTTTCATGTGCTTTATCGACCACATTTTGAGAATCTTTTTTGTTCGTTTTTTGTCTAAAAAGCCAAAAAACAAAAAAAAGTCAAACAGAAAAATCCCAGCCTTGGTACGGTAGAATGAGGGGGTACAACAATTTTGTGACTAGTGACTATTTACCCAAACATGACAAGACTATCATTAATGGTGATTGATGTCGTGGATGTTTCTCTTTTAAGGTTTTTTTTAAAATAGGGTATGGTAGTCTCTCGGGAAGTACAGAAACAAGGGGATGGAGATTCAAGTATGTAACTCTTTCCGTTCTTTACAGAAAGACTTCTACAACGTGCAACTTGGGCAGCTCCTACAGTCGTACTAGAATAACCGAGAGTCTCCAAGCAACGTCCTAGTCCACATGATTCCGAGTTGGTCCAACCACACGCACAGTTGGTCCACACTCCCAACTGTCCAACGGATACTGTCCTAATATAGCCCTCTTATCCTCCAGATTGGACGTGATTTATATACCTTCAGTTGATATTCACTTTTCCGACCCATTTCAAAGTTTACTTTATAAGTATGATACTCGCTCCGTCCAGATATTTCGTTCGAGAAGCCGTTCTTCAAAGTACTGTCAAATATCGAAGTTTATGGTGTTGTTTCTTGTGTATGTGCAATGTGAGATTGTTTCACGCAAACCTTTCGTATGTATGCCATCTTTATACATTTAATTACATACCCAGAATCAAAACACGGAATGGGGAACAGCTTTAGCAATGATTTAAATTTCGTTCACGCATTGAGTCATTAAAATGGGGAATATTTGAGCACTTCGTGAGGTTGATATAATTTTTTCTCTCAATCTGTGATCGTTGCAGATTTCTTATAAAAGGAAGAAAGGAGGGGACACCGGCTATATCCATATAATATATCCTTACTCTCTTTGTAATCTTCAGCCATCTTCTTTACAATAAGCCTTCTAGTCTAGATTCTATTCTAGGGGACGAGTAGGTGAATGAACGCACTAGTACGGTAAGGGTGGAGTAATAATACAATAGTGGCGCGTTTACGGCCCAGAAGCTTTCAAAGAGGAAAATGCTGTTTGCCAACAGAAGAGCTTCTACCTCAAAATGGCCAAAGCTATGAACGAAAGTGAACGCGCCACAGTACGTGAAAACAACACACTAGCGCACACTAGAACAAGTATATATAATATGTGATATAAATATATGCATACATCATGATAAGGCGGGAAGAAAACGCGCATTTACACCGGGTGGGGAATACTGTAGATAGCGGGAGGTGTGGGGGGGGATAGTACATATTTCGTTCGACATTGATCTGCCAAAAAAAGGGGTGCGGAGCTCTAGGCAACTTGAACAGAAAAAACCCGGTACAGTGGGGGTACTCCACATCGTTCACTCTTATTCATACATTCATTCGTTTACTAATACGCAAGGTTATACTTGACGCGTATAGTTGTTTGCCGGTCAGAGTACCCCCATACGTGCATTATTATGCAGCAGTACGGGATTCAATTAAAGTTGGCGGGTGGCGGGTTTTCCGGGACAAGCGAGGCGAAGAAGGTTGTGATAAAAGTGTAGCACGTCGAGAGGAAGATCTGGGCACCCGTTCGCACCTGCGACAGGAAATTATAGTTGTCTCCTGGTTGTTGCGTCGTCGCGAATAATGCGTTGTTGGTAAATATTGCCCATTGCCGTTCTCAACGTCCAACTTACTAAAGCGGAATTTATGAGCCAGGCTCAGATCTATCAACTGTGCTAAATTACACTATCCTTCCTTATTCCAAAGTTAGGAATGCTAACGATACGGTACTCCTCGCCCTCCTTCTCCCCCCCCCTCACCTGCATGAGATTGCCCTCGATGCCGTCCTCGTCCCCCTCCCCTCCCATCGCTCCTTCCCCATTATTCCCCTCTCCTCCATTGTTGTTGTCCTGTTCCTGTTGAGCCATCGCGGCCGCTGCCATCGCCGCCATTCGTTCCCTCTCCACGCGCGTTCGCTCCGCGGCTTGCGCGGCCTGAGCGGCGGAAATATTTATTTATTTATCGAATGTATCAAGATTTCGCAATCTAAGCTTCGATAAATTATTATTACTATTATCATGTTATTATTATAATTATTATAATGTCGAATACGCGTATAGCGTGCGGTCATTGGGAGAAGAGGAACAAGATAGTACACCTTATTGGAAATCGTTTTCGCTAGTTACCTTAAAATGTATGCAAAATATAACCTAATATAATAGACTTCTTCTATCGTGTTGTATCATTCGCGCACTGTTCATTGCTAATAAACAAATTTGTGGCGATGAACTATTATTATTACTAGCGGAGTCTCAAAACACCCTTTTGAACCTTACAGAATGGACATTTTTTTTCCAGAAAATGCCCCCAAAAAAAGAAAAAAATACCTGGGTGCGTCTCATCTGCACGAATAACACGAAGAGAATGACCGACATGACCAGTAGGGCTCTGAAAGCAAGATATCTTCATTAATTCATTATTTATTTATTCTCGTCGAAGGGAAAGGGTACAGTAGGTTATATAGTTAGTTATCTACCTCACTTTTACAAATAAAGTCAAAGTGTTCTAAGATAAATGTAGCAGCTTACCTCTCGATGGTGGAGTACATGAATATGAGGAATCCGAGGAGGACAAGTCTGAGTGCTCTGTACGCCCTCTCTAGTCCGTCAATCCCCACCCCCGCCCCCTCCCCTCCCCCCACATTCTCCACTTCGGCCGCCGGGGCTGGCGCGCCCCCCTGACCCAGGGCTGCATTCTGCAAGCAATTGCTTTTATAAAATTTAAATTTTGCCTTGACCTTACTATTATTACCTACTAATTGTTAGTCCTCGTAATCAAATTTTCGTTCCGCGCATTCTTGATTGGAGTTGCGTTATTTGGCATAAGTGTGCGGCCAAAGTGCAACTAACCAACGGAAGACAGAATCATCATCTTTGAATGCGAGGATCGACAATAGTAAGGTAGTGAACAATAATATTTGAATAAACCACCAAACTGCAAACTGTACCGTTCGTTACGGGTGGGGAAGGTGATAAATAGAGAATAGGAGGCTCACCTCGACCCCCCGTCCGGCCATGTCTCCCACAACGGGAATCTGATCCCCTGCCCCAGCCTGACCCACAGCTACCTGCAATTCAGGCGCATTCCAACCACGCATGGGCACGCCTGATGTTAACGATTTTGGGTAGGGCGCCTTTTTGGTAGATTGCTTCTTACTATTTTTATGCCCCTGCAGACACCCCACGTAAGACCGCTAGCATTCAATGCCGCGAAACTCATCTTCTTTGGTCGTTGTGAAGACACTCCTATAGCGACAAATGCCTATTTATTTACTTCTTACTAGCTTTGAAAAAGAAAGAAGTGTATACCTGCTGCATCGCGGCCGGGAATCCCGCGTAGGCGACCATCGGATTCTGGTATTGCTGCATGCTGCAAGGGTCAGAGGGTTACCGAGTTCAAGAAACATTGAGAAAACACCGTTTCCCATAATTTGATATTAGATGACTATGAGATGACTACATCGATAATTGTGACATCCTAAATGAGAAAAAAAAGCTCACTACGCAACGTAGTTGGCATAATAATTAGCGTATGCCTGGGCGTAGTCTCCAGAGGCTCCCGAGGGCTGAAATCACCGGGAATTACGGGAACGGGAACAAAAAAATCAGGCGAATTTTACGTAGATAAAAATATTTCATCTAATGCTTTAAAGAGGTATCAATCTGAAGCTCCTTGACAAATGATGCTTACCTGTTGCGCCAAATGCTGTGCGTACTGTGCGTAGTACGCCTGCCAGGCGTTGGCCAACGGGGAAGCGGTTGTATTGGGAGGAGACTGCGGTGTGGGGGGCTGCTGGGAGGGGGAGGAGGCGGACGAGGACGACGCCGCGCTCCTGAATACACTATTCGGATACCGACCAAGACATCAGCGAGTTGCACCTCTCCATACATGGGCCTGAATGTCCAATCGGACGTTAGGATGGGTGTCTGCACAAGAGAATCATAGTGTAAAACGCGCGTAAAGATGGCTGCGTGTGTTTTTACCTAGTTGTGTAAGGGAACCTGCAAAAATGGTAGGACCACCCTAGCCCATGTATGGTCCTCTCCAGGCTGATAAGACTTTCCTCAAACTAGCGCCTCAAACGAACAGCTGAGCCAAAATTGGAATGGATAAGGAAAGGCAATGGATCGATCGCGGCATTTGGCATAAAAGACGAATGCCCCCCATTACTCACGTGTGACGTCGTTGCATAGCCGGTGGCTGGGGAGAGGAACAGGCGAGGTGGAAGAACTGCAAGGAACATCTTCGTTTGCAGCAATCATACACGGGCGTCCGAACATTTTTGCGCAGGCTGCCTTATACAATTAAGAAAAATAAAAAGCGCACTTCCTAACAAATGTTTTACACTATGATTCTCTAGTGCAGGCACCCATCCTAACGTCCGATTGGACAAGCAGGCCCATCTATGACAGCAATCTCTCGAGATATAGACAACTTACAAATTATGCACGATAAAAGCTTATGAACTACGACTTTTGAATACCTTGGTTCCCTCTACATTTCGCTCCCGCAGGATCTGCGTGATGGTCTTCTCGTTCTGCAGTATGGAACCGGCGTAGATTAGACGTTGGTAACGCACTTCCTGGAATGGACAACCATTGAATATAAGAAGAATCGTTTGAGACGCGGCAAAGATATGAAATATATAGTATGCATCGCTTGTTGTGTTCAAAACTTCTCAAAGAACGGAAAGATAAATGTGCCAACCGGCTTAGACGGAACGACTTCTTGAAGGTGCTCCTTGAACTGTTGCACAGTCCACGACCGAGGGCATTCAACCTGAGACAGGAACATGTTGGGGGAAAGGTTGGTAAGGGGAGACGGCAGTATGTCGCGATAATCACGTTGTGATAGTAATAGTAGCGCACACGTTCGTGGGCGTCTAACATTTGTTTTACAGAAAACCTCAAACAACATCGAAAAATGAGCAGTAGCCCCAGAAAACATCCCGACTTCGAGGCATATATACCAGAAGCAACGGTATTTTGGCACGTAAGAGACGTTTGCAAATGCTTGTAGCCCAAAAGATCGGATAAAAATGAGGAAATAATCACCTTAATATCCTCGCAGACCGCCTGGAAGGCACAACGGACGGTGATATGCACAGTTTCGGGGTCTTCTGACATCTGAAAGGGGACCTGAGCTTGGATAGCAAAGCGTACAAAAGATATGTAAGGGTTGAATCGAGGAATGAACGTGAATGAGGCAAGTACACGTCGCTTATCGACTGCATGCCGTTGCTTACCGACCCTCACAAACGCGATAGAGCTTATTTGATTACGTCAGCATCATCCGAACAATGATGAAGCGAATACAGTTCTAGCGGGCGGGAGACATACTGGACAAAGAAGCGCACTCCTTCTAGCATGCGGCAAACTCGACGCATAAACAAGTTTGTGCACGATGGCACGACAAAGAACGTGCGAACAGCGAGCGAAAGCGGTTCTGAGGTATACGGTCGTTCAGTTGGAGCAGGTTACAATCAAGAGTGTATGGAGTATTACTCATAAAACTTATACTCTATGTACATATCTTATTTGTGAATAAAGCTTAGTGAATTTTTAATAACTCAGTGAAAGAAGAGAAGAGCAATATAGAGAAAAAACATCAAACAAAAATTTCTAAAACTGACTGTTTTGACCTACAGTATAACCGGGAGCCGGGCGCGACAAACGTTCACTGACAAATGGTGCTCGCGCGACGCGACCGCAACGCGTGCCCACGCAGCGCTTCCGTACGCATTGAAAATCAGGGTATTTTCCGAGGTCCCGCACGGAAGTCTACCGAGAGCGCGCAAGATGACGAGGCCTAAATTCTTTAATGCTGCGTTTAAGGGGCTCTTTGTCCTTGTTCCTGTTTAGTTTACGCTGTGGTGTGCTGTCTATCGGTGACGTTCACAATGCTAGACCTTATTCACTTGGCTTCCTTGTAGGTCATGTCGGATATCGGCGACTTCTTCCGGAATATGCCGGTCATAACCCGGTATTGGTTCACGGCAGCCGCTGTCGTGCCCCTTCTCGGTCGATTCGGCCTCATCAACGTGCAATGGATGTACCTCGACTGGGAATTGTTCGCCTACCACTTTCACGTACGATTATCTTACTTTCTTCCTTTCACCAACCAGCTCCTTTGATATATCTTGACTGCTTCAGATGTTTTATGTATTTTGGAAGCCAGTAATGATGCAAAATCGTGTAAATGGGACCCTTTGCAACTACCAATTTTATTCTTCAAAAGTATTACATCAGATTGCCGTATTTCAGTTTTGGCGGCCACTGACTGCCTTCATCTACTACCCGCTATCGCCGCAGACGGGTTTCCACTGGTTAATGATGATCTACTTCTTGTACAACTACTCAAAGAGTGTGGAGGCGGGAGTATTTGACGGGCGGCCTGCTGACTATCTGTTCATGCTGATCTTCTGCTGGCTCGTGTGCACGGTATGTTGTTGACTAGGCATTATATACCTCTAGCTTTTGCATCACCTGTTTTGCTGAAACCCGTACCCTCTCTTAAAATGTATCTGGGCGTTTCACGCAGGAGATTACATTCGATGTTTGCAGGGTCTGTGCTTCGCTGCCGGCATCTTCTTCATGCTCGAACCAATGGTCATGGCTGTTCTATACGTGTGGAGTCAGCTGAACAAGGAGGTCATCGTCTCGTTCTGGTTCGGCACCAAGTTCAAGGTAAGCAACTTTGAAATCTTTCTTGTCATATAGACATGTTTCGAAAATCTGAGTTTTCGACATCCTTTAGAGATTTTACCAGGGAATGGCGTTTATAGTATCGAAATTGTAAATAAACATGTTTTGAAACTTGGAGCATGCGATGTTTCGAATATATTTCGTTTTCAACTGCGGTACTTTAGTTTTGTTCCAATTCTCCACTTGAAATCTTTTCTGTAGTCATACCATAATGTCATTATGGTAATTGTGGTATTGCAGGCCATGTACCTTCCCTGGATTCTGGTCGGCTTCAACGCTATTCTTCGTGGTGGTGGAGTCAACGAACTTCTGGGCATTCTCGTCGGGCATACGTACTTTTTCCTCGCCTTCAAGTACCCACAGGTTTGTTCTTTTTATATATACTTAGCATATTTACGGCCGCTAGAAGAAGCGCTTATTATATTTATATTTATATTGGCTGGTTAAATATGAAAAAAGAAGAGTGTGCAATGAATGATTATTTTGGTGCATTGCAGGACCACGGAGGAGAGTCGCTGTTGAAGACGCCGCAGTTCCTGTACGACCTCATGCCCAGTGAGCAGGGAGGAGTACGGACTTTTGGAGGGCAGGCTGTGGATGCGAGAAGGGGCGCGGCTGGAGCTGTGGGAGGGGCGGCAGGGGGGTACTTCTGGGGAAGAGGACAGCCATTGGGGGGACAGTAGACTGGGCACTGAGCATTGTTTAGTCTTGTCTGTCAGCACTAGCTGAGAGGTCGAGATGGGTTTGGAACTCACAGCTACTGATAGACTGAAATTATATTTGCGCTATAGATTAGACCGGACGGGTTCTGCTAAGACTTGCTCGATTTTTTAATGTATAGTTTAGGACCTGTATGATAACGTTGGGAGAGTAATTATGAATACGCAACGAATAAGGGTGATCAAATAGCAGTACCCTTCTCATCCTTTTATTGCCGTCATACGTCTGTGATATTCGAATATCGTTTATGTGTATTTGTGTGATCTTTGTTTGGCCTCTCTTGCTGCTGGTGAAGAGTATAATAATGTACATACGATGTGTAGTATTTATTGCAAATAATAGAGTATGTATACTGTCGGCATAAATGTTCAAAATCATCTTTTGCTTCTCTCTGTTTTGTATACGGTCATTGACCGGCCTTTGAAGGCTATCGTTTTACCATAGGTGTATTCAGGTGTAATATTCGAATTTCCTTACAGAGGTACCCACCAGCTAATCAACAATGGAAGACGAATCTGGCAAGACTGTGGAGCTATACGTCCCTCGCAAGTGGTGAGTGGCTGTTCCGGGGACGGTAATTATTGTGCCGTTACTATGATGGTTATACGTTTCTTAAATGAAATCTTGTAGTTGTGGTATACAGGGTAGAGGGAAGATGAAATTGTGATTGTTAGAGGATCGCGAAAGGCATGTCTATGCTAATTGGGGTTTAGACTGTTTCACTCTGCGCTCTCTTCACTTTGCACTGTCTATCGCTAGAAGAGTGGTTTTTCTAAGCGCGATAGCGAAGCTCAAACGCAAAATCAGAAAGTGGGAATGCCTGATTCATAGTCAGGGTGCTCTGATCCATATCATGACGTAAAGAGTGACTATAGTTAAAAAGTGGGTTGTGGGACCCTTTAATGAGAAATATACGTTTGAGCTCGTCGTCGTCGCGTATCATCGCCGCCAACGACCACGCTTCGATCCAGATCGACTTCGTCGACGTTGACCCCGAGACTGGACGTATGCTCCCCGGAGTCGTGAGTGCTTGCATCATTGTAAATCATTGTAACGTAGTATGCATGGACACGTCTGTTGGCCTAGCCTGTGCTTTTGATTGAACCACATTTATGATGGGCTAGATTGAGAAGTAGTGACATGTCATTCTGGTCCGCACGACCGTTTATATGGGCAGAGCTAAGACATCAAAAATGCTTTGGAAGCGGCGCACTTCAGTTCGCGGTAGTGTAGTTCAGTTTGCGATAGAAACGAGACATTCCAAAGGTATTTGAGGCGTGACGCGTATGAACGCGCCCATTTTCGTGGTGAGAGCGTCATACGGTAGCACTTTTTAAAATTTTCCCCTTACAGTATGCTGATAGTGTGTGTTGTTTTTAAATGTAGGTGCAAAACGGTCGTGGTCCGGGGAAATATTAGACCATTGGTGGACTCTTTTGCATTACAGGTGCACCGCTACGCCATCTGCGGAGAGATCCGTCGTATGGGAGAGTCTGACGACTGTCTCCTCCGTCTCGCCCAGAGAGATGGACTCATCCCCCGCAACCTCTGAACTGGACCCGCATTGTTTGATTCCTCGTCTCTATAAACTGTTTGTTGTTGGTCTATATTTAACCGACTATGTTTGGACACTGTATGGGGGAAGGAAAGGGCGTAGGTAAAGGGGCTAATGCTGTAGCAGATTGTGGATATGAGTAGGGAGGGTCGGTGAATCGTTTATCGATGGAGAAAGTGATGCAAATGGAGCATGTAAAAGGCGACCTAGTCGCTTTCGGAGCTGTAGCATGATATGCCTATGCACGTTGTGTAACCCGTGGGCGATGAACTGATGGAATGCGCGGAGATTACTTGCATAGGATAGTGCGACTTGGGTGATAGCGATGACATCTCAATGCTCATCTGCTTGTATAAAATCCCAGATCGTGGTTTAGCTATTTGCTTCTAGTCTCTAATCGTTAATTTTCCTCGATCTTCTGGTATGGCAAAGGAGTAGGCAGTCTAGTTGGCGCTGGCTGGCAAGGGTTGGGCACAGATGAAGTTGTAGATGGCAATGGATAGGAAGCCGGATACTACGATTCCGAAGGAATCCGAGGAAGAAGCGACGGAGATGGAGTACTCGCGGATATCGGGCGCGATCTGGAATTAGAGGGGTACGGTAGGGAGGGGAGGGGGTGGTGGGAATCATGATTACGCTATCAGTACTATTGGTAATTGATGCCGCTATCTTATCTCTACTCTAGTATAAGGAAAACCAAAGTGTAACCCTTGATCAAGCGGGATTGATTAAGCAGTTTGGTACCGGTTCTATATATTGCTCGAGTGTGTAAGTTAAACATGGTATGAGTTCTGATAGTTCTCGTAGTTTTGCTTCAAGATTTGAGAAAAACAGCACGCAGCCGTTATGAGTTTCAAAACTAAAGATGAGCTTGCCCCATCCCTTCTAGTGAAGACATAGGTCGCTGTAGCAAGTGAAGAATGCTCTCCCAGATTCGCCTCTATCGTGTAAATCCCAATCACATGTCTACTCTTTACCTCCCGATGGATACGGTCGAAGGTGTTCACATACGACGCTCCTCCGAACAGACCCTGGAAACAACGAATTTACATTATTTAGCATCCTGGGTCTACCCAATATCGTACCATTCATGGCTTTCACCCAGCGTGAGTTCGATGACAAATAGGTTCTATATCTTTCACTGAAGATATTTGTACAACTCGATACTAGCTCTGATATAAATAAAATAAAATAAATAGATAAAAAAATATATTAAGCCCGTTGAGATGTACTTCAATGACGATGAGCGCAAAGAGGATGGCGATGTGCGGGACGAAGAAGTAGAGGGCGTCGAGGAAGAAGAAGGCCGCGTTGAGCAACTGCAAAATATTTTTGAATTTATGATTTTCCTGCCGAAATCTCAATTTAAAATATTGCCTGGAGAACCGGCAGGGCGAGCATGACCCAGAAGGGAAGACGAAGGATTCCGACCGAGGAACGAGAGATGAAGACGCCCACTTGGTAGAGAACCTGGAGTATTAATTGCGAGTTTTATGGTTCAGCATTCATTTCGGAAACCACCATTTCATCAAATCATCAAAATATTCATTTGGGAAACCACCATTTCAGCAAACCATCAAAATATTCATTAGGGAAACCACCATTGCAGCAAATCATCAAAATATTCATTTGGGAAACCACCATTTCTTCAAATCGGTCATCTCATCGGCCTTGATCTATTTACATACATTTAGTGTTGACGAAACGACTGACTTGATGAAATGGAGATTTCCCATATATCTTTGTAATGCATGGTGTAGTTTTTACAGAGATGAAGGAGAAGACAAAAGAGTTCTCACCTGGTACCATCGGTACTGACTGGAGATGGACAGTCCGAAGCCATCGGCGCAGTTGAAGATGATCAGTTGGACCTGACAATGAGAAGGGCATTCATTTCTGTATCTGTTGAAGGTAGTTGCCAAGTCTCTAGGTCTCTATTAGATTCATTTACAGCTTCAGCAGAAGCACGGCATTTCACCAGTCCGAATTTCCAAAATAGCGACAGTCTCTGCGTCTCTCCAACTTGCGTGCTCTCTCGCTTCCACTTCCTTAATTTGCGTACGAATCTAGATATCCTATGGGGCAGAATGAGCCGTGCTGTATGGAGAGACTGACCATTCCCTGATTGATCGAGTACTCAGCGAAGTAGACAAGAGATAGGGGAATCATGTACTTGAGAAGGGGCTGAAAGGAATCTTTTAACGACCTATAGGCTAATTAATTGTAGACCGGAAAGTGTCTTTGAAAACATCCATTTGGTAGAGGACCTGGAGCATTGCAGATTTTATGGTTGAACAAAACATCTTGTTTTGGTATCAGTTTTTTGCATAGCTAATCTTTACTTATTATCGTACTCACAACAATGAGCGTAATCTTTTCCTTCATATCCAACTTCCTCTGGGGGACCTTCTCATCTTCGATTGAGGACGAATCGCGCAGAGAGAACGATCGAGACTCCTTCTCGCCGGGCTGCATGTGGGCCAATTAGTGAATTATTGAATTATATAAATCAACTATTCATTGGTTCCATTAAATATTGAAGAAGAGTAGATGCATAGTCGATTCGAATGACTGGTCTTCACGAAGTATGAATTCAAACCAGTCCGCCAAGAGCAGTATGTGATTTACCACGTAGAAGTCGTCGATGGGAATGGTCTTCATGCTGGAGATGTCACGGAGGGACGAGTCGACTAAATTTTCGGAGAGTTTCCGGGATTTTATGGGTTTGAGACAAATAGTCTAAAACTGTCAATTATTAGCTCGTTTCAACTTCTCCCTTGGTTTTCTGTTGTCCTGCTTAACGTTTCTATTCCAAAATCGGCTATACCAGCCTGCTTAACCAATTTCGGAAAACAAAAACGATGTATGCGATCTGGGGACTAATTGTATTATGTAATACGAACCACTGGGCGGAATGGCGGGCTTCTCCTCGTAAAGGGGCACTATCCACGTGGAGGGACTGAGGCCGGGCGAGTACACTGTGTCGGGCATCACCAGGATTATCCAGTATCTAGAAGGCACGGATCGCGGAGGCCAATACAACTGGAATAGCAGCTACGTAAAAGGTGCAACTGTGCATAAATAGATAGGAGAGGGGGGTATTGGGGTATATAGTGGAATAAAGAGATACGTCAGTTTATCATTCCGAATACGTGGCGAGAGAGTGTGCAAAAATGAGAGAATTAGACTCATTTTGGAACCAAAACAACTGGTGGACCGGTTTATTCCACTATAGTCTCGAAATGAAATGGCGTTCTTTCAAAGCGTGAAAAACCACTAGCGCGGAGAATCATGAATTACCTATACGTTCCGATTTTCTAGACTATGCTGTGCGTCATCATTATGCTGTTACATGCCTAGCGCATGTTGATAAATAATACATAATATGGATATGAATTACGCTATGGCGAAGGTGACGGGGACGACCAGCATGACAAGAAGTGCATCCTTGGGGGAGAGACCGCCGAGGGAGGGCTCGGTGAGGGCTGAGAGGGCGATATGAGGGGGGGGGGGAGATATCGCTTCTCGGCCTTTTGGCTAAGTAAAAACGCATAGAAAGCAGTCAGTAGTGGAATTTCGTGCCCTATTTTTGTTTATCACAGCATTCCTCCCGGTGAAGAATGTGTCTAATAGCGAATTGACCCCTATTTTTGAATTTTCTCAAGAGTCAATGAACCGATTTACACCAAATTTTGAGAGCTTGTTGAGTTCATAGAGGCGAACTTAAGTTTTTAAATTCATAGATATTCGATTACTGGTTCGCCTAAGGGATCGGATCCTATGCGCGAAAACTGCCATTCGCTATTATGACGCTTGGAATGCTGTGTTATGGGAGACTCGAATAGGTATTATACCTGCGTAGGCGAAGGATCCAACCACACCGGCCCCTCCCGTCCCCGAGGACCACGCTGAGATCATGCTCCTGCCAAGGAAGAACAGATAGGGCAGTTCATTTAATCTTATCTATGCTGTACTAATAATGGGTCTCGGGGTCGGAGGGGTATGGATGCGACAAAAGTGAAAGAATCCTCTAGGTTTAGGACTGTTTTCTTCTGATAACGAAAGACGCACATTTGCGCTACTGATTTAAGTGATGCAACGGGTTGCTTACTTATCGAAGTAGGAGGTGAGCGACAGATAGGTAATCTCTCCCAGGCCCGAACACATGCTCGCGAAGACGACTCCTGAAGCGATTGTTTGGGGTACGGTAGCTCTCGAAATGTATTGCTTACCTGTCAGCGACATGCCAATGGAGACGGAGTAAGCGACGATGAGGTACGAGCCGCACTGCACGAGACACACAACGAAGTGGCGGAAGCTGAAAATCTTTTTCTGTCTTCGCTCTACGGTAAATTTTTTAGATGTCAAGTTTGAGGTTCAACTCGTTCGTGTACGATTATTCCATAGTGGTCTAAAACGATCCATCCGAAAATCATTCCGAAGATAAGGCGAGAGAGTATGCAAAATTGAGAGAATTAGACTCATTTTGGAACGGAAGAGACTGGCGGATCGCCGTTTATTTATTCCGCTCTATTCACGTAATTTGTTACCCAAATGGAATTCGTTGCATGAAGAAGGGGAAGGTGGCCTTGATCACGAGGGATGGAATGATGTCCGCCAGTAGCACGGCCCCAGTCGACAGTGCGGAACACTCGCGGCTGTCCAGGTGCTCCTGAGTGGAAGTCTACCGTAATCCAGCTACAATAACTTTTTAGAACATAACATACTAACATCTTTAACGTTTGTTCATGGAGTATCTAGGTCAACATGTACGTCTACAAAAACGGTTTTTTCTTCAGCGATTGTAGTATAACTGGAAAATGAGACTTACGATGCATTGCGTTTCGTTATTGGCCTTGACTTCGCCCGGATTCTGCTGTTGATCGATGATGTCCTCTGCCGCCGACAGCATAATCACGTATGCATAGTTGTTGCATAAGCCGAAGATCCTGCATAGTTTACTAGATATTGTTGACAACAAATGTTCCGTCAGCAATCTCAATCCTACTTCGTCTTGGACTCTCTTCATGCTGGTTCGCTCTCTCGTGGAAAGCAGGAATGAGACGACTGCATTTTCCTCAACCATATATGAGAATACTGGAGATAGTCAAAGGAGTTCTGCACATTTCAGATTCAAACGTTGGCTGAATTTCCGTACATGATCGAGCAACTCTCAGGATCACGAAATTAAGTGACTGTAATAGGCAGATGACGCTACCTCTCACTACATTTAGTTTTGGCGACACTTTTCTGATTGACGATTACGAGAGAACAAGCGCAAAGAACGATCAAAGTACGGAGTCTGCTCTTTGAAGGACGACGGCTCGGAAGGTAGAGAAGACGAGAAACAGATAGGCAAATGTTCGGGTTCTCGCAATCAGCATCTAGTATTTAGCGGTCATGTTATTACAATTTTTCATAAATACTTATCGTACTAGCATGCGAGCAGCCCTCAGAAAATTTGCATAGTTGCAGCAGAAACCATTAAGATTAATTGAAATGTCGTTTGTAAGCATTTGATAACGGGAACTGTCAAAAAGTGTATGTTTTAGAAACGTGTAGATAGAAGATGATCAGTAGAGGTTTAAAATCGGTTCCTTTTTGACGATATGTTTCGTTGTTTTTGGTGGCCAGACGCGTCGTGGTTATGACTGATGTGTGAAAGATAAGCATCAAACGGAACCGATTGTAAACCTCTAACACAATGTTCTAAATGTTAAGCGAACGAGCCAAAATGCTTAGGGTACGGTGTTTTCCGTGCGAGAGTTCCCACCGAAATCAGGGTTATTTTTCGGCAACCCGTTCGCTTAACATTTTGACTGTTGTCAGAACACTGTGCTAATCATCATACCAGAAAGCCGCGAGGTTTCGAACGGTTGTTGCATCGACCATACCTGTAAATTACAAAAGAGTAGAAATTATGAAATATATAATTTCAACAGGTAAAATAGAGTAGAATAGATGATGGCGAGAAAACATGGTTACTAAAAATTAGAAGATGAAACATATGCGGAAGAGGAAAGAACGAGTTGTCGTTAATAACATCGCGTGCCGTACTATACACAATAGTGCATGTACATGTATATAGTTAGATATCTTTATCTTTATCATTACACCTTACGGTGTGCGGCAGAGGGGGAGGGGTGGAAGGGGGTGAAGAAGGATATCACGGGGGTGGGAGTGGGGACAAAAAGCTTCACTTGAAAATCTTCACTATGGGGGTAGGGCAACCGCGACAGAAAGGGGAGAGACGAAGAAAAGAGACGATGGCCAACATAAATACCGCCCTCACTTGCCAAGGTGATAAGAGGGATTCTTCATCTGAGTTCTTGATGGAATATGGCGGAGATGGGGGTGAAAGACGAGAGAGGAAGGAGAACTGACCGTCCGCCGCGAGAACAGAGAGAGGAATGGACTATGTATTTAACGTTAACGCTCTTTGTGCGTTACATAGTCCAAATATTAACATATTTTGACTAGTTAACGCACAAAGAGCACTTATTATGATAGATTGTAGGAATTATTGTAAGAAGGACCCTTTGAGTTTGCTAATTTTTAGCAAAATATTATCCAGAAAGCTCCTTCAGTAATTTCATCTCCTTTGTTTGGACTCTTTCATGCCACTTCATTCTCTCGTGAAAATGCGAATGGGACAGCTAACAAGGAACATTTTCCTGAACCATCTACATTTTTAAGCAAACGTAGATATTAGGTATTCATTAAATTCACGGGTGGTTCCGATGGATACGCGCAGATTCGTTATCCCTCCCCTTGTTCCCATCCCTTATCACTCTCGTACCGATCACTAGGGCATTCTCGCTCGCTGGAATTACGGTATCCCGCTGAGTATGGGGCAGTGGAGAAGATACGCCAAGGTTGGAAGATACTTACACGGGACTGACAACTCCAGCACTTTCACTATAAGAAAAAAGGAATGTCAATATATGAGTAAGCTGTGAATTCTACTGAAAGAAAAGCTTGGATGACGTATCTAAACCTAAGCGAGATGGCAACGATTGTACAATTGTGCACAACTCGTAGAGAAGTAGTAATGTTTGAGAATGGGTTTTAAAAGAAAGATTCGGATCAGCTCTTTGAAGGTAGTGCAGAGAGCGGAAAAGATAAGCGCATCTGAAAGGACATAACTATAGAGGTGGGGGGAGTGGAGGGTGAGAGTCTCTTAGAATGAGAGAAGGAGATGAGGAGTGGCCAGATAGAGGGAAGGGGCAGGGGAAAGGGAAGGGGGGAGGGAAGGGACATACCCCGGGTTTCCATGAAAGGAGAATCGCGCGCACTACATTTCGCAGCAGTCCGAATTATGCCCAATTGCGACTGTGTCCGCGTCTCTCCAATTCCCATGCTCTCTCACCTCCCCTCTCTCATTTCGCAAACATGACCTGCCCTTTGGAGCAGAACGCTGTGCGCGCGCGGGTCGGCAGTGTAGACAATCATACTTTTTGCCGTTTGCGTGCTTGAGGAAACGTGAATTCCAAAGTCTCACAATGATATCGGGTGCACCGTAGCTAGCAAGGATGTCGTTGACAAACGCCGCCAATAACATCTTACTTGTTCAGATAAACCGGTATATCGTGTTCCCAATAAATATCGAGCTAGAGAGCGTGCACGGATACAGATTCGGTAAAAGTGTGAGCGATAGTTAGCAAATCTTCCAAGACGCCAGCCTAGCAGAATACAATCATATCTGAAGTGATCGCGATATTAGGTATCTACCAGCAGATAAAGAGGAGTGTTGCTGAACCAGGACCAATCGGTGATAATCTTGCACGGAATGGGTGAGGCCATGTGCTGAAGTGCTTATCGGGGGGGAACTGATTAGAATTCAGCATTTGATACTCAACGGAATGAGGGAGAGCGAGTGACGTGGCGGTGCTAACGGAGCAAGAGAGTACTGCACCCAGCCAAAATTCCCTAAGTGAAGCTTCAATTCCCTAACAAGAGGAGAATTCTTTACTCGGCCAAAGTTCCCTAGTGTAGTTTTGGCTCAGTAAGGGAGATCCGGATGATCAGGTGCCTTGTGCACAATGAGCAGCATACGGAAAGAAGTATGTAGAGCCCATACACTGAGCGAAATTTCACCACCATGCAGCACCTAGTGAATCATTCACCACACAAATTTCACCAGCCCGCTGGTGAATGGAGCACAATTCACCAGCGGGCTGGTGAAATTTGTGTGGTGAATGATTCACTAGGTGCTCTATGGTGGTGAAATTTCGCTGAGTGTAGAATGGCCACGTTGAGATAACCTGGCAATAGCCGTGGTGGGCAGTGACAGAAGGAGAGAATTGTACTGGGATTACGGAGAATTTGCATTTGTTGTTGACTATCTAGGTAGGAGAAAGAACAACTGATTGTGCTCTACACTGAGCGAAATTACCCTAGCTTTACGCCTTATGGGCTAAATTTTACACCGACTGTCTGGGGTAAATTTTAAATTACACCGATCGTCTGGGGTAAAAGAGCTTTTGAAAAAAAAGAAGAAAGAATTAATTGAACTCTCCTTACACTGAAAAATTAGCTTTTGAAAAAAATGAGGCGTGAGCTGGGGCAATTCGCTCAGTGTAGAAGTAAAGCACGGCATTTACTGTGTCCTTTTCCTCCTGCATTTTTGCTGCTAACAATAAGGAAGCTTTTCGAGTTAAGATTGTATGGTTGACGAAAAAGTTCCGTCAGTCGTCTCATTCCTACTTCCGACGAGAGAGCGAAGCGGTATGAAGAGAGTCCAGAAGAAGCAGGAATGAGTTTACTGGCGGAACGCTTTCTTCACTAATACCAAATCTCGGCCCCACAGTCATTACTACAATACTGCCTCACTATCAGCATGTTCCCGTAACCTTTCCTTCATACCTACCCCTTTCTCGTGATCTATCCTCTAGGTACCTACATATATCTCGATGCCTCCCTCGCTATATCCCATCCCCGCTAACGACTTCATTTGTCCCCCATACCTTCGTCATCAAGAGGAAGGAAGTAAGTTCATGACTCGTCTTACCAGTAACAGCTTATGCCCCTCCTCCACTCATCTTTACCTTCTTACGCTCCTCCTCATTATAGCACTAAGTCATTAGTATATCTCACAGAAAAGATGGCGAAACGTCTGTTAGGTAGACTTGCGGTGCTGTTTTTTTCCTTTTAACCTATCCTAATACATTCATTCATTCTTTATCCACACTAGTTGTTTATAATAGATACATTAAATTGATAATCACACAGAATTAGAGTAAACTAGTAGGTTAAGAGAGTCAAACAGGTGACTCAATGTGATTAGCAATTACGCTAAGTTAGATAATTTAGCGCAGTGCTTCATCGTCATTCTGATAACGCTCATTACTATGCTCGGATATCACAAAATCATTAGAGGATAGTCAACCGCCTGTTAGACTCGTAGCACTTGTTTTCAGTTTTATGCTAATACATGCTCCTGATACATAAATGTCCTGCGAATTCGTAAGCTGACGAGATATCAGATTATCCTCGCCTCCTCTTCCTCTCCTTACGCACATTTCAGCCTTCCCTCCTCTCCTTCTCATTTCAACACCTGAAGCATCCCTGCGGGATTATGATTGGATGGCGAGAATGAATGGAAAGAGAGAGAGAGGGGAGGGAGAGAGGCATGAGAGGGTAGATAGAGCCCCACTCCAATTTCCCCTATCCTTGGCATGCCTTTCATTGCGGCTTATCCTTGGTAACGGAAAGCCGAATTGAATCTGCTGTTCATTTGAGGGGGTTTCTGATTTTCTTTTATCACCTTTATCAGGACTAACGTTGGTTGGCGTTCCAAGGGTCGGCTTACTTGAGAGGGTTTAGCGAATCTGTGTGTCATGAGTATTCATGAGTAATGTCATGAGTATTCCTTTACAATGTCTAGCTTTTGTCCAATTCACTTGCTCATCTCCACTGTCACACCGCATATCCGATCACTGTCGCTGGTAGCTTATGGCTGGGCATTATCCCTCTCACAACCGTCCACTCATAGTGTTCCGTGCCTCGGTAGTATATAGAGCATTCGGTCCGGGTATTGTTGATGCTTATGTTTCACTATCAGTTGATAATGATACTACGACCTATTATCATCTGCCGTACGCTTAATCCGGGGAAAAAGATGGCCAATTATTTGGTCAATTTATTTCGAGCTCCTCATAAATTGCGCAATTAATTGAGCAATTAATTGGGCAATTTTCTGTTGCTCTTTTCGCGTTTTTTATCCTTTTTGGCTGTTTTTTTGTTCACGGTCGTAGACGACGGAAAAGCCTATGAGTGAAATAATATTACACTAACAGGGGAAACCGACGACATATGCACAGTTCACAGAACATGAGAAGAGTTGTTATCGATTGTTCGTAGAGGGTTACACTACTCAAATTAAAGGGCCCCTCTGAGCACATTGCTATCACTCAAAAGCATATTTTTCCTTCAATTTTGCCCTTTTGGGAATACATATCTCTCTTCGTTCAATAAGCAATGCCTACCAATCAGACATCTCGCGTCATGTATTTTTTGACATCATTGGATAGCTCTCAATGTCCTGAGTCGCATACTCTCTCCTTTTCGTTGAAAGTTGCTGGCAAAAAGCTGTGCAAAGATTTCTCTCGCTGTCTGCGTCTCTTCATTACTCTCTTGTCTCTCACAATCAATCAACCGAACTTAATTGGTTGTCTCTTGAAATGAACGAGATGGTTGGAGGGACCCTTTAAGTGGTCATGACCCTCTTTAGGTAGACATAACTTATTTTAAAGCAAATAATACAACACCTATCAAAATTTATATCACTTAAACATTTTTTAAATACCGCACTCTCTAATAAAACAAAACCTAAAAATACAATCTGTCAAGCGAAAAAATGAGTGTTATGCAAAGCGGTAGTAAACAGTAAAAATAGGGCGCAACAATTACGATGAAGTTGCACGATATATAAGGAGATCGACAATATATGACGAGAGTTAGAGAACAGCGAGAGAGTATGTAAACAGGAGAGAGAGAAAAGGGTCCCCATTTATGGGGCACCTTTTACTCTCTTCAAAACACACACTCTCTCGTCTTTCTCTGACCTCCTCGCCATAAATGGCGAGCAAAAGCTGCACAATTAAGGTCGCAATTAATTGCTCAATAAATGACGACCTAGGAAAAGAGTGTGAGAATGGAGAGAGTCAGAGAAAAAAAGACGAGAAAAAGGTCGCAATTAATTGAGCATTTATTTGATCAACTTTTTTCCCAGATTAGACGCGCGGCTGATGCGCGAAACATAACCTTCAAAAGTATTCGAATCGTATCCACTACTCACTAGCTGTATATAGGTATAAAATAATGATTTGTGCTTTCAACCTTCACGTTCTCTGCTATCATGAAAAAATCATAAATGTCAAGGACTAATTGCATTCCGAATCTCGTCTACGTGATCTAAGTCTAATGCAGGTCGCGTGAGCACTGCATTCCCACATTTCACTTGAGCCTACAAAGTTACGCTTCGAATTCAATGACGTAATCACGAAGTCGAAACATTACGCTAATAACGTGAATTGTAACCATGTTGCCAACCAACCATGCCAACCATGCGACATGGAACGGTTTTCGAAGCTCCACCTAAAGTGTAACTGCTTGAGTAGCACGTAATCACATTATCGGAAGGCGAGAAAATGCGGTTAATCTCACGAACCAAACCTCATTAGATTGCTGCGTATATTTATTTATTACGCGATTCCAAACTCTCGCAATCCTGGCTGCCTTCTCCGTCATTTCGCTGATTTTACTGCGTTTATCTGTCTCTGCTTACGCATCTTGTACACTTGAAGGTGTGCCCTTTCAAGGTAATTAGAATCTGGAAAATTTGTAAAAAGCGCGACATTCGTTGCACCTGCTATACTCCATTACTGGAACTTGCGATCTGCAGTTCTCGAGGGTTCCTATGCAGTCTTTGACTTGACTTGAAAAACCGCTCATGTGAGGCTGTTGATAGCGTATATTTTCCTGGATATTCCCTAGCGATTTTTGACTTTGCGAAATTCTCACTCTAATTGTACGCGCATTGATTAGCTTCCGCAGCGTGAGAGCGAGGCTGAGACGGAAAAATACGCTTGTTATCCCGCGCTGTGGTAATCTTTGGCACTCGCAGTCGTGTAGTATCGGGTAGTTAGCTGCTAGCTAAATACTCTGCCCCACTCCTCCTGAAGAATGTTTGTGTTTGTGAAAGCACTCCGAGTTGTGCGCGTGAAAGCGCGTGATTAGCTACATATAAATGTATCTAGTTGTGAGAGAGTGGAGGCATGCGTCGGTCAGTCATACGAGCAATAGCTACACACTTGGGTCTATAGGATTCCACTCTTGTCGGAATTGGTTTGAAGCTCGCACTACGTTCCGCCAGTCCGAATTATGCCCGATTGCAACTGTGTCTGCGTCTCTCCAATTCCCATGCTCGCTCACCTCTCCTTTCTCCTTTTGCAAGCATGATCTACCCTATCGAGCAGAACGCTGTGAGGATGATTGAAAGGTGGCTTTCGATCATCAACATGCAAGACAAGGGTCATTTCGTGGTTTTCAAATTCTGAGCTGATGCATAGGCGAAATGTGAGAGTCGCCTTCGGCAGCTAAATTTGCTGCATTACTGTAGTTTGTACGAGAAAAAAACAGTTTTGACAGTCTGTATGTTCATCAGATTGTGTTAGCTGCCTTCTTTCGGCACTCATTTCTTATATTTTTAAAAATACCGCATAGACCGCATAGACATTACGAAAAGCAATTGGATGAGAGAACGTTGTGCTGAATTGTGAAAGGTGCAAGATGCCTAAGCAAGTAGGCACAGGGAATAGTTGCGTCAGGGAAGCCTAAGATCGGGTGATGTTGGAAGATGAATGCTGTGGTTGATTGGATAGAGGCTAGGGTCTATCGGCCATGCTTTCACTCCAGCTTAGATACATTTTATGGCTACTTTTGTGCTTTAGGTCAATGAGTAAAGAAAATGCGTCTAATTCCCTCACTTTTACTTACTCTCTCACCTGATATTCGGAAATATAAACGGATGGATCTTTTTATTCAACTATACATATATTTTGTGATTTTACAGATAATGAAGATAACCCATTGTACATAGATAGTGCTAGGAAAGCATGTTTCACTCTCTCGCTATTTTCAAATAAGCCGTAAAACTGAAGAGAACACCTTAGTAGTAAACGAAGCTTACAAAGCAGTAAACAAAGCATACAAAGCATGCAGCTACGTGGATATATTCTCCGTAAGGTGGCAGGAAGCAACCATCGCATATTTATTCGCTTACTGCATAACATTTCCCGCACTGCCTTTGATTGTGTTTCATTTTGCTTGATGGAAATCTGCATAATTCACGGCCTGGCTGATTTTCAGTCATCTAATTGGTCAATTCGTCCGCACTCTACTCTGATTTCGCTCTCACCCTGGACCGCTAATAGTCTCGACAAAGTACCTCCACCCCAACAGAAACTCTTCCTTCTTTATCCACATCGTTCCATTCATTAGACGCTATTTATGTTTTATCCATTGCAAAATGATTTTATTGTTCACCGCACGCTTCGGCGTAAATGAAATAAAATAAAAATAATAAAAGGATAAACTGTTTTCTTTATGCAAGATGGCCGAAGCACCGCCGACAACGCATGTTCGTATGGAGATGTGGAAGGCCCTCTGCTGTCCCACTCGGGCCAAGGTTAGCACATCAGATTAAGCATAACACTACTGATATTTCACATACTTTATTAATATTGATTAAAATTAAAATAAAAAAAACTAAAATACATTGATGCGCAGGTAAACGACGCGGTTGCCGCAGAGCTGGCGAATGGATCGAGCGAGAAGAAGGACGCCGTCGAGGTGACGACGGTACAGCCGGGAGTGGGCAAGGGAGAGGAGGTGAGGGGGGGATAGGGATTGTTGAACTGGTTGAGTAGCACTACGCTAGCGAATGATCGCATTTCGACTCACACGACCAGGTCAGGAGGAGGACTCTTTGTCTCGCTCCATTCTAGCGCATTTATCTCTGGCCTGCTGAAGGGCCTGTGCCAAAGTCCCCATGAACCTACCCCCCCC
The DNA here is from genome assembly GCA_900490955.1 of Micoletzkya japonica. NCBI lineage: Eukaryota > Metazoa > Nematoda > Chromadorea > Rhabditida > Diplogasteridae > Micoletzkya > Micoletzkya japonica. The sequence goes on from LS915479.1 coordinate 115,959, forward strand.
CCCAACAATAGATAGGGTTGCGTATTAGCGAATTGCTGGCTCACTGTAGGAGCAAATCTGTTATGCTCTGCATTGGTACTTGATTGACCGTCCTTCCATATTTATTCCCAGCAGGCCTGTTGACAATTTGAATGTTCCTGAAATCAGGCTTATGTTTTTGCTATTACCTTTGAAGTATCGACTAACAAGCATAGTTACGAGGTATATATCCCCTCCCGTCTCTATCTATCCTTGTGCCCTTGACGCTATTGGGGTCTTCTGAAGCCTCGCAGGAAATGAGCCTTTGGGCCAGTCCGGCCTATTGTAGCTTTACCCTCTCTCGCTTCTCTCCCCCCCCCCCCCCCC
>LS915479.1:117323-134497 GCA_900490955.1 Micoletzkya japonica
GCGACGCGTTTCCGTGGCAACGGTAGAAGAAGACGATGAAGTAATCCCGGCAAAGGGAAAGAATATGGAACTGATTAGGGGAATGAGTGGGGAGATTGTAGTGAGTTGAGGGGGAAGAAGAGTAGTGACAGGGGGGAGGGATGTGTCTGTAGACAGCGAACGAGAGAGGAGAGAAAAATGGAAAGATAGCCGTGATTTGGCACGAGGTGTTTATCAATTGAAATGGTGGAAATATCATCACCCATTTCGTAGATATGGATACGCGCCTATCGAGATTATATGGATGGCCTTTGATACTTGAAGAGTACATGAGCAAGAGGATGATCCGATGAGTGGTGTCTTTTCAGGACTTGAAAAAACGAGCAGGATTAGAGATTACGTTTAGCTGTTGGGCAATGTGCAATGCTTTAGAGAAAATGCGATTTCTACACTAAAATGTTACACTTTGCTACTTCTTGAAAAACTTTGAAAGATTTTCTGGGCAATTTTAAGGTCTGGAGACCTTGCTGTGAAACTCTTTCTCCGAAAGAAAATGAGGTCGTCCCACAGCATTCCTAGCGTTCGATTAGCGAATGGCGGTTTCCGCTATGATCTATCATCACTGCGTCCACAAAAATGAGTCAAACTTCGCCAATTTGAAAACTTAAGCTCCTCCTCATCAGTCCAAAAAGCTGCCAAAATTTGGTGAAGATTCATCCAGCCGTTCTGGAGTAAATTCAAAATTAGTTGCCAATTCGCTATTAGACACTTCCCCTTTCGGTCGGAATGCTGTGGTCCGGCTGTGCTAGGTAGAGCTTTATATCAGAGAAGCAGAAAGCAGAACGAGCTGATTAAATGGGTCAAACTACAAAATAACGAAAAACAAAATGAAATACAAATCATTGTGAGGCGTGCATCTTCCTCTCTTCTCAACTGCTGGCTCGGGGACTGCTCGGCCGACTGGTAAAGTGTCTGGAGAGGAAGCAGCTGAGAATGACGAGGATGGAGTTGAGGGTCGTCCCGAAGGTCGAGTATGAGGTATGGTGGACGACATCTTAGATACCGTCAGTCGTCTCATTCCTATTTCGGATGAGATAGGAATGAGACGACTGGAAGAGAAGTTGGATCAATGCGGTATGGAGAGAGTCCAGACGAAGTTGGAATGAGCTTACTGAGGATTAACCAACTTCTCTCAGATTTTGAGCTTATTTTTTTGCCGGTTATATGGATTTTGCGGAAATCATAGCGTATACGAATAGTTTTGCTTACTTTTCAACTTGGCAGCCTGTTCTCCTCTTCAGAAGTACTTGTCCATGCGTCGCATGAAAGCGAACCCGAATGTGAACGAGAAGGCGCCGTCTCTTATCGTGACTGTCGAAGGTCAGGCAAGATTTGCTAAAACCTCCCTTATATTTATCCGGTAAAACAATAATGACTCACCAATAACTAACGATCACTGGGCTCCTTGAGAGAAGAGACAGGATACCGATGCATTTGACATTTCACCTATTTTTTTTTAAAATGTCACATCTTGGAATGGCGGCTGAGAATGCCAGTTATGGCGCAATCCAGAAAAAAAGGATTGCTTGCTAAGTTTTGGGATTTATCTAGCTATCTATATTGCGGTTCAGACGAAGAGATCGATTTGGTAGAAGTGCAGAGTATATATTTTTATTTCAGGGACAGATACCTTCAGACGAGTCGCGGAAACATGTACGGAATACGGAAAGGAGCAAGCTCTCACTAAATGTAAATGTTGAATATCTATGCATTATTTTGTGGAATATTTTACGTTAGATCATATCATTTCTACATAGATAACTCTCTCCCATTTTCTTGAAATATTACCCAATTCAAAAGCTGAATAATTTCTTATTTTCCTTCCGCATACCCACGATCTCTACAGGGGATCTCGTCTGGAGTTCGAGTTCTCGTGAGGCTAAAAAGGACATCGCCCTGTTCTTCCCGTAAGTTGACTCGCAGAGAGCGGAGAAATTGTATTTCCTTTTTTTTGCAATACTAAACATTTTAGTAATGAGAACACGCACAGAAAAAAGGACATTTTCTAGAAATTATCTAGATGCGTTCGTTTCAGTGCCAGGTCCCAATTCGTGATTCCGCCCTCACCCATCATCCCTCCGCCTGAAGAACAGGCAAGAGAAATTGAGAGAAACTGGCAAACTAAATATTTATTGTTGAGTTCCGTCAGCAATCTCATCTCTGCTTATTTTGTTTTCATGATATAGAGAAATAAAGTATAATTGTAGGTCCCACAGCCAGCCCCCGAGCCTACTCCAGCACGCATCATTCCCCCGGAGGAGACCAAGGAGGATCCGAAGGTCGAAGAGGAGGACAACGAAGTCAAGGAAACACCTGAGCCAGCTTAAGCTATGCAAATCACTAAAACAGTGTAATCATTTTTTTCTGTTAACTTCCCTCAGTAAGCTTATTCCACGTCGCCTGTACCTTCTAGATGAGATAACAGAACAACCCGCTTAGCTCAACCGAAACGTGAACTGCGCTGGTTAATGAGGTTATATTCATTTCTTTCTGGGAACCGCTAAATCTACAGTATCTGAAGAGTAAAGTGTGAGCCTGAATGTATAGTGCCACATTCTATAGTTAATGTTAATATCCGTCAAATTCTCTTGTTCTCGTTTCATGCCTTACGATTTTATTCTCGCATTTGAGACTCAATATATGTACACTTCGATTATCGAAGCGAATCACATTTTTGATAGATTGAAGAGCTGTCGATTTAAGTCGTTCTGTCACCAATTTGTGCTTTTGAATCCTGTTAAAAGTTATGCGATCAGCTATATCTGGGATACATTTTAATAATGCATGAATGTGCAAGGGAGTACATAAAGGCGCAAATTTCTATAATTTTAGAGCACAACGCAGTCTTGAAAGTATTCGTTTGCACATGTGTATCGTGTGCATACTGTGATTTTTCAAAACTTTCTTCTAATGTTTTATTGAATTCCCTGCACTTTGAATTGCGTGCATTCTTTACATACTTGCAAAGAAAATGATTTAATCGCACTTCATTCTGTGCACCTTCCATGAAGCATTATGATCTTTCTCCCTTTCTGGATGTTTTTCAGATCTCACTAATTGTAAATAATATCTAGCTTGTCCCTCAACTCCCTCATCATCTATCCCTCAATGTTTTGCCGCATATGTGACGTTTCTGGCAATGAATAAAGATTGAGTAATGTGTGGGTACGGTAGATATTGCGTAAATAAAGGTCTAGACGATCCCTTGCTGTTCAATGCACACACAGACATCAGAATTAGATACTCCTAACAATGCCTAGATAGCATCCAGCACAGAAAAGCGGTTAATCGATTGCAAGAATAGACCGCGGTTCTTCATGTATGGCTACATAATAGGCAATACTTGTTCTCGCCTATCTTCTGCAGAAAAAGAGAAATACGTGGAGAACGTCAGCTGAACGTGTTATTTGATGTGGAAAGAGTTCTGTCATCACTATCGCTTATGGCACATTAGGCTTTTATGATTCAATTCTTCTCTTTCCTTTTTAGACTGATGTGCATACAAATTGTAATTCGATTTGTATCGCCAGAAAAACTCCAACATCACGGCACTGCCGAGTCGGCCGACTGTGTATAGGTTTACGTATTTCAGTTCAGAACCGTAATGTACAACCCTGTAAAAAAGGAGCAAAATTGAAGCAAGCATTTATCGGGTCCATTATAACAATAGGCCAGGGCACTCCGAAGGTTCGTTTGAAACCAATTGCAAATAAAGTCATTCGGAAGAACTCTTCTTTGATAGTAGTTGCAGATTGACCTACTCTTTTCTAGAATGGGATACACTGAGCGAAATTACCCCAGCTTTACGCCTTATGGGGTAAATTTTACACCGACTGGCTGGGGTAAATTTGAAATTACCCCAGATGGCTGGTGTAATTTCAAATTTACCCCAGCCAGTTGGTGTAAAATTTACCCCATAAGGCGTAAAGCTGGGGTAATTTCGCTCAGTGTAGACGTTTTCAGATCCCTAGCTAGCTCCCAATAAACCTGGGACATTGCGACACTTTTTTCCACGCACAAGACACGGGGAGCATGTCTGATGTTTGTCGGTGTTTGTCTCGTTTCCTTTTGACTGATGAAGATTGCGCTGCAGGGCACGAATGTTGTGCATCGTCGAGGATAAATGAAGTATGATTCTGCGATCTCTCGCTATCAACAAAGACGCTCCGGATGAACAAAGGCTGTGGCGGTTACGAGCAGTGAAGCTTGTTGCCATTTTTTGAGAGTTCGAGATATCGTCGAGGTGAAATTCATGGAGAGATCAAATCATTCACGAAGAACTCTTATGATAGACATTTTATGCAATGCAATGCAGAACATGGCAAACCGAATACATGGCATCATTGGCTTTGCTGTAATTGCAAAGGCAAAGCACGTAACATATATGTGTGCCTATCTTGGGCTCAAGTATCCCGAAATAGAATTCATTCCAAGCCCGCTAGAGAGAATATGCAATGTTTTCTGCAACCACATGCCACAGTAGACAACAATCTTTTATTGCCCGTCAATGCCTCCGTGATTAGTCTCTCGTATCTCTATATAGTTATAGTTATCCCTGTGATCGGGTGATCTTGGATGCAGGCTATGACACTGCTGTCAATAACTGGCCGTATATAAGGATTGTCTCCGTTTCAGGTTGTTTTGGTACCGTTATTTTCAATCCGAATCTCGAAATGTTTATCCCTTTGCGCAAAGAAGGCTAGCCATCTTTTTGCCCATCATTTCGTCCTCAAACGAATCGTGAATTGAACAATTGTCCTGCATTGAAGAATTTCTCCTTGAATTGAAGAGTATAGTTTATGACCATGACAATGATCGACTGATCTTCCTTGCATACTTACTGAACGACAGCTGCAGGAGCCATTAGAAAATATTGAGCAAGACAGAGGGTTTGAGGGGTGCGGAATGGGGTATATGTTTGAGAGCGCCGATGAGACTGCCCCTAATCAATCGTAAGAGTCATCCCAGTCAAGAGGGGTCAGGTGTCTCTTTTCTGTTCTCGCGGACCTTGGGTATATCAAAGCTGATCGAGCATCGAGTCTATCTTGAATGTTGTCTATTGCATTTATTTTTAGAAGCTTAGTCCGTCCTGTATTGCTGAAAACGCTGTCTGAAACGGAACGTTAGTGGTCCTTCTAGCTCACCATTTTCTAGTAATTTGAATTCCGTCATTCCAAATATGCATATTCAAATAATATATGTGATCGCTAGATAATGGAATTTATACCTTAATTAAGGCCTTAAGTGCTTCGTAAAGTTCTTGCGTCCTTCATCGCATAATTTCAGGATGTTCCGAGCAACTGTTTGTCTCATCGTTCTGCACGTATTCAATAACGAAGGTAAACTGAAAAATTGAGAAAAAAAGTAAATATAAGAGGACAAAAAAAGTCAAAATAAAAGTTTACTGTAGTTTCAAAGCTGCCGCGATTAGTGACCAATCGCCAGATTACAGTAGAAGATGCACTAACTTTTTGTAGTTTGTAGCCGTTCTCTCAGTTATTTTTATTTTTTTAAACTTTATTCAGCGAGTTGCTTAAATGTTTCCATGATTATTATTGCTGTTGCCCCGGCTCGTAGTCAATCTTCCGCTAGGCTACTTTTACGTACCGGAACGAGCGCCCAGTAGCGTGTTTTGATCGTAAACTGCGAATGAACTCCTGTTGTACAGTGATCGCGCAGCCTTCCTGCTATTTATGCATACAGTTATCGTGCGATAGGCCATTGCTAGCTGTACTATCATAGTTTACAGTATACTAGCCCTGCCTTTCTTTCCATACAGTACCTGATAATGGTTAATTACAGTGCTCTCGATGGAGTCAGTCACGCTACATGGTGTTACTGATACCCTGAAGCCGGAGCAGAGTAAGGTCAGTCATGATTACAGTTACCCTGAACCTTTGGAGGCATTTGCGAATTTCGAATCGTTAGCCAATAAGTGCAATAAGCTGTATAATCAAAGAGCGATAACTATTGGAGAGTACAGTATCCCGTGTCCACGAAAAGCTTATCACCTACGGTTACGTGCATTTGCCCTGTCACTCTCGTTATCTCTGTAGTCTCATAGTTGTCCTCTCAACTCGCTTGTTCTATCTGTTTGTCTGCTCTTGCGAACCTTGGACCTTGCTCTCTGCTCAAAGCCTGGAGGACAATCAATCAGTACTATACTTTGAAAATGAGACAGCTGCGCGAACCATTGACAATTCCTTCCTCATTAGCGAAATAACGGAAAATAATTACGAACCTTAGGTGAAAATGAGGCGTAGTAAATAAATAAGTAAATAAATTTCAGTACGCAAAGGCCCTCGAAACGGCGGCCGAAGCTTTCAAGGAGGCTGAGTCGCTGTTTACGGATAAAGCGTGGGTGGAGAAGAAGGGATGGAAGAAGGTCGGTGGGGGGGAGGGTTATTGACTAGGTCAGTTTAGTATATGCAAGCGTTGCTCTAATAGCGATAGGCATACATGGTGAGACTTCATATAATGTTATTGGAGGAAAACGAACGTTGGGAAATCTTTGCAGCGCACTTCGCTAAATACAGTGAAACTCTCTTGGCAAAATGCCAGCTTAGGGTAATCTCCGGCTGAAGTTTTACGGTGGTTAGCGAGACGAACTGCACAGCTCTCTCAACGTTCATTTTCCTTTAATAATATGATAAACTGGGCTGTAGAAATCAGTATTAGCCAGTCCTGGACCTTTTTTAAAGCAAATACGTGCCTAGAGAAAGCAAAGTTCACAAATAATTGGACTTACCACACGATGTTCGAATTGACGCCCACATATAGTTTTATAACTTTTAATTTTTACTATTTTCCCTAGTTTTCTAACTTTTCACCTTTTTTCCGTTTCCTCCGTGACTATCCTATACGTGGATCAAGACATATTTAGAAGATAAAATGGGTCCAAGTAATAGGAGAGAAAAGCTATGAGAAGAAGGGAGTTGTTTCGTTGGTTGCATTGCTTCTTCCAAACTATATTTATGGTGTAGCCGGAAGTAGAGGAAAGCGATCAGTGTTATAAATGTTTTTAAAAAAAAGTTACACCTACCGTATCCCGAGAGAAGTCGTTGTAGGACGCCGAGACGGAGGGAGGCGACATCGTCTACAGTAAGCATACGCCACTCGGGAAGATGGTTACGGTATCGGTAGGTGAAAAGATGCTACTCAATACGCTGGTTCTATCTTAAAACTTTTATATTTTTTTACCGTGACCTAACTATGGTATCATTGGGAAGAACATCAAACGGCGCGAAAGAGGAATATGTAAACACGGGTTATTAGGCGAATCTGCACTCAAAATATAATAGCTTTTGCCAGAAAATTGTTCTGGCCAAATTCCTGTAATATTATCTTCAGACAGTTCTGGAGGGACAAGTGGACAACGTTATGACGGAGACGTGGACGGTATTTATTTAATATTTGAGATATAATGTTTTGGATCTTCCCTCGACTTCATGAGTTGGATCACTGTGCGTTTTATTCCTATGAAAAGCGTATTTCTGAAAACAAAGGTTTCGGAAAGGACTTTTTTCCCTTTTTAATCATTCGTTCCTGGCATTCACTGTATTCTTTAATAATTGGCAGTCTGAATCCACGTCGGAAGTGTTTTTTTTCGACTGCTGAGGCATGAAATTTTGGTAAATGACACGTATTTTCCATTGTTATCACTAGGCTTTTTTCGGTGATACTTGTGTTCTGGTTATGGTGACGAGTTGTGATAGAAAGGGTACTGTAGATTCTGCGAGGTTCAATAATCTCTTACGGTCGATCCTCGAAAGCTGAACTTTTCCTTGTGAACAGCTGCCTTTCGATTGCATGCAAAGCCGCCCTTTGCGCAAAATAGGAAAGTATGAACCCACAGTTTATATGTTTTTAAGAGAATAACGTTTGCTTTTGCATACGTCCCTCGGATAGCTAGATATGCATTGTTTCGGGTTCCTTTGCTTACATACGCGATTGCGACAAAGCGTCAAATACGATATGTGTTGTGGATGTGTGTAGATGGCGCATTAAGCAATACTTTCTCATTTCACGGATTGTTTCCCTTGCGATCACGAACAGTCTCCCTAGCTTCAATGATTATGCATCAAGTGTGTGCACACAAGACTGCAAAAGAGTACCGCCGAGCTTTTTTTAAAAGAGATTAGAAACCTCTTAGTGGTTTGCATCTCATGTCTAGTTTGATATTATACCATGCGAAATGTGCGGTGGTTATTGCCGCTTATGCTTTTCACAGCATGCATCACAATGCAAGTTAGCGTAATGCAAAGATGAGAGGGATAAGAGAAGATCTGCAGCTAAAGCGTGAAAGTGTATTACGGTCTTGCGTTATTATAATTGATTTGGGATACTTGTAGGTGAGTGAATACAGCACTTACGCTTAGAGAGTTGGGCTTTGAAGCACTAATGTTTTACACCAAGTGCAGTGGTGGTCACGTAACGATAGAATAGCAAGTTTTAATGGAATGTATTGAGGCGGTCGACGGCCTTCCCGAGTGGAATCCCAACATCAACTTTGCCCGTACCGTGGCAACGCTTACGGACCACGTCGATTTGGTGACGGTGGGTTGCTCGCGATGATTAGAGCCACATTTGTTCCGTGCTCCACAAGAACCACGGAATAAATATGCTTAATTTAAGTTTGTTTGGTGTTTGGGCTAATTTTCTGACGACGACCAAGTAGCCATATAAACTAAGGTATTATAGAAAAATGTCCAAAAAAACTTAGACCCTACCACCTTTCGGGTTCGTGTCCACGTACTCAGCTCAACCATTGCAGTACGGTAACAACGACGTTCTGATCGTGACCGGTCGAGACTTTGTCTCCGTCCGACTGTATCGGAAGGTTGGCGGTAAGTCAGATTACTGTCTTTTATCACTGTTTCCCTAGCCTCTATAGTCTACTAGTTTATGTTATACATTTGCCGCGTTTGTCCGATCGGACGTGTAGGTTGGGCATCCAACCTGACGCCTTATTGCGTATTACGGCGAGCTGTGTAAATACTCGGAAAGACCGGTCCATGTATCGTATAGTAACGTGTAGTACTTTCGGGCTACCGTAATCGATAGACCGGCCGCTTTATTGCTGTGCTAGTCTCTAGGAAATCCCTTTTGATTATTTACCGATGGTTATGCCAATCGCATGCCAATCATCGGTTGGTGACGGTTGCTGCCGTTCCTGGCGTCGTTTGTAAGTGTCTATTTCCGAAGTGACGGCGGTCCCTGGGGCTGGGAAATGCGGGCCTGGGAAGGTTTCGATGCGCTCTAATTGCGCCAATTTCCGCCTTTCGCATCGTCCTTTGCAGCTTTCTGCAAGGCTTTTGTGGGAAAGTGAAAGTGAAAGGCTGTTATTTGTTATGGCAACGATGAGGTAATTGTTCGGTGGGAAAGGAGCTAATAATGTGCTAATTTTGTAATTGCTCTTTTGGTTTCTGTAGTCTTCTAAAAAGTTTTAGTTTTATTTGTGAGAGATTACAATCATTTCAAGCTTGCAATAAAAATAATTAGAATAACCTTTTTTTGCGTAAACTTGGCTTTTATTATCGAAATTACATGTACATTTTTGTGAATCATTTACCCGAAGACGAAAAGAGATTGCCGTTGAACAATTCGTGGACCCCTAATCTCTTACCCCCTCCTCTTGACTGACTCTTTCACGAGAGCCCGTATTTCTGGCCCGTCGCGTTCCCCTATTCCCATTCCCGTTGCCTACAATTCGCTTCGCAGCCCTGTGACGTCGTGTCCAGTGCTTATTACGCAAGACTATCGTCTCCCTCCCTCTACTTATCTTGGCTGTTTCGTAACTGTCTGGCCAATTATGGTCTCCATATTGGTCGTAGCTGCTTGTCCGGAAGGCGACGTAGGCTTCGGTACAAATGCCTTGAGAATATTGAAATACTAACAAGCTATAGTTTGGAGTTTGAGGCAGCGTGCGTACAACGGAAGCGTACAACAACATCTAAGATATTTTGTAGGAGCTTATAATAGTTAGGGGCTCGATATTTTTAATCTAAACAACACCCACCTTGCCTAATTTGCTGGTGTGGGCTACCGTAGTATGGGCTAGATGTGTAATTGCAGTGAAGAGATTCACTATGACGAACGTAAGTGTGAGGCTTGGCCGGGGTGATATCACGTTTATAGTTCAAGCCTATATTTATGGCAGCATATGAACTTCGAGATTGGGGCATTAAAATGTGAACGTGCTATTAGGTCTGCCGTGGTCCACGCTATTTACGCATGGCATACGGGCGGGTTCTTTCAATTTGTCATTTCCGAGATGGTCTGTGTATTATAAGCGGAATAATTTCCGCTGTGAATATGCCAGACTCTGAAGCCGAAAACTGCTTTCCTCAGATTGTTCAGTGCGAGAAGTTCCTTCTTGTTTTGCTGATGTGGCGAACTTTGGAGAGAAGTACATTCAGTGCACAAATAATCAAACAATATAAAGTGATGAGAAGGAAGTGTAACGACGTGAGCTTGCAGATGGATACATCATGGCCTCTCGTTCGGTAGATCTTGCGGAGATGCCGGAGAAGAAGGATAAAGTGAGGTAAGAGAGTAAGGGGGAAATAATCACTGTTTTATCACGCTTTGAACTAGGATCATTCAAAACCGTAATATGTTCAAATTCCTGAAGGCACCCTAATGTATTTGAGCATATTTTTATGGTCCCTTGAAGGAGGCCCATAAAATCTGTGCCTTAAAAAACCTGGCTACGGTAAATGGATGATCCACCTTTAAAAACTCGAAAAGTCTAATCTTGATAGGAGTCTCCATTACCTCCTCACGATTAGCATTTTTCAATAATGTGCAATAAATTTAACCTAAATTTATATTTCTCCTTTATGAGAAGCTGTAGTAATTGTTTTGTGTTATTTATAAAGAGGATGTAATAGGGAATTATATATAGCCTAATAGTCAGACCAATATAATTGAAGTGATGGGATGCGACATTCGATCTTTGGAATGGTTGATTATGATGTAATCCGTTCCTAGTTGAAATTATTTTTCTCATTGTAAGGTTGTTCATCGGGAGCAATCCCGTATCAACCACCCTCTCCACCTAACAGAGATACGATTTTCTTAATCTACGAGATTAGGCGGATTGCTTTTCCCCAGTAAAGATCGGCAAAGGAGTGGATAAATTCTATTTTATTTTATTCATCACGTAGTATTTTAATGCGGGTATTGCGGAGCATAAAATTCTCGCGGCGATTCTCGGAATCGGAAGATCGCGGTGTTATTCGGACGATGACACGTGCGTCTGATTCGCATCTCCCAGTCATCGGTTATGTAGACCCTGACAAGATGGCATTGGCCTTTGCCGTGGCATTACACGTACCAACGGGCGAGAACTGGGCGATGTGCACCTCTGTCGACTCTATGAGGGAGATCATTTAATAATTTGCTTATGCGTGCTCACTACAGCTGTGAGATGATGTATCTGATGTACTCTTTCACACATATATATGGCTACAGAATTCGTGAACAACGTGATTTACTTAAATTATTTTAACTGACGACGAAACAACATGAAACACGAACTTAAAATAGCAATTATATGTTGACCTCCTTTGGTCGTCGCTGCTTTCAAAAAATTTTATCTTTGTGTTTTATTGTCCTTTTTATATAATATTTTTTTGAATATTCTTTTCACTAAAATCAGCTTTATGTGGTTAATGAAAATGTTCCGCCAACTGCCTCATTGTTATTTCCGCCGACAGAGCGGAGCGGTATGAAGAGAGCCCAGCATATGTGGGCACGGTTGTAGGTACCGTAGTAGGGTGGCTTACTGCAAAAGTTTTCATGTATGGGTTAGCTCACTGCAGAATAATATCTTAGCGAAATTGTGCGATATCTATGTACGGGTGAACCAGTGCAGTAAGTTATTACCGGCAGACCCTGCCCACGTATGGAGTCCAGACATAGTTGGAGTCAGTTTACTGACGGAACTTTTTCACTAGTTTCCACGAACAGCTTTCAGAGTGGAGGCGTGCGGATTTATCTGATTGTGGGGATAATCCGTAACTTGTTTGGTTGCGCTAGAAAGTCGGGAACTGAAAGATTACCCTAATCCCCGATGACTACTCACGTTTCGCACAACCTAGCTACTACCACTAGGTCTTCCATGGGAGTTTTTAATGTTTTTATTCGTGAAAGTTGATTGAAAGCGGAAGGTTTCCGAACTTTGCTCTAAACATGGAATAGTTCACAGAACAAGATCTTAAGAGTAAATTCAGAGTAAATTCCGTCACTAGAAACTGGGTTGGTGTGGAGACGCATAGGAATAGTTGCTTTACAAACCTCTCCAGTGGAGCAGCATTTTATCTCGCATCCACATTACGGTCTCCAAACGTGATGGCTACGAGACGAGGGTAATGAGCTCATTAAATGCAATGTTTGCTATCGCTGATCTGCTCAGATTGCAGATATAATTAGGAAGTTTCGTTTCGAGCATACATAAGCGAGAAGTGGAATTTTCTTGCTCCTTGCTTCCCTCTTTCTCTTCTTCTCTCGTCAGTGAATCCTACATGCCCGCGCAGCTGTTCCCGATGATCTCGGAGAACTATTCCAGACGACCGATCGCTCTGCAGTGTTTGCATGAATGAAGTAGGAAGCTCTACCGGAGACAGATGATGTTTTCCGAGTGAACTTGGGTTGAAACGAGTTTGATATAAAAGACAAAGTCACCGTCCTCTGCAGAGCCCATCTGCACCTTGCTGCAGCCCGTTTCCGTCCCGATCCCTCAGCTCCTTCATCCAAGACCTTGTGCGATGTGGCTATGCTAGTTGACCTGAAGGGAATGCTGCCGAAGATTCTCGTGAACCAGGTAAAACGGAATAAGACACATAAAAGTATTGAGGCAGAAGAGATCACCATCAGTGAGATGTTTATGAAAAGCTAACATATAATTCAACTTTTTAAGGTCATCCCCAAAATCATGGTTATGGACACGGAAGAAAATGTGAAACACTTCAAGGAGCTAGCAGAGAAGCAATCTAAAAACGGAAATTAGATCGGTTTCTGCAAAGGTTAATAGATGAAACTAGATTAATCGCTTTTAAGGTGATGAGTTGGATAGGCTATTCATTGAATCAACTATTATGTGCTGTTGCTTTTCTCCTGAAGTTCGAGATTATGATTGAAACAATATTAAAATACGCCTTATGTGTGCCATTTCGTGATCCAAAATACTTTCTTTCATTGTTTCTTTGCTTAGACGGAGTTTTATAGAACCATATCGAGTCACAAGAACTGAGCCAATAGAGTCATCAAATGCAAGCAAAATAAAGCTTCAAAAGTGTTTCAGTTTCACATCTATACCTTGACATATTTAAAGTAAACGAATTTATGAATTATAAAAAATATTTTAAAGTCATAATGTCTTTCTTTTAAGTATATTTGTGTGCGTCTCTGTAATGGCAGTTTGTAATATTTTTTATTTGTGGCAATTTGGAAGAACTTTAAATGCAAAGAAAAAAATCAGACCCATTTTGTGAGCGTGAGGCAAGCTACAATAATCGTTAAGTAGCTATCACTTTTCAACAATAATGCACAGTGGGAGGGACCTGTGAACGGTGTGGGAAATGAGAGATCTAACAACAAGTTTGTAAGGCTGGCGGACTTCGTACTACCAACTATAACAAAGCAATCCGCACCCGTGTGACAATTGATAATAACCTAATGTATAACAACTGACTAGAAGCCTATTTTACTGAAAGCGGAGGCTACTCAACGAAGTCGAGTTTGACGGACGTCTCGGGCTCGCGTTGGTCGTGCGCTTCTTTTCTCCTGAGTACGGGTTTCCTCGTTTGCAGCTCGTGCCTATGCTAACCTGTTCTTCATGTCGATGGAGCTCTGCAGTGCCTCGAATGCCTTCAGTTCGCTAAAGCGTAGGTGGTGTTCCATTCCTGCGAAAGGGCAGCTGTCGCTTCGTATCTCCCAGAAAGTGGTCTGAAGCGTAGGTTTACGTAAGTTGCACTTGAACATGATTAAGGCGCAACGCTCTCGCAGCACTGCAAATGTTAAGCAAACGAAACGCCGAAAAACATCCTGATTCTCGCACAGAAAGCGTTTCGCGCCCATCCGTTTGCATCGCTCATTTAGCACTTAGAACTTTGCGGAGGCTGGCATTAGCACAGCCGGTTTGTGTACAGAATAAGCTGCGAAACGTGAATTTCAGAAATATGAATGAAGCACATAATGACAGACTGTTCAACAAGTAAGGCAACTCAAAATCCTACCATTCTCTCTGTTTGGTGTTGCAGGCGCGTGGCGGGATGATCGAAATCGGCACAGCAGTTGGCCAAATTGAATTGGTTGATGAGCTCGCCTATAAGTGGAGAGTACTGTCATGCGCTGCTGCCTTGGTTACACGAGAGTGATTTATCTCCACTTACAGTGGAAGAGATCTTTTCCAATACTCGCTTTCGTGCGACCGGGTAGCGCGTCATGTACGCTCGATGGCAGGCGCAGACACGATTCGTGCACCTTAAGAAAAATTAAAGTGAATAGGCTTAAATGTGGATTTTAATCTTGCGGATTTTAAATTGCTCTTAAAAGAGCAATTAAAAAAAACAAAACAAATTAGTTAGGTTAAGCGAATACCTGCTTGTTGGTAGAACACGACCGAACGAGTTGTTGCAGTACAGATTCGACATCTTAAATAGCGCCTTAGATACGTCGGATGTGAATAGCGTACGTCTTGATCCGGCCATGCTATGCTTGCTGTACATGTGCCGAAATCCATCGGAAAGGTGTTCTCGGTAGTCGTCGTACAAGGGCAGCACCGCGATTAATTGGCGTTCCGTGAACGTGCACTGAAGTAGTTTGGTGAGAAACAGTTTATAAATAGTAAAAAAAATTAAATTACGTCATCAAATTCTTGTCCGGTTCTAGCGCACAGAGCGGCCGTCCAGTCACGAATTAGATCTTCTTGTGTAGCTGATAGCGACTGCAAAGAGCCCGTATGCAAAGTGAACCTTTATTTGAAAGAAAAAAAATTCAAAAGCGAAACAATGAATAAACAAAAAAAGCAAGATGTGGAAACTTACGATCATCGGCTTAGCACTTGCTGTTGACATGAGAAAGCAGACCACTGCGAAAAGTTGAATAATGTTCGGCAATGTGGTACTGAACGATGACCGTTTTAGAGTATTTCTTGCTTTAAAGGTTTTATACACTTTGAAAGAGAACTGTGCAAAAAGAATAGTTCATTAAATAAGTAGAACGCTGTATTGTACGAACCTGCCAATAATCATAACCCGCCTCAACGGCGGGTGTTTTGAATGGGTGCAGCACCAGTGCTGCTTAATTTGGGATATTGATTGGCCCAACTTCGTTCATGCCCTTCTCTCTGGGAAAAGGCTAGCGAGAGAGCCGGGTCGATGTTTGTGGATGGAAAGCGATGGTGATCTGGAAATGATGAGGTGGATCTGGGCTATACGCGATGCTGTAACAAAATAGATAAAGTTCATTGACCATAGCTACGCGGTACTAAGAGACAGAGATGATAATGCTTTCATTTATTGTGGAAATAATCCGCTTTAAAGCGTGAAATGATGTATCTAGATGAGCAAGAAATAACTGAATGTTCACGAAATTGCACAACTTTCAATAGCTAATGCGTTTGAGATGTGATAGGAGCGGGAGATAGGAACTTGCAAAGATACTGTAGATGAGTTGATCATCGATGAGTTGTACATGGCAAGTAAGGGCGGAATTAGTGATTAACACGTTCTAGGGACAAGAATACTTCAACGTCACTTTGTTGTTGTGAATTTCGGTAAAAGGAGGAGGGATTGGTGGAGGTCATTCAAAGCGCGCCCCCGCTTGCGTCACACTTGACAATGGAGCGAAAACTGACAGCCCTGCGGGATGAGTCACCACTATGGGGAGTAGTGGAAGGAGAGGAGGAGGAGGAGGATGGGAGTGAAGGGTGAAGAAACTAGCAAGCAAGATTGGGGAAACAGGGCAGTTCACATTGTTTGCAGGGCATGCGCAGACTAAACAGAAGTAAGCACACGAATTCGGATGGGGTGTAGGCTAAATTAGAGCCAAGGGTTAGTTCTGCGCGTCTAATGAGGCCTAATGAGAAAAGGCGAGAACTAAGCTAAGCTGTCTAGCTAGTACTGATTGCGAGGCTAAGCTGCGACAGGAGGAGGAAAGGGAGGCGGAGTCTCGCGGATTGTCTGGGTGGTGGCAGTATAAGGAGCTGGCGCAGACGCCGCCCCAGTGTCGCCCTTAGCCGTCCCCCCGGGTATCCTTGTCCCCAATGAAGGAAAGGAAAGGGGAAGGCGAGCTTGACCCGGGGAACTAATTCTGCACGAGGCGATTGAGAACGGAGATAGTCTAAGAAGGACACGAGAAGGGAGTACAAATCGACCTAAATACTGACTGCTACCTTGCTTGAGCGAGCAGCAAGTACTAAACATTCACAGTGCGTTCTTTAAAGAAAGAAGTGATTTGTCCCGTAGAAGCCGTTGACTTCAGAAATTTATATTTGAGCCTCTTCAGAGGGGGAGATTGTGGTATGATCCAACTTTGCGGAAGTGCACTGGTATAGTAGAGAAAAAACGAAGATATAATCGGTCCAGGGATCCCCCGATGCCAGGCCCTCTAGTTAAAACACGGAAGTGTTTATGCGCGGAACGATATATTCTACCCGGGAATTTCGCGAAACTAGTTTAACTGCTGAAGCGGTTATAACGGTCTCTTGTTGTAATTTAATTTTTTAATTTTTTTTTTAAAATTTTTTTTGTCATTTCTTGTTTTCTTTTTTTTCAATTTGAGTATTTCTTCATAATATGACACTCATGACCGAAATAGACCACATTTGATGCATTATTTTGTCTGATCACAGCTCGGTTTTTAGATGCAAGATCATAATCTCAATAATGAGCAAAACTGAAAAAGCAAACATAACAGAAGCTGTAAGAACGCATGCAGCACCCAAACATACGGTATTAATCGATAGCAGTAAAATCAAAAATAAATCGTTCCGAAGACGACGCATAAATTCCACTTCTCGCTAAGGCCAGTAACTTTTACCAGACCGTATTTTCGAATTATACGTTCCGCTTTTCTCTACTATAGGTAAGGCTAATGTAATATACCTGATTCTAAGCATTTAGCATGTC
>LS915479.1:134597-144731 GCA_900490955.1 Micoletzkya japonica
AAAAATTAAAGATTTTTGTATTTTCTTCGGTTTGGGAGTGTTCCACCATCTCCAAATATTGCTAGTTTCTAAATAAAAATAAATAAATTGGAATGTTTATTGAGATATTCACGATTGAATTGCATTTTTAGCGGTGTACGGTAGAGATACCGTAGTTTCAGAGTGTGCCGTTTTTAGATGTAGGTCATGAACGTACGTGTGTCTGTTTACATGTTTATGCTGATCGGAAGAATCAAGCTAGCTGGCTACAGAGAACTGTTATTTGCCTATCCGGCCTTGCGTACACATAATGTGGGAAAATTCACAGGAGCGTAAAGATAGGCTATGTCACGATGTGGCTCACGAGACTAACTAATCGTGCCTGTGACTAGCGATTCAGAAGAATGATTGCGCACAATACACGAATGTGACGTGGACAACAATATCCTAAGTTGAAAACCAGGAACTTTTTGCGATAAGGTTGGTTTCCCACTTCTTCTATTTCTATAATAGCAATGGAAAAGGTGTTTCCGGGAAGGGAGGTAACCATGTATTCATAACTCTTTACGCACAGGCTACTCTGAGACCTGTTATTTGCTCTAAGACTCAACCTATGGGCTTTTCTGTGTACCTATTACGCTTTTTATGAACCGAGTTCTGAAATCTAGGGACTTTATTTGCGAGTTTTTCATTAGGCTTGAAGAGTGTGCGTCGTCGGTGTAGCCGTCATAGTCTGCCTTCCGAAAGAGGAACGTGCTTACGCAGCTGGTAGACTTGCCATTGAATAGCAGAACCAATTTAGCGCATCAGAAAGCGAATGTGCAGGTGAAACGTTGCCTTTCAAATGATCTTGCTGCTTCGCAAAGTTATCGAGAGACGCGCGTTGCGTAAGTGTCCTCTGTACGCGGCTTTGAGCTGCAAAGCGTCCGGCAAGGGACGCATTTTATTAGATGCAATCCGCGCCAGGGCACAGAGTGGCATCTGCCGAGGGACGCTATTGAGCTATGTACGGCATCCATTGTACGACCGGCCTATTGTTTATGCATACGACATACTCAGCAACGAAACACGACTGTGAGAGCTACTGTGGACGCCTTAGAGTGCGAGGGTTGCCGCGAAATGAGTAGGTTGCAAGCGGGGGAATGCGAGCCGCTTTCACGGTTACGCTTCGCGGTACACATTGGCAAAAACGGTACGCTACACGTACAAGAAACAGAATGCCATAGGGGAAAGAAGCATTTGCCCGCTTTCCTAGCGAGTGCACTGGTGTGAGCGTTGGAGTGAGAATGACCAACCGTGGGATTCCAGACAGACGTTGTTAATGGCACGTTATTGATAAAGAGAGAAAGCAGAGATGGCTCCGAGAAACGCATTAGGTACGTTGAACCCCTGTGCTCACTTGGCGAACGTTGCACAGTGATTGAGCAACGGATGAACACGAGTACATACACTACATTTAGAAGAATAACAATACCAGTTACTGGGGGTCACATCAAAGATGAGTTGAGCACTGTCGCGTATAGTTTATTACGATTACAATGGTTTTCGTCACGCCTTATCGGCCCCTATCTGTGATGCTTTTCCGTTCCTATCTTTTCGGAGAAACGTAGACTATAAAGTTCTGGTAGACACTCCAGATGCTGAACGAATATCATGCACTTATTCTCATTTCAGTTTCTCATGCGAACGATCCTGTGTACAAACAGGAAATATACATTAGACGCATTGATAGCTATTCCAAGAGTGTGCCTGATTTCAACCCGCTACGTCGAGAACTTGATATAGCATGATGATGAGCTAAATATCTAGTCTTTAATTCTATGATTATTTGGTTTTCGTGGAAATGAATCATGCAAGTGTCCAAATAACACTGATATTTGTGATATTATCGAGCGCTTTATCATTTTTCTATTATAATGATAAGGGTTTCCTAAGGAATGGCTCACGTCTCTCGCAAAGATACTTTTGCAAAGCAGGACAGCCTAGTGGATCAGTCTTTATGTTTAGAATTTAGATGGGGAACTGAAATTTGCTTACGTTGATGCACGTAGACTACTCTCACGGTATGATATTTGTTCCGTTAATGCAACTATAGACTAGTAGGCTGCAGCGTAGTGACAATCAAGCGCGTTGTCTCGCGTACTTTCCCATATAATTAACGGCATTAGCTGATACACTTTAGTCCATGATAATTATACCTTTGGGAATGCCGAGTTGTGCGAGGACATACATGAAAGGCTATAATCGTGTGAGGAAAAAGTGTGCAGCTGCCTCTCAAATTGTAGGTATTATGTACGGCTACGCACAAAGCATACCGTAGTGACTTGAGAAGCTAGGCTAGATTACATGTTGCCGCCTCTAGTCGTCGGTTGCTACGTTCCGGGCTTGGCTGACGGAAATAGCGTTGTCACGATGGCGAGCTCGCGTCATGGAGCATGTCGCATTCCGAATGCAGGTCACCTGGACCCTGTTCCCTGCATTACGTTGATAGCGTTAGAGCGGAGGCGAGGAACGAACGAAGTGATATGCAGAACGGGTTAGACGCACACGGGGATCGTGTAGACGCGCGAAGGGTTAGTCTTGACGTGGACTTTTGCATCACATCCCGTACGTCTGCTACCATCACAGTGTTCTGATAACAGTCAAATGTTAAGCGAACGAGATGCCGAAAAATAACCCTGATTTCGGTAGGAACTCTAGCACGTAAAACACCGTATCCTGAGCATTTTGGCTCGTACGCTTAACATTTAGAACACTGTGTCATTGATTCGTTTGGGATAGGAAATATATGGAAGCGAACGAACGGTCGTCCTGATTCATGGCAATGAATGTCGAAGGGGAGACGTGGTTGATTCAGTGGTGACCTTCGGGAGTGGATAAAAGAGTTAATTACATTTCGGGGGTGAGTAGTCAGCAAGGGCAAGGATGCCGAGCCTGGCGGTCTGTATCGTGTTGGGATGTCTGGCTACGGTATCAGCATACAGTAGCAAACTTTCGCCGGATATTCCGTACGTTACCAGTTGTTATTCATTTCCTATTGTTTCATAAACATAGACTGCCGTAAGATGTCACTTTGATAACGAACTAAGGATGTGATCACTGCTTTATTGTGTTGTTTTCCTGCATTACTTTTTATGGATTTAAGGGAATTCGACTTGGGAGAGCCGCAGGAAGCTAATTGTACTATAGGAGATCGAAGACGCGCGGAGTTGACACAGTGTCAAGAGGTACATATTCTACGGTACCTACAATTATCTTTATTTAAATTATTTTTGCGCTGTGATAATAATATTTCAGTTCGAAGAGTGCGTTTACGGTTCCACTTTCGGTAGATACGCGTGGCAACGTAAACGGTAAGCTAAGTGTTTAGTTCAAAGTTTTTGCCCCTCATAGATGCACCAACGGGCTCTCCTTTGACGACTTCAATGGAAACTGTATCACGGACAGCAACTGCGCGGTTTCGTCGAAGGTAATAGTTATCCTGGTCTCTGTGTTATACTTGCTGTGGATGGTAAACGGTAAAAGGGAGCGAGTAGTTTTTGTGACGTTTTGCTTATTGCTTGTGTCCGGGGTTTTGAATAAGGACTGTGAATCATACTGCTTACTTGTTTTAAAGTGATAATTGGCTGCTGTGTCTTATCGGTAGGATGCTTGGAAAGAGTCCAATTAAATATGCTATTTTGGCGTTATTCGAGGAACTGCCTTACTTGAAGAGCCTTCTACGTATGGGAATTGTAATTATGAAAACATACGTATATACTCGTAAAAATAGTCTTAGTTGTTATTGGTGATAAACCAAATAATTCATAATATAAATGGTAAGGACTTCCGTAGACGAACATCACCGTCACAAGTACTACACATTTTACTGAAATGCGAAAGATACCTTTCACCTTATATTTAGAACTGTACAGGGAAAACGGTTGGTTAAATGACTCAATCACATTGTTGTTGTACGACTATTGTTCCTTTATTAGGATCCTTTTATATTTTGAGAAAGCACTGCGAAAGGCAGCTGTACTGCATGGAAGTGTACCGGATGAGAATACTGAACTAAAATTACATTGAAAAGTGATGTAAATGCTTCTGTGTCACGCGGAACGAGTAAACAAAGCTAAACTTGCTGTTTTCAGGGTGGTCAAGATGTCTACCGCATATCATGCTCCGAAGTTATGGCGAATGCCGATAATTCATATTTCAAGTTGAGCTGTCCCGACCGGTTCAGGTATCAGACTGAGAAACCCTAGTGCGTTAAAATTAGCCCTGCTTTAGAGTACTTTTACCTACAACGTTGTTAGTAGATCGAGACCGGCTAGTCAAAGGCCGGTCTCGATCTACGGTCTCGGTCTCATATATCGCGGTTTAGACTTCCGCCCGGTCCTATCCAGATTAACTATTACTCCCTAAATCGGCTCAGAGTGATTAACGATATACGATCTTCGCACAGAAAGCTTTCATTACGTAGTCCTGATATAGTAGAGAAAAAAACGAAGATATAATCAGTCCAGGGATCCCCCGATGCCAGGCCCTCTAGATAAAACACGGAAGTGTTTATGCGCGGAACGGTATATTCTTCCTGGGAATTTCGCGAACTGTTGAAGCGGTTATAGCGGTCTCTTGTTGTAATTTCATGTCATTTCTTGTTTTCTTTTTTCAATTTGAGTATTTCTTCATTATATCACACTCATGAACGAAATAGACCACATTTGCTGCATTATTTTGTCTGATCACAGCTCGGCTTTAGATGCGAGATCATAATCTCAATAATGAGCAAAACTGAAAAATTAAACATAAAAGAAGCTGTAAGAACGCACGCAGCACCCAAACATACAGAATAAATCGATAGAAGTAAAATCGAAAATAAATAGTTCCGAAGATGACGCATAAATTCCACTTCTCGCTAAGGCCAGTAACGTTCACCAGACCGTATTTTCGAATTATACGTTCCGCTTTTCTCTACTATAATAGAGAGATAAATGAGGGAAATACACCAATTATTTATAGAATATGCTATCAGACACGCTCTGTATATTTACTCCTTACTAGCAAATCACTGCAAGTTTTGTCCGTCTGTGTGTGTGCGTGTGTGTGTGTGTGTGTGAGTGAGTGTGTGAGTCTATGGAGAGCAGTGGGCGCCGAAGGCGCCCACCCTCCTCCTAACACAAAAGCTTAGGCGATCCGTGAAGCGTGCTGTGGGAGCCCTGTGTTGTGATTGTATAAAATATACGTGGTGTGTTTTAATGGCATATAATTTGTGGCAAATTTTCACTCATTGTAGCACGAGTAGTAGTAGAATATATCCAAAAATATTTTAAGGATTGCCGAAGGAAAGGGATGTGTTCGTGATGAAACATGCAGAAGTACGCCTAATGTGAGCCACGCTTTTGCTATCGGTATAGGGAACTTTAAAATTCGTACCGTAGAAAAAAGTCATTAAAGGCCGGATCTTGCCTGGGAGAGGCGATGCTCCCGACCGCAGACTGTCGCACTTTCCACGTTTGCGTTAATCAAACATGGACTGCTATCGATTGCCTTTGGGAAGATGGGACATGGAAGGGTTTGTTTTTGTGCCAGGAAAATATTCCCGTTTCTGATGTATGCGATTGCTGAACCATCGCAGAGCTCCGCATTCTCTTAGCATGATTTTTTCATTGGCATACCTTTTATTCCATGAAACGTTTTCAAAAGAATACGCACAATAGCATTCACGGTTGGTCATCTATGCTTTTTCAATAAACCTTTACGTTAAAAAATTATGAGATCCGCATCCTCAACCGCAATATAGTTCATGCATAAAATATGAACGGAAATAGGATACCTTTCAGACGCGTGTCTGGAATGCAACGGTCTGAAGTCATACGAGACAGGACAGTGTGCGGATGGGGATAGCAGAGCGATTAAAGGGGTACATTATACGCAAAAACTATGCCAATATATATTAATACCATTACATAATTCGCTAAGCGTCTGTGAGCCACTCCAAAGAACGGTCAACCATAGCGTTCAGTAGGGGCTCGATCACTCACAGAAAAGACTTGTTCGTTGTGGGTTCGCCCTGCTGGTTGTACTATATTTCGTTCAGGGAAGCGAGACATCGAAAGTGGGTGGTATACTCGTCACGATGCACACTTCTAACAGCGGTGTCTACGAAAAATGTGTCAATTCACATTGGATTGAAAAACGGTAGCGTGCTTGAGCATTAATGGAAGAGAATCGCTCACGATAAGAGGAAAGCAACATTTTGCAGGTGTGCGGAGGGAACGGCCTACGATCCAAAGCTGAAGGCGTGTACTAGCGAAAGATTGGAGGGGATAGAGTATGGCCTGCGTAGCGGTCCAAAGTGTAGGAGTGGAGAGGTAATGATGGGTTGGGGATCAAACTGCATCTCTTACATGCAGGGTTCCTTGTGGGGGCTTACGCATTATTCATCAATGCATATATTTATGAACTAATATCTATAAATATTTTGAATTACAAAAGTTAAAGAATTTTTTATTGTACTCTTAGCAGACAATGAGCAAGAGTAGTTTAGAAATAGTCTAGAGTCAGGAATAGAAGTTCTACTGCGGGTTATCATATCACACTACGATTATTTTCTTTGAGAAACTGGATATCGGAGAATGTCGTAGCTTTTTGGAGTGTGAAAAGGGAAGCTGGAAATGGATGCAATGTCCGTCAGGAACGAAATATGGTACGCTTATATAAATCGGATAGTTACATAATCAATATTTTTATGATGGTAATAGTAACTTGAGCGAAGTGACAGTTTGCTAGTCAATTCTATGTTAGCTAGCAGTTTTTGTAAGAGAAGGGCGAACTTCCCTATTATTGGCATCATATTTTCAAGATACATAGGTCAGAGGGCTCCCGTTTGAGAATGTCTCCTGTCCCCTGCATTAAGAGTTGTACCAATGTGTGAAAGCTACATCGCTCTGCGAAGACGACCCACTCAAATCAACTGCAGATGCTAACTATGATCGTAAGCCATCTTTTCTTCCCCAGCCTGTTGCTTTCTCAATCCCAGCTTGATCTGTAAGCTCTTCACCAGTCTAAGGATTACGAGAGTATCCCTGCTCACCGTCTGTCTGAACTTCCAATCCTTATTAACTTCGGATCACACACTAGCATAGGCTTGTAGCTGTCAGCAGATATCTGACGTACGCGGTAGGAGAGAGGATCAGCTGCGTTGGTGATAATGTTATGCGCTAGAAACACAACGTGTCCTATATCAGCACCATCGAGTCTTGCTCTTGCAACCGGAGGGCCCAAGCGAAAGCAAGGCCGTCCGGTTGCAAGATGGAGGGACCAGTTTGTGGAGGTTGTGGGACCCCGATTCCTGACGAAGGCCGAAGACAAGGCCTAGTGGGAAAGGCTTACGAAGTTGGCGCTACAGTGACCCGTGACCCAAGACCCTCACGTACTTGTCCTGATAAAGCGTATGATACTGATACTGATACGAGTCTTGCTTGAGATCCCTCCCTAAAGACCAGAAAGATTAGAAAGCGGATACACTGCGTAATAATAGCGTGCGTCACGCCTTTGATATAAGCGACGATAACATCGCGATTTCTAGATCTTCTATGTGAACACAATGAGCATATGCATTTTTTTGCTTTCTGACAACTGTTATTATAGCTTTTATTTAAAAAAACTTTTTTTATAAAATTAAAAAAATAATATTGAGAAAGGTGAACATATTGAGAGTCAAGAACATATTGTGCTAAAGGCCATTCTCACTCACGAGACCGTCGTCGTCACGGTCACAGACACCACTACAAGCATCACGATCACGACGAATTCGACGGTCCCTTTAACCTTGACGGTTTGCAATAGATGAGAAGCCATATCTGCTTATGCTTTTGCTTACGGAGCCTGCCGATGTTTGAACAAATCGAAGGTAATCATTCTTTGATTTTTAAATATTTTTTCAGACTTTCCCAACTTCCCTCCGCAACAGGTAAATCATCTTTACATCTAAAATCACATCATCTAAGATGTGCGTTTTAATTTTCCCATTGTCATGAAACCGATTGCGAGAATCTTGCTGATAGGAGCTGTCTAGGACTTCAAATCTTCTTCAAAACCCATTTACGCCCAGACGCCGAAATATCTTCAGCATTTGCTTGATGCGGAAATCAAGAGGAAATATCTTAATTCATCTAAATTTTAGGAACGTCATGCCTGATAAAAGCTTCCGGTTTATTGGAACACCAAGCGCATTTACCCTGAGCTCCCAATTACTTATCACAGATTTGGAAAGTTGAAGCTGATCTTGCCAATCCGGAACACGCGTTTCGCCTGAGTGCTTATGACTCGGCGCTCGCTACGCACGCACTTGTTGTTTGAGGTTCAAGCCGAGATCCGGGGACATCCTCCCGGACACCGACCGGGCTATCTCGGACTACAGCCACGTGCGTGTTAGTGATGAAAGTGCCATTCGGTCTAATGATGTTTCCTTCTTATTAGATAGGAAATTTCGCATGGCTAGCTATGCACGCGCTAATGGTTTCCGATGTTTTCATCTATCTCAAGTATCAAGTTCAAAGATAATAGAGTAGCAGCAGCAAGTTGCCTTATTCATAAGCATGACGAAAGGTGACGCTAGTGTAAGAGAGCTTGAACTAATTAGAATTACGTTTACGAAGAGCTTCTCTGACAATAATAAACACGTCCATAGTAAATGAGCCGACACCAAGTGACATGCGTTCTTGAATAACTGAAGGGAAGTATTCCGTGTCATACACGTTGGGCTTGTTATCTAACAATAAGCATGTCTTGGACACTTTTCCAGATCTGAATATGAAATTACGAATGGGCTCAACTGTTGATTTGCTATGAAAAGATAGGCTGGCTTTGGAAAACGAGAAAAGTTATGAAACCTGTAGCATCTTGCCCTTTAGCGCAGGAGTCCAAGCAAGAGAAGTACGGGCTTCCGGAACATGAAACAGATCTTCCCACAGGCCCGATTGGTCCCCCGAAGTATAAATACAATACTGGATTGCGGTGCACTCAGGAGGGCAGGATCGTAGGTTTTTGCTATTCGATATAATAATAATTTATCGACGCACTGAATGCGTAATCTTGATGCGGGACATCACACCTACAAGTAGCCCGAATCGAGGAAAAATTCTAATGCATGCACGCAACCAAGTAACAGAGTAATGCGAGTAACACCGACCGAGTAGGAGAAGATCAAACCACAATGCGAACACGATCCAAACACAAACGATCCAAACACACGATATACGATTTTTTCGTTATGCAACAATTTCTGAAGTCTGAAAATCGAAGGGCAATGCAAATCTTTTAAAGGTAACATAAAGTGTCAGGATGGAGGAGAGATTTCGCGCGCGAAAGTTTGAAAATGGTGGCTCCCGAGGAGACAACCAGAAGTCCAATAGAAAGTTTGCACCGAACAAGGAAGGGGAGGTGAGAAGGGGAGATCAAAGGAGGCACTTCCAGAGGGAAGGAACCCCTTCCTCTCGCCCTCGAGGGAGAGGCTCAACTCGAGCTTGTTTACCTCATATCGCCCTGTTCTTTTTAGCCTTCCTCGCTTGCTTGTCATCGTTTCTTTCACTTTTCGTATGTTTTATCATTTGTTCGCATCTCAGGTTCGATGGACAACGCGACACAGTTCGCAAGAACGTCACGACAAAAGGTAACAATTTCAATCTTCCGTTTACGTTCTGTGTTGATAACGGCTGCGTTCAGCTTCATCTTCATCCTCTTCTCCTCGCTTCGAGATGATCGCGCGCGTTCCCCGTTCGTTCGTGTCCCGAGATGTCTCCGTCGACACTTGTCATTCACGGAGTTCTCCTTCCCTTTCCTTCAGTCTCCAGGTATCCACTTATTCCTTCTTTAGTGTATTTGATTAATTTTCAATAATATTTCTCTCTCTTATCGTGTTCTAGAGTGCAGCAGATACATTTTGACATAGCGATTTGTATTTACCTGACGCAGATATGTTTCAGATTTTTACTTGAAACATATCCCAACCAGGTTAGAATAATTTCTGCTCATTCCGTATTCAATCCTATACGAATAGATTCTATGCAGAGCTTGAAGCATTCGGTGTTACACAACTCTATTGTATAATTTGAAGTGATAAAATTATTGCATGTGCAATCGTTGTATGGCATGTCGCAGCAGTGATGA